>OZ026847.1:22484995-23084995 GCA_964023205.1 Lutraria lutraria
TAATATTTTCATTGATTGTATATGAAGGTAGTTATGGGCGAAAAAAATATGTTCATCTGCCACATGGCATCCACTTCTTTACTTCACTATATTCAATTTTGACATAAATATTCGAACTGTGTAATGTGCATTTTGTACTTGGGATATCCCAAGTTATTAGAGCATGTAACAAGAAAAGTCATGCTTTTGTTTGAAATTGAAAAGTGTTAAGAATAAAATCTTCGTTATCAATTGATAACGAAGATTTTTCTCATGTTTGATAGATTTTACAGGGCAGCGGGAGGTAATAGCCCAGCAATGACACGGCAAATATTTTAATAAATCAATAACTGCATTTTTAAGAAAAAATGTAATGACTATGTGTATAATCAATAACAAAATATTAGAAGATAAGCGGCACATTGTATATGTCAACATCGCTTGAGACAATAAAGCCAGTAGAAACCGCTAACCTTAAGTTTTAAAAGTTTTAAATCTCCTGGTTACATTAAACCATACCATGACGCTAAAGTCAAGAGTGATCGCTTAGTTTAGTAGATCATACCGATAACGAAGATTTGATAACGAATATTTTAATGTACCCCTTTTATGATGGTCGCAGTAGTTTATTCGAATTTCAAAAGTAATGTGAAATGTATGCTGTTCTTTTTTTATCCCATAGCAACAAATATTTACTTTTCTACATGGGTTATGTTATTTATGATGCTATTTTTCTCTATGTGTCACCATTATCGCTAAATAATGGATTGATTTTATTCGGCACTTGACTAAATAATTTAAAACTGCCCTACTTTTATGCATGAACATTTTCTTTTCTATCTTTTCTTTTTGCGTTAATGTTGATAACGCAGATTTTACGGAAATTAAAAATCCGGCGACATGCTCCTGAGGCGCCATACTTTTGTGCACATTTAGAATATATGTCGTTCTTCTACCAAGCTATACCGACGAAGCGTACATGTCACAGAAAAGGCAAGAAAATAAGCTGTGTTTCTTGTTTCTTATGAAAAGCTACTTAATTCAACTCGAACATTGTAGCCGGCGACAATATTGAAAAATTTAGTTTTGGTGCTTATTTCTTATCAAACGTTCGTTTCACAGAGCTATAAGGGGTTTTGCCTTTTTTACTCAGCTAGGTAGTAGCAGTTCACGATATTAAAACGGGAGAAAGCTTAAACAAAGATCATTACGTCATTGTTCTGAGAGTTTATGTTTAAAAATCCGGAATAGATCGACTTATTGTTTACGGCCCTTTTCAGCAGTCAGAATCATATAAGGCTGACAGTTCACTTAATCATCGCTCCTGGGAAGAACCAGTACTAGACTCCCATCCTCCGTAAGCAACTGCCTACTTTCTCACATAAAGATACATAGTCGGTAGCGGGGCCTGAACTCACGATCCTAGAATCAGTGAGGGCTGCAGTGATTTGAAGTCAACCTTAACCACTCGACCACGGCGGCAGGTCAGATTTACAAAGGGTTATATTTTTTTTGATAGTCATAGTAACACAAATTGTATATTAATACGTTTGTAGCAATAGTATTTGTTTTTTACTTTTTTAAAAACCTGTAGGTATGAAAGTTAAGCAAATTTTCTAGTTACCATGTAATTGTTTTTATATTATAACGTTAGATAAAGTAATGTCTTGTTACAGCCCTGTTTATCGTAATATTCAGTTACCAATCATCCGTAAGAGTTCTTGGCAGTCTGTACAGACCACCGACCAGCAACAACAGATATATATATAGGACCTCAGTATTGCTAGCCACAAAATCCACAGCAAATAAAAGAAAGGTGTGATACGGGCGGGTTGTGATTTGAATCTCCCAGACATCAACTGGAATACTCATGGCATAGATGGATGCCAGTATTTACAAGACAATAGCTCAACCTACGTACTATTGAATACTGTAACCTGAACCAAGCTGCCAATCTTCTAACTAGACAAGGTAAAATTCTTGACATTTTCCTAACTAACAGACCATCATTGATAAATAGATGCACCACCATACCATGCCTTGTCGACCATGACATAGTGCATATAGACTCCAACGTCAGATCGGCAAAAAGTAAAGAGGAGAATCTATTTGTGGAAAAGGGCAGATATAGCAGGCAGGAAGTCGAGTTCTATACAATTCTAGCAGACATTCATGAACAAGTATGGAACTAAAGTTATATCATGGGAAGATATAAAGTCGACACTCCTGGGCATTCAAAATTGTATGGTACCATGGAAGACCCCCTCTACAAGATATAACCAACCATGGATCAACACCAACATTAAACGACTAACACGTAGGAAGAAAAAGAGCTATGATAAAGCCAAAAAGTCTGGAAAATTATCCGACATTAACAGATATAAGAAGATCAAACAACAAACCCGCTCAGTATATAAGAAAGCCTTCAACAATTATGGTAAAATTCTGGAAGATCTGGACATCTGGCACAAATGATAACCCTAAGAAATTCTGGACTTGTATTATAAGGGACCAAGTTTTTTTTCTGAATCTACGCGAATGGAAAAAAATAAGCTCTACATCAACTTGCCGGCAGTATTTCGTCGGCAGTCAACCATTTTGCTACCCAAGAAACTTTTTCACAACGAACGTTCTCACTGACCGTTCAACGTTTAAGGATCAATCAGAATCCTCATGATGTACGTGTCATTAGGTTGGGGATTTGGTTGACTGCGACGAAATATTGCCGGCAAAGTGATATAGAGCTGATTTTCTTCCATGTTCATCGATTCAGATAAAGAAAACTGGTGGCGAGAGATAAATAATAAGTTAATCTAACGAATCGCACCCTTCATGCACGAATTATTTACTCGTAAACATTGCTTTCGGGTGGTGTAGCGCGTTTGTTCGAGATCGTGTGAATGAATCGGATTTTAGACGCTTTTTGCTAAAAGAAAACGTATATAAAATAATTACCGTTCATATGAATTGATGGAAATTATGTTTTTTATGTTTGACATTGTATGGCAATACGATAGGCACTAAAATTATTGATACAATGACATTTGTACAAATTATGGGCAAATTTGTTGCGTGTGTCAGCTGAAGGCTGAGTTTGGAGTAAAAACCTTTGTTTCTATACATATGTTTAAACACTTTTTTTCGAAATTTGTTTGTGTGTCTGTCCCCTATGCATAAAACCTGAATAAGCATCGTATAACAGCAACCAGCATATATATAGACAGACAAGAATCATGTAATGGCACAATAACATACAATCACAAACACGTATTGCATAAGAACAGGACGTATATTGCACAATAATTTATTGCATATTCACAGCACATAAATGTTTTGCCCATGTTTAAGACAGCAAACTGAAACCATATAACGCCAAGTGAACACAGCTTAAAACATGCGGTTATCAAATAAGGAGAAATGGTCAATGCATACTGAAACCGCAACTAAATGTTATAAAAATGACTATAAAACTCGTAAAGTGAATTGTTGGCATCATGCAATGACATACCAGTATTCGTGCTGTATAACGACGACTAGTCATCGTATAATGAATATTGAACTGGGTATATTTATGTTGCACATGAATTTGTGATGTATTCACGACATAATTGTGAAGATTTTGCTTAAAATGTTCATGCAGCTACAGAGTTCCATAAGACGCGTTTAAATGCAGTGTCCTGTGATGATTCATCTAATTTAGCAGACATTTGTGTTATTGGGCCAGTTGCGTTAACTATGACACGAAAAGGAGTGGAAGTTGTTCTGTTTCAAAAACGTCTGTGAATAAAAACTATATTTATCCATTTCGTATAAAAAGGCATAGTTGATTTGCAGTTTTGTCTTATTTGTACAATTTTAAATGGTTTCTTATACACATGTATCGATAGATCGGGGGCGTATTGTTTTTAGTCACTTTCGTTTGTCTGTATGTTTGTTTGTACCAAACTTGATCTATAAAATCAAACACCTATAATAATCAAACTTCATATGTTGGTTTCTGTTTCTTATATTTTTCTCTCAGTACTTCTGGAAATGTTGCTAAGTTAATTAAATATATGAACATGCATTATGTGCCATGTTGAACTACTTTCCCTGCTTGAAATTTATGAAAGAAAAAAACACATCAACTGGTACATATTAGTAAATTGTGTGATACCCGTTTTATGAATGTGTAAATTGTTTAACAATGAAGTACTTAATACACCCAAAGCACTGAGATTGCTATAAGGAACGAAGTTTAAATGTGTTAGATAAAACCATCCATAGAAATATAAAGGCCTGTATCAGTCAAGAATTTAATGAACAGTTCACAAAATGTTCATGAGCTTATTCCTTAATATTCTATAAATATATTCATGACATACAAATTGAACACTTGGTTCATGAACTTTTCCCAACGAAGTTCATGAACAGATGCTACTTATGATGAACAGTTACTCATAGTTCATGAACTCCAGTTGATGAACAGCCCGTGAAACATAGATTCATGAACTATCGATGAATCATCTTGACAAAACTTGATGCATTTTCATGAAACTTTCATGAATTGATCACGAACTGTTGATGTTCAATGGAGTTCAGTTGATGAACAATTCGGTACATTTAAATTCATGAAGTATTAATGAATTATTTTGATGAACATCAGTTCATGAAAAATACACACTTGACATGCCTAGGATAATAAGTCATGGATGGTTTAACTCATGTATTGACCTTGATATTGACAAATAAGACAATATTAGCTGTAAAATATTAAGACTTTATTTTGTAATATTTTATCATTATTGTTAAGAGTACAAATATATATTCGACTTTATCTCTGACATCATATAGAAAAGAAAGTACGTTTAATTCCAAATTAGACGTTTGATAAAAGATTTCATATGTAAGCGTTATCTCATAGATCATTATGATTATGTTAGTTCATGTAAATTGGACTAATTCACAAATTAACTTTATGTTTGTTATTGTTTGATTAAACTATCAGGATTATAACTTATCAATTCACAAACCTACTTCATGTTACAGTTTGATTAAATCATATTTGTTATTCTGAGCACTTCATACGTTTATTTTCTTTAATAAACAAAAAAAATATTTATCTGTCCGTATGTACATTGACAAAATGTTAACTATCAGAGAAATACACGTGATATATTATTTGAAATTCAGGAAGCTGAATAAGAAATAGTAAGACAGCTGTCTTCATTCAATTATCATCGAAATAGTTTTCACAATTCTTCTGGATGTACATTATTATTTCAGTATTTTTAAAAAATATATTGTTCGTTTCTTTAATTAATGATTATATCAACTGTCATAAAAAACATAAAAATCTTATATAACGCCATGGTTATCTATACAGTTATTGTTTAGTTAACTGCTTGTGTATTTATTATATTTTAGATCATAAGCTGTGTTTGCATATTTTGTTCTATTTAGATTATGTTTATTTTTTTTAGTTTGCACAGCAGGTGTAAATGCTAGTTCTGGATGGATCAAAATTCGAGTATCTTTCTATTTAAAAGTCATACACGACGTACACAGATTAATTTATCGATTTTTTACTCATTTTAAGGCTTTAGGCACAATGAACGACCCATTGCGACAAATAAATCATATTGTACATTGCATGCATTTTTGAGAACTTGTATCATTAGAAAAAAAGAAAATAAGTTCTCATGCTGTATAACACCATGAAAACATTGAATACTCGTTAACCGATTTCTGGATTTTAAAATGTGACAATTTCATTTGGATTATATCAATATTTTTTCAATAAATGCATTCACATCTTTTGCTCACTGCAGGGGAATTTTTCTGTCATATATCATGCTATTGATATACATACACAGATAAATATCAGCTATTAAGTAGACGTCACTAGAAAGTCGAACCGAAACCTGTTCGATCTTACCTTTGAGGTAATTTTTACAGAAAACTATAGACATCAGATAATTAAAATTACATCATGATGAAGCTCAATGCATGTTTAATCGATGTCGGTTATATTATTTTTTTAGTTTAGGTAAGTATTTTTTCTCCAATCGAACTCCAAAGGTTAGGATATGTATATATGTGGTTTTTTTATCAACATATAGTAGAACCATCAAATGAGCTAAAGGGATACAATCCAATAGTTGGTACCTAGTTAATCAGTATGATCGAAGGAAGACTACTTATAGACATTGTCCAAACTTTAACCATATGGGAACCGCAATATTCGTTGTTTGTGATTTCTAGTAACAACCTTATGTACAACTCTAACAATCTTCATAATACTTGATGATAATTGATAATGACAATTGCTGCTAGAAAAATGATTATGCTATAATCATAGTGATTAAAACGAAACAAAATATTATACAATATATTCCTTTATTGATATATCGTGTAAGTACAGAGAAATTACTGTTTACTAAAATAATCCATAAAAAAGCATTTAGGCATCATCGTACACAATAGTATAGGGTATTCAGTGACACCTAATATTCTCGCACAACTCGAAATCATCCAACACACCTGAATACCCTCACGGCATCTACAAATTAGTTATATGGTACGAATATTGTCTCTAATGTGAAGAGACAACCCACTATAATATTAATTTTATATTATTGAGAGTGTTGCTTGATCTAGCTCAATACCTAAATGATCTTGTACCGAAAACGTTATATATGGATCATAAACATTTTCCACCGAAAACAAAATATGGATGATGAACATTTTCCTTCTCCAAGTTGTATGTATGAACTCTGTTAAAATAGATGATTAGACAAAGGTTGTCAATCAGTAAGTTGACAGAGTGTGTTTACGCCTCATTTCCACATGATTGGGTGACAAATCTGTCTGATGTATCCCATATATATAACACTCTTAATTTACACAACCTATTGACGTTGTGAGTACTTGTGGCGCATTATTTTGTAACGTCAACTCTGGCGTATTTATTATGTGACGTCATAGAAAACATTTCATAAGAATATTTATGTACTGATTTATGTAGTTGATTAAGACTATCCGTTTTTTTATATAATTATGCAAAAGCCAAAATGAAATAAAAGGAGTATAATACTGAGAAGTTCTTATAATATTGTATCCATCCGGATACTCTACAGAGATATAATGTTCTCATTTTTATGCAAGTAAATGATTATATGATGTATAATGGTATAGTAAGTAAGCTAGTCATGTTTATAAATGTAAATTGATTAATTCAGAAATAATCGGTATAAGATCGATTTGTGAAATCAGCAGTTTAACGTGATATCATCTCAGAACATTATGAGACACATACATGCATACAGTTGTACTAATCTTTTCTTTGTAATCTAATTAATGCGATTTTCTAGAATCATGCGTGCATGTTGATTATAATTGTTTGTATATATAACTTTCCTAATACTTTTACATCATCATGTTTTAGTAAAATCAGATTTAAGGTCGATTTCGCTGACAATTATATACATTGTAATTTGTAAATTGAAAAGTAAAATACTGCCTAACAGTATCTATTTTGTTGCTCATGATATTATCTTAGATGAAAGTCGTGTAACATATTTAAGACGAACCGGGCGACTATGTCCTAAGATATGATATTTTTTATCAGCTTTCAACAGTAACGAATTTAAAACATTGACCAAAGACAATTCTCATATACATATATCAATTTTCCATAGTACTATTTTGTCCATGTGATTGTTTATTAAATAACTAAACGTAACTAAGCACTATATTAAAATCACAATAATTAATTTATGAATCAAAAATGAAACGCGCGACACAAATCCAATAGATACAAAGACGTTTGTAAAATGTTGATTGAAGTATTTCACTGCATGGAGTTGCCCACGACCCGGTACTGGAATTATAATATAGGGAATAGAAATCTCTGTCATGGTACATATGTTACAATCAAGAGGATCTAGTCGTTACGTAAACGGACTAAAGTGCCGGACACGCACTTAATCAAAGAAACGTCGTTATTTCTATACAATATATAATTATTATGGTAAAAAAGAAAATATAACTCAAATAAAGTTGCTACGCGTTTCGTTATGTACTTCCTCAGGCAACCAGTATAATTATTTCATATAGAAACCTCATTTATGTTACATATGCCGAAATCCGGAGGCTCTAATCCTTAATCTCTAAGGGCGCGTTTGCTTGCAACAAACCAGGTTGGTTTCCAACTGGTTTGTCAAACTGTCCATTTGTTCAGTAAAACTGGTTTAAAACGAACAAAGGGTACAAAATCACGATCCGGATTGTCAAACCTTCATAACTACACCCGGAGGTGGTTTGGTCCGTTTGATCCGTCCGATATTACAAGCAGTTGAGCTCGGGAAAATGGCCAACCATGCTGACGATTACTGAAACTCAATACACAAGTTCTTATATGATCTGATAAGCAATGGTCAGATTTCTACCTTATAATTATCAATGGACAATTTTAACATAGTTTACAGTGTCCCTGCTATGATCGAGTGTCAACACTTGATTAACATGACTTAGAGTTGTGTACGTGACCATGATTACCACTGAAAGACAATATTCTTCTTATCAAGGAATAACAAAACAAATAATAACTTTAGTTTTTGTTATTTTTAAGAGCGTGTTCCTGTTAATATATCAAGAACATATTGTAAAGCTCTTTTCTGTCGCCATGGAGGTAAAATGCTTGTTCATCACTCAGTTTAAATCAGAACCAGTTTTAGCTTATTGTTCAACGTGTAACCATACATATAACCTAACTTGAAACCGGATATTTTCAACAAAAGCGCCCTTGGACTAAATTCAGCAAACGGGAGAGAAACCTGTATCGTGGATCGTCCGCCCGCAACGAACACAAACTAAAGCATTTTTACATAACTATCTATTTTTGTACTAAGGCTGATTACAGCTTTTCAATCACATATCATGTTTTGATACATATCGCGTACTTTATCATTCTATTTTACTTACTGTACACAATGATCTACAACGATTAGATGGAATTAAATGATACATTTTCTGTATGTAACCCTGACCACATTGCCATTATTTTTAGATAACAATAAGCACTCAGCGTGATCATATTAGCGTGCTTAATTTTGTCTACATATGCATATACAGATAATTTGTAAATTTGCAAAGTTTTACCACTCTAGGGAACTAAAATGGAAAACAATTATGACTATTTTTTTCCATTTTTATAAAAACATAGTTCGTTGATTTGCATGTGTATATAACTTTTCTGTTATTAATGAGATGTGTAGTTGAATGGTTAAATGAATTGTTTTAGTTATATGCATTGTATATATGGGTACAACACAGGACCTGCCTCGGATCTGCCCCGAAATTTCACATTTCGAATATTTTCCAAGTAACACCTGGCTATATTATGTATTATATTTATCAAATACGGGACTCTTCGCCTGATTGGGTCGGATCAACAAGCTCCATCCAGGTCTGCCATGGATGACTTCGGTGCCCAAAGGGTATGACATGGTTTCTCCAGGTCACTCATCCGGGACAAACCGAGAGTCAATCCGTCCAACGTTCTTGAATGTGAATGGGCGTTTTATTAGGTAACGCTACGTAGTGAAGCTTTGATAAAAAAATGGCTCTATCGATTATCTTGTTATTTATGAAAACAACAGGTGAAACATCAAACTTTATTCCAGATAAAGATACAAATCCCTCAGGCTCATTTTTAAAAAAGGATTTTAAGTTTGGAAGTGACAAGTAGAAAAAACACTAGGATTTACAATTAAAATTGTACTTGCACTTATAATTAAGTCATGAACATGAAATTTATGCCTATATTGACATGTGTACGCTGATACTTGATCGTTTTTATATAGTTTTTTGATAGTAAATAGTTATGAAATACGATTTTTCTGAGCTTACACGACAGATTAATGAAGGAAATAAATATATTTTAAACTGTTTGTATTGTTTTTATCACTATAATTATAGCATAACCTTTTTGCAAGCAGCAATTTCCATTGATAGTTTTATGAAATACTATTTTTTCTCTGTATTTACACGATACATCAATGAATGAAATAAATATATTGGATAATCTTTTGTTTTGTTTTAATCACTATAGTTATAGCATGATAACCTTTTTTCTAGCAGCAATTTTCATTACAATTATTATCAAATTTATGACGATTGTTAGAGTTGTACATAAGGTTGTTACTAGAAATCACAGAAAACGTATAATGCAGTTCCCATATGTTACAATTTTGAACAATGCCTATTAGTTGTATCCATTCGATGATCATGGTAATTGAGCTGGTACCGACTATTGGATTGTGTCCCTTTACATCTCATGGTTCGACTTTATGTTGATAAAAATAAACCACAGATATACATACCCTTATCTTTGGATTTCGATTGAAGAATCAAACTTACCTAAATAAAAAAGGTAAAACATGCATCGAGCTTCATCATGATGTAAATTTAGTTATCTGCTATTAGTAGTTTTCTGTAAATATTACCTCAAACATAAGGTCGAACAGTTTTCGGTTCGACTTTCTAGCGACGTCTACTTAATATCTGATATTGATATTATATAAGAGAAAATGCTCGCGCAGTGGGTCAGAAAAGATGTGTATGCTGTAATTGAAAAAATATTGATGATTTTATTGATATTGTCACTTTTTAAAATCCGAATATCGATGTACGACTATTTAATGTTTTAATGGTGTTATACAGCATGAAAACTAATCAGTGTCCTTGATCATTAATAATTCAGATCGAACTGTAACAGTCATAAAGTAGATTTGTGATTATGATTAGCTATATTCCTGATAGTTTAATCGAACAATAATAAGCATAGTTGTACTCAACAATATGATACAATATTACGAAATAAAGTCTTTCTATTTTACAGCTAATTTCGCCTTATTTGTCAAAATCATGAACACGACAAGTCATGTATGAAACCATCCATAAAATTATTATCCTAAGAATATCAAGTGTTCAAAATAGTATTTAAATAAAAACAATAATAGACATAAAGTCGATATTTGCCTCATTGTATTGTCATTTACGTTATAAATGACTATATACTGTTTCAATTATTTTCTTTGCAAATTTTATTTGCGATTTTCAAGAACCATGCATTCGTGTAGATCATAAATGATTGTATTATTTTACTTTCTTTATTATGTTTGGGTATTTACATTATCGTTTTCTGGTAAAATTAGATTCAAAGTCGATTTTAGTAGAAAATTATATAATTTGTAAATTAAAACGTAATAGTTGCTCAACAATATCTATACTGTTGGTTATGATATTATCTTAAATGTCGTAATGAATTTGTCATAGCCATGTACGAAATCTACCATTTTTACAAAGTATCAGATGACAATTTATCATACCGAATTCATTATCTCTTTCAATCTGCAGCTGACATAAATTTCAGAACAATTTTCTTGTGACATACCCTTCGGTTTTCAGTTAGTTCATGTGGTTGCTTTAAGCAGTATTGTACAACAGTATACCTTACAAGGTATGAATGTCTTGCTTTTATTAAGTACATTTATAATTATGGAAAATACAACAGTAAATGTAATTTCCTGTACAAATTTATTTAAAATAATGAAATTATAATCATTTATTGATATATGATACACATAGTTTAGCCGTATAGGAGGTTATAGGTTTATCTGCCACGTAAACCGTCATTTTGTTTTCAAAAACATTGCGCGATCAAACTCTTTATAACGTTGTCAAAAACGATATCTTAAAAAGGTATCAAAATAGATTTTGCCAACTTTTAGTTTAATTTGAACTTATTTGTTTTACATCGATTGTAGAGCAAGTTCTTACAGCTTCCTGGATTCTGATCCGTACTCACGTCCAAAGAAGGGATTGTGATGGTTCCGGTCAAATTCCGCCACTTACTGGATTCGAACCAGCAACGTCCGGATTCGGAGTCCATCGCATCACCCTTATGCCACCGTTACTACCCTAGTCAACATTTGAATTTTGAGATTTATGATAGCAACCAATGCCGACCATGGCTGTAATATGCACTTGTCAATGTAACTCAAAATACTCAAATAGCTATTTGAATAAGCAACATTGATAATAAGCTGTTTTGCCCTCCATATTCTGCGGCCCATGATTTAAAAGAAAACCCCATCAACATGCAATCACAATTTAAAAAGATACATGTGCTGTAGCCGAGCTATTATTGATGAACACAATGATAATTCACTGATTGGTCATGAAAACTAGTAAAACAAACATAGATGTGACAAAATAATCGCTGAAGAAGGGACTTAATTATCTCAAGTCCACGGCTCTGTAAAAACACTGGCACATTTCACTTCTGTGCTATAGTCCGACAACGACCTGTGAATGATCAAAGATCAGCTAAGTCCATTTTGTAGGGTAAGTGGCTTTTCGGAACGTTTCGTAGGTTTCCGTAATATATAAATATCAGTTATTTGACCTTCATAGCTGAGATTAAGTGCGTAGCGCGATCGGTAAAGGCGCCAACCATTTTACTTTTGAAGCCTGGTAGTCAAGATGCTATGGGTTCGAAACACATGTGAACGTTTTTTCTTTCCATTTGTATTTGATATTTGGCATTTTATTATTGCAAAATTTTATTTCAATATTTGGAATGAATTTCATATGTATTTCATATGTATTTCATTTAATTTCATTTCAGGTAATTTCATGAAATTTCAATTACTGCGTTCATTAGCAGTATCTGTACTTGAGCCACTGTCAGAATCTAATAATTTGCTTCATTATATTAAGTTATATAACATGACATCCTTTACATACTTAGGAACATTATTTGAACAGAATTTGATTTTGATTGCATATGATATATATACCTTTCAAAACATAAATGCACCGAAATCACGAGCAATGCATTATTTGAAAAAAATAGTGGCAATATTAAGGACACGAAAAACACAATTCAGTTTAATAATGTTACTAATGCGGTGCACTGATTTCAGGACCACGTAGCTAGGCCTTTTACAGTGGTCTACAAATGTAAGAGGCCAACAGTGGCCTACAAATGTAAGGTCGTGTTTAGTAATGTACTTGGTCATTGTATTACTTATCGCTATTTTAAACAATGGAACAGTCCATGACCTTCCGTCACGACTCACTGCTCGATTTCTATCTATACCATAGTTTTGAACCTATAACAACTGCATTTCGAACGGATTTATAAGCATAATAACCATAATAACCATTATGAGCCACATGATTCTTTTTCTGACGTAGTTTTCAATTTTTATTCTAAAGTAGTCGATATAGGTATGCATTCATCCGTTACACTATTCTCTTCAGAAAGTCTTCATTTCATCTGTGTTGACTGAATTATTTTTTTCCAGTTCGACAGTTAAGGTACATGGTATTAGGTCCCTAATATGAAGCGTTGATGATTGTATTTTTGTCATTCTCTCTCTATCCATTAAAGCATTTACAGGTGACTTTAAAAAAACATTTTACCGTCAGTTGAAAGGGTTACGACCATTTGTATTCCCTTACCCCTCAACATAAAATCATGAGCACCTTAAAAACAATGAAGACACCAACATGAAAATTGACCCACCTTTCTAACAGATGACACACTAAATTGAAGGATATGTATAAACCTAAGTTTAAACTCATTTAGACAATCAATAGTATATATATTACAATCAAGATGTTGCAGAAAAAAAAATAACCATACCCAATCAAGATTTTTGCCTATTACAAAAAGTACCAAATTGATAAATATTGCTAATACTTAGTATTGCAGGACCTGGTATGGTCTAAAAATTTACTTGTTCCTTGTTAACATAATGCAATCAGTGTTTTAAACATTTTCATATGTATATGAAATAGAAAAACACACACTATGATTTCAGATGAGTTAATCTTATTTGACGAATTTTGCGTCTATATAAACGGGTGTCTACGTATTTTGACTGTACTGCCGCGATGCTTGGCTGCGTATGTGTATGTGTATTGTATTGTATTGTCTACAATAGTAAATTCCTGTAATTTTCAAGGAAAGGTTTAATCTTCAAAACTGGATGATTTTAAACACAGCCTTTTCGTATGGGTAGGTTACATATGGGGAAAAGCAATGTTCCGGCCTGTCTATTTAAATCGGAATACCTGGTAATCTGAAACCAATTTTGCCGTTACCTCAGGACTTCATCAAATAGTGATGCATGTTGCGCGTCACGTCTCCGACATTTTTGGAAACAATTTAATGTCTCTATCATATGACGACAAAACAAACAAACAAAATAACTAAAAAAGCTAAAAAGAACTGGCATTTTATGTAAACAACATGCGAGATATTGGCTAATATAAAAATCTTGCCAGACCAACTCTCTTTCCCTAAAAAATGATATCATTGGTGCATGTCTATGTATATTTTGTATAGAATTGCATTAAATAAGAAAAAATACCAAGTTGGCAAGTCAATTATAAAACATAATAAGTCATAACATTACAAAAACTGTAAAAAAAAAAAGTCACAAAAGGATAACACAGCCGGATGACCGACACGTGGAAACCTGCCTAGCAGTTTTAAATGCCTTATTTTCACTACTAGATGAAAATGGACGGAACGGTTATAATGGTCTCAAGCATTACCGTGTCGAAACTAACTGGCAATGTATTATATAATGATCACGGGAAAATAACCGTGATAAGGATGGAGCATTAAATTCGTCGCTTTATAGGAGTATAATATGTTTGAAGAAAAGTTTGCTGATCAAATGCGGAAAATGAGTTAAATATACCTCGATGTATATGTTAGTACACTTATTCATAATTAAATTTTCTACAACCAGGCCACATTTTAACAAAATCTGTCGGCTTATAAGAAAGAAAATCGAAATCAAAGTGTCGGTTCGACCTTATGTTGATAAAAATAAACCGCAGATATAAGCACCCTGAACTTTGGAGTTCGACTGAAGAAAAAATACTTACCTAAATTGACAAATTAAAAGATACATCGATTAATTATGCACTGAGCTTTATCCTGTTGTAATTTTAATTAATTGCTATCAGTAGTTTTCTGTAAATATTACCTCAAACATAAGGTCGAACAGGTTTCGGTTCGACTTTCTGTCGACGTCGACTTTATATCAATTTGACAACAAATATATTCTACTTACTACAGGATAAATAAGTATATATATATATATATGTGTGTGTATCATGTATTACTGTTTCAATTGCTATCTCATAATAGATATTTGTAAGTTTCACTTATTAAGAAATATTGTACTGTAAACACATGTATGATTTATTTATGAATGTATAGTCAAAACTGTAAGTCCAATAATTTAGTTGAATGGAATTACAATATAATGTTCTATACTTAAAAAAAAGAATAATTATGATCAGTCTACGTTATATTCTGATCTTCTCCATAATATTGTCAAATGTAATCATTTATTTGATATAATATCATACATTACTTATATTATGTATATCATTTTATCACATACCCGTGCCGTTTTTGCCGTGCCATAAAAACGATATGGCACGGCCGTGCATATAATATGTAAATGACGTCATGAAGTGACGTCATGAACTTGATGAAGCATATAGACATACATGTTTTTCAAAATTATAACTTCACAGAAGTAATGTTGAATAGATTTTAACAATTTGTGTAAGCAAAGATACTGTTTACATCGTTAGATATGTTCACACATTTATTATTTATGATGTTTCATAATGTAACTATGTTTGTGCTCCTGATTAAAAAGCCTTATTACGCATACATGTGTCACTCTTTTGTTATAAGTAGCAATGTCAAACAGGTGTGTTGGCTTTCGCCGTATTTTCAAGGTATGTGATAAAAAGAATTTTAAATTCGTGTAAATTCCGTCTTTAATTCATTGAACTCGTTCAATAAAACAGTATGAAGCTCGCCATTGTGTCACACTGTTTGCATTGTGCTATGTATGTCCTTGTGGCCTTTAAAGTCTTTTGGAATTGAATAAAATATCTATCTATCTATCTATCTATCTATCTATCTATCTAAATTTCGAATGTCTAGCTAAACAATCGACATTCATCTCAACATTCGAAAAACGGACTGTATCGCCGTCAAAGTAATGAAATTCGAAATTTCATTTTTACATTATTATGATGGCCATACAGCCTGTTGATAAATGTCGATTGTCTAGCTAGACATTCGAAATTTCATTACTTTGACGGCGATACACTCTGTTTTTCGAATGTCGAGATGAATGTCGATTGTCTAGCTAGACATTCGAAATTTCATTACTTTGACGGCGATACACTCTGTTTTTCGAATGTTGAGATGAATGTCGATTGTCTAGCTAGACATTCGAAATTTCATTACTTTGACGGCGATACACTCTGTTTTTCGAATGTTGAGATAAATGTCGATTGTCTAGCTAGACATTCGAAATTTCATTACTTTGACGGCGATACAGTCCGTTTTTCGAATGTCGAGATGAATGTCGATTGTCTAGCTAGACATTCGAAATTTCATTACTTTGACGGCGATACAGTCCGTTTTTCGAATGTTAAGATGAATGTCGATTGTCTAGCTAGACATTCGAAATTTCATTACTTTGACGGCGATACAGTCCGTTTTTCGAATGTCGAGATGAATGTCGATTGTCGAGCTAGACATTCAACATTTCATTAATATGTTGGCGATACACTCTGTTTTTCGAATGTCGAGATGAATGTAGATTGTCTAGCTAGACATTCGAAATTTCGTTACTTTCACGGCGATACAGTCCGTTTTTCGAATGTCGAGATGAATGTCGATTGTCTAGCTAGACATTCGAAATTTGCATTATTATGAAGGCCATACAGTCTGTTTCACGAATGTCGAGATGAATGTCGATTGTCGAGCTGGACATTCGAAATTTACATTATTATGATGACCATACAGCCTGTTTCACGAATGTCGAGATGAATGTCGATTGTCTAGCTAGACATTCAAAATGTCTTTACTTTGGCGGCGATACAGTCGTAACTTCGAATGTCGAGATGAATGTCGATTGTCGAGCTAGACATTCAACATTTAATTAATATCTTGGCGATACACTCTGTTTTTCGAATGTCGAGATGAATGTAGATTGTCTAGCTAGACATTCGAAATTTCATTACTTTCACGGCGATACAGTCCGTTTTTCGAATGTCGAGATGAATGTCGATTGTCTAGCTAGACATTCGAAATTTGCATTATTATGAAGGCCATACAGTCTGTTTCACGAATGTCGAGATGAATGTCGATTGTCGAGCTAGACATTCGAAATTACATTACTTTGACGGCGATACACCTGTTTCACGAATGTCGAGATGAATGTCGATTGTCGAGCTAGACATTCGAAATCTGCATAACTGTGACGGCGATACAGTCTGTCTTACGAATGTCGAGATGAATGTCGATTATCGAGCTAGACATTGAATGTCGATTGTCGATTGCTTTGTCAACTTCACACACATCGATTTTGAAGAGTACTCGATTTCATGAATTTTACTGACATATTGACATATTCCTGAGGGTCATGGGTTCAAACCCCACTGGGACCATACTTTTTTCTTTTTTTCGTTTTTAGGTAATGTTTCGTATTAAGAACATGAATTTATACAGTAATATTAAAGAAAATATTTATTTTTTGTCTAGTTCATTGGAATTTATACATGGTTAATTAACGAAAATCAAGTAACTATGGATTTCTGACGCATTTTTTTCAAAACTGGACGGTGAAACTTTTTAAAATTTGGTTTAGATATAATACACACATAGTAGTTAATTTTGAGAAAATTTCAGCTTCTGCCCTGCTTTAGTTTTTATTTTAATGATATTTATCAATTTGTTACTTTTTGGTAAAAGGCTAAAATCTTGACTAAATCTTAAAGGGGCTGAGTTACATAGTATTTCGAAACATCGTATAAACAATTTGAATTGACTAAATATTGGTTACCCTTAGACTTGTACACATTATTTCATTTATTGTTTCATCTGTTAGAGAGATAGGCCAATTTTCATAAAGGTGACTTCATTTGATTTTGAGGTACTACTTTACGTTAGGGGTAGAGGAACAAAAATGGTTGTACTTCTCTTAACTGACGGTAAAAGTTTTTAAAAAAATCACCCTTTAGCGCCGTATTTGTAAACAAACCGGGCTTGTTATGCCAATCTTTAAGGGAAGATTATTTCAGTTATATTACAGTTAGCGCGTGTTTTAATGGCTCATTGTGTTCATTATTTATCAGTCTTCAAATCAGTAACACAGAATTGTGTTTTCTATTTGATGAAAATACGTCATTTCGGAACCTTATTGTGGCTTTAATGGATATATAAAAGAATGACAATATTTAAAATACGATCCTTAACACTTCGCATTAGACTTCGAAAGCCTTAACTCTTTACCGTTTAATTAAAGTGTCTTTAAGACAAGTGAAAACAGTTCCTTAATATGGCAATTCTTCAAACTGAGTGAAAAGTAAGTCGATGTATGTGTTGGACGTAAGTCCTTTAAGCTTGGAATAAGAATAAGAGTATACAAAATAGCTAAGCCAGATTGTTGTACGAGATCCTGCAATAGGTATGATCTTTTGTATATAGATATATCGGCGTTCCTTTAAACTTTGAACATAGATGTCCGTCAATAAACTGGTAGGATTCGAACCATACACCTTCCTTTCTAAAGGTGAATAGTCTACCACCGGGCAATCACTCCTCGTTACTCTACCTCTTGGCCATCACACCCCGTTCTGTAAACACACACACACATGCACACACAGGCAACGGCGATATAATTTATAATAAATGCCAAGATAGAAAATAAGATCCCCAATCAAAACGAGCAAATGTGATTAACTTGGGGGGGGGGGATATACTATACATTAACATGAACGAATGAACAGTCATTTGAATGAACTCAACATTATAGAGATTGATAAAGGAGTGCGACATTTAGCGTTGATGTTGCGACAAATAGCGTCAGTACTATTTGTTGCGACTTTTGGCGTTGCAGATGCGACATATAGCGTCAGGAGGTTTTACGACATTTAGCGTTGGTTGCGACATTTAGCGTCAGCCTTGCGACATATAACGTCAAATGCGACATTTAGCGTCGATGCGACATTTAACGTTGCTACAGTGTGTCAAAATTGTTAGTGTCAGACTCTCCCAGTTTACCACGCGTGTTTTCAATTTGTCCGCCAACTATGGTTCTACTCCTCCTAATACGTGACACGTAGCTGTTGAATTATGACTTATAGTCCGTGCTACTGCCGAGCTTCTCCCAGATATGGTGTTGTGATAAATTATGTACATGTATGTAATAAAATACACTTGCTAATAAATTAATATTTATTGTTTGTTATTTTGAAACAGAAAACAAACATACATAAAAATATCAAATAAAACAATAACAGCTGGAATATAATGACATGATTCTACAATAAGCCTTTGTAACTAATATGCCATCTTTGTAATGCTATAAAAATAAAATACAACCACCTACACTAATTAGCGTACTTATATTAGTAAGGTGAATGTTACAGAGCACAAAATGGTCGCCTGGCACTTTTACTATTTATATATCCAAAAACGTCATTATTCAATAATTACTTTCACATTGTAAACTTTTCCTCCATGTTTGTTTAGCATTATATGAAATCTAGCCTAAACAAAAATAAAGTAAAAGTTTACATTGTGTATGTCGAGTACTATGCCAAAATCTGAAAAGAAAATATAGAAAAACATTTACAAGAGTATGAAAACCTTCAATGACATATTGAAGTAATAGTTGGACTTAGTAGTGGACATTAATTTTGATATTGTAATACATTATTCGGTCGAAAAAAATGACAGTATGGATGAGAAATATAGATAATTGTTTATCACCAAATATTACTTTACCAAATAGATACAGAAATGTACATTTATTCATAAGCTACTGACAAAATCTCATTTCAGTAATTATTGAACAATGGCATTTTTAGGATACATAGCAACAGTGCCAGGTGGCCATTTTAGGCTGTGTTACATTCACCTTAAACAGAAACATTCTTTCCAATATCAATATCATAAATAATCATTATAACAAATAGTTTACAGTAATATACTACTTACTAATATATATGTATATATGTACATGTTTCATAGAGTGATCCTGATGACAGAATAATAGATGACAGCAGTTCATGCTACCATTGCCTGAGATGGTATAAATATTCTGATAACCTTGTCATTAGCATGTTTGTAGAAATAGAAGACGGTCAGAACCGTTTAATTCCGAGTAACTGATCTCTATCCAGAGTTGTAGTTATTTAACCCTCAGTCCCTCACATACATCTCTGTCAAAGTCTCTTTTTTCACAAGATTTTTAAGAAACAAGAAATAAAGCCACAAATGGAGAAAAATTTACAATTACATGAAACATTTCTTCCGTACAACACGTTGGAGGCTAAATGATTTACCCCCCCCCCCCCCCTCCCCCAAATGTATTTATAATCAAATATGACAATGAGTGGCCAGTAAAATAAACTGATCGACAAATACGTGACCGGAGTACCCAAATGTCGATCCAATGAGAGGGCGGACTTATGAAATGTCGAACCAATGAAAGGCTGGGTCATGAGTTGTTGGACCAATGAGAGGTTTGGTCATAAAATATCTAACCAATGAGAGGTTTGATAATGAAATATCTGACCAATGAGAGGCTGGGTCATGAAATGTCTGACCAATGAGAGGTTTGATCATGAAATGACTGACAAATGAGAGGCTGGGTCATGAAATATCTGACCAATGAGGGGTTTGGTCATGAAACATCTGACCAATGAGAGGCTGGGTATTGAAATGTTGGACCAATGAGCGACTGGGTCAGGCAATGTTGAACCGATCAAAGACCGGAAGTATGAAAGTAATAGGTCAGACCATCTAGAAATCAGACAACAGTAGCTAATAATTAGACATAAGATAAAATGAGTAATTCAATTGAACTAATATATTAATTAATATAATATTATATCACTTAATGGAGTTTTTAAATTGACAATTAATTACATGTGCTATATATCTAAAAATGCATGCGTTGATTGAGTCTCTATTTTGATCTGTTGCATATTCAGCTAAGTACACATATCTCATCAACACTACCAAGTCACAAGTAAAATCTCACAGGTTTAGACACATTTCAACATATCATGTCGAATCACCATACATTAAATCACACGTATCATGTACTAGTATCATGTATTGCCTCATATAACTCATCCGGTAAGCTAAGACATCTAGACATCAACTAAACAATCACAAATGATGCCAAAACAAATGTTCACATATTTCATAAAATGACATAGTCAGTACTTGAACGATAACATTTTGAAGATGCAAATTATGAACATTTCCTAATGAGTATAAAACGAATTATACAATTATAAGCTGTACAATGTATTTTTCAATTATTCACACACACTTTAAAACAAACAGTTTCAGCAGATGAAAATGCTTTAAGCATTCTATACAATAAGCTTAATAATGATGCAATGTGTTCAACGTTATTGTTGTCGTCTATGATTCTCTATACAGTTCATTTCATAACAATATCAGTGCCACTCCGGGGACAGCCCTGGATCTAATGTTTTATCATAAACTATTCTCTTGCGTAGCCAACATAACATCGAAAGAACTGATTTAGGCCGCAATTAATCGACGGTTTCATTGTTTGCATAAATTTCATAATATATGATTATTTATCGGTGGATTCTATAGAGCACCCTGGGTTCGTCATTAGCTTCTCTCTCTCGGCTAGTTCCTTCCATCTTATAACACAATTACTGTCTGTTTGTTCAGCTACTTCATGTTTGGATCGATTTTTGTTCTTCTGTCTAATGGCCCACCATCTTCGTTTCCATTGTGTGTAACCGAGTAAACCCATAAACGCATAATACCCTAGGGTAATGAACATAATCACTACACTGTCTTTTCTTATATAATCAATGGTATTAATTTTAACACATTTAGAATGTACTATACTACTTGAATTACTCTCGCCATATACCTCCGTCATGTATACACAGATTGTATACATAGTCCCTGCATCTAGGTTGACGAACGTGAACTCCCTGATGTTGTCGTACAATGGATGGGAACGGAATCTTCCTCCTTTAGGAAAATATTCAACCATCGAGTCCTTGATATATCCTGTCATGTTGTAGTCCTCCACAAGGTTCCAGCTTATTGATATAGAATACGTGGTACTGTTCAGCCATTTGATGTCCAACATATTCACCGGGTCTTCTAAAATCTTATTTTGATCTAACGACTGCAAGTCACCTTTCACATTGTATACGAACGCACCTTTGTGTACGTGAATTTTATACGGTGGATTGTATGCGTCATTGCAGTTGACTGACTTCAGTACTGAGCAAATGAATAATATCATCAAGAGAAAAGCATAGATAGATGGAAGAAAGCCGAAGGCGTACGTTGGATGAAACATTTTCGGACCTAAATGGAAGATATCTGAAAGGGAAAATGAATTAACTGATTAACTTCACTATCAGTGCGTACAGTATTCTCTCCCTTCATATACATATCATACTATTGGGTGCAATAATAAATGATCGCTGGTAAGAGATTTCTGCTGGACCCATTGTTGTTCAAGGGAGGTAACGCACTTAACAAATTTATTGTTTGGAAAATGGTATAAGAGCTTTTAAGTTCGTTCTAGGTCGGGTTATGGTTCAGAATACCAAAACAGGGAGAGTACGGCAAATCTATCTATTTATTTGAGGCTGCGGTTAGAATGTTTAAATAGTGGTTAGTTCTCTAGAACTGTAATCCGCCGATCCGGGTTTGAATTCCAGTCATGGCAGGTCAATCCCTTTTATGAAAATTTGACAAATTTTGAACTTCTCCATAGAGAAGTTACCAGAGGAAGGGTAAGTTAGCACTGTTAGAATGCAATCCAGGAAATCTGTTTTGGTGAACCGGCCGCTTTATATAACTTACCCTTCGATATCGTTATCGTTGAAGACGGCGTTACACCCACTGAAACAAACTATTTATCGGAAAGTATTTACGGAACAGTATTTCTTGTGAGTATTCCATGATAGAAATGATTGTCTTTGAGATTAATACTTGTATATTTTATTAATGCAATGACGCGTATGCCATCTTTGTGATATTAAAAACATGAGACTGATTCATACTCATGATTTTATGCATTTTGAACATTTAATTCTGATACATCTTACTGGAAAACAATAATCTGTTTTTTTTTGTAAATTACTTCGCAAACTTCCGTATTGATATTAATACTAGTATGTAGTATCAGAAACGTTTTGTTTCTTTTGTATTTTTTTACCATCGTTGAAGGCAATTTTAGTCAGTTTTATAGAAAGTTTTAAAAGTTCAGATGAATTATTGATAACATTTCTTACTGAATGTAGATTCCAAATGCTTTCTATTTCCATCCAGTTGTACCGATCATACGTATATCTCACTTTCCGTCATCAACTCAGCGAAATGATTGCTTCCTTCAACCCCACGTCATCTACAATTTAAAAAATAGTGTTTAGTATATTTTATGAATGTATTATTTATCTATTTATTCTTGATCTAACAATCAATCGAGCTCCTGGTCAGCCTGATATCTAAAACAGAAATCGTTGGAAGGGCTATTCTACATAAAGCATGACGACTTTGAGTAACGACTGAATCTACATTGCGGTGGCAACGATGCCTAGCAACCGCAACGCTAACCATTTTCAAGATTAAGTATAAATGATATAAAACAAAAAATATCTTCGCCAATTATTACCACTTCCCAAATCTCACGACCCTAAAGCCCAACCCAAAGGATAAAACACTGCCTCCCGGGGAGGTGGGGTACCGCCTTCCAAAGGTATGCAGCAAGACCATATGACAGATATTGACAAATGATATTTTTCTTCTTTCTAATATCTATATCGATTTGAAATATTTGCTTGAGCATATAAATATGTGTACACTTGTAGGAATTCATCATTCGGTGCTGTTGAGATACATGCCTTGATATGTTGCAATAACTTGTAATCTTTATTGAGCAGCAATATCAGACAATCTCATAAAAATGTCATATACAATATATTAGATCTGTCAAGGATAGGTCATAGATTCATATCCAATGTAGGCAGTCATGATAAACATTTACGTTATTGTAGGCAGAAAAAAGTAAATTCAATGCTTCCCATCATCTTTAGATATATTCCAGAAACGTTTCATATAATCATATAAAGCTTATTTTGACATTAAGATGTTCATAAAATGCTCTGTTTATGTTCCTGTTAATAATGACATAGATAGCTGACACGGTAAACAATGATCAAGAAAATTGGTAGAATATTAATCAAAACATAAAAAACCCAAGAATACACCGAGTTATTGCTTTTGAAGGAGTGTTATTTGATATACAGTTAAACATGTGATTGCGGCCACGTCCGAATAAAGGTCACTCTGTGAATAAAGGCCACTGTTTTGTAAAAACCGTCATTGCTAATTTAGAACCAACTGACCTCGGAATAAAGGCTACCTGTAAATAAAGACCACTATTTGTCTTTCCCAAGGCAGACTGGCCTTTGTTCACAGGTTTAACTGTTCTTGTATTGTAAACAAGACAAGAATGATTTGTGTTACTGTAGATCTATAAATGTATGATATATAACGAGAATGTTCCATGTGTGAAAATAAACGTGGACATTAGTCACATGTATTGGTTTGATTATTCTGTTCTGAAAAGTCGTGACCTTTATTGGCAATCAAATTGTTTTTTCACTTGCAGTATGATTAAAAATAATGAGAGATCCAACATATAACATGATATCATCATACTGCATTCTTTATCAATTCGATGGATGTACGAATCACTATGTACACCCTTTCGTTGTCCGAGAAATGGTTAAACCTTTCTTTACAAATCTCTGCATATTTGCCTACATGATGGATATGCCCGTTTAGGAATTGGCTAAATAAGTTCGCATGTCTTGAAGATTCCCTGACAATACAGTGTACAAATTTGTAGCAATATGTGTCAGGCAGCGTAAGGTATAAACGCATCCATTATTTGTACATCCATTCATTTGGTTTTCCACTCGTTTTATAATCTTTAATTACGTTATGATGCATATCATTTAACATTAACAATCCTCTCATCCCGAGATTGCAAAGGTTAAATATTTGACACATGTAATGTTATCTCACGATCAGTATCAACGCCCTTTGATAATGGAGCATGTCACAGTATCCAGTTTAATATCCTTGACTAAATTAAGGAGCGAGATACCGTAACTGTGATAAAATTCTCCACGGACCAAAATTATCTCCCTTACACTATCCAAGGATTAGTGAATACAATTTTCTCTGACCTTCGGTTATGCGTACAAGACGTAAACGTTAAAAACAAATCGCGTACAATACACGGTAGGCCACTAAGCAATGAACAAACACGGCCTGTATTCTTAATTAATGGCTAATAAACATCTCAAACAATAGATTCATCAATTGCCATGCAACTAATTAATTAGGAGGTTTGAACAGGCGGCAGGCAAAATGTGTAAATAAACAAATATTTTCTTAGAGTTTTTTTACAGGAAGTACATGTTCTAGTATTTTGTTTTTGTTTTGTTTTTTGTCTTGAATGAATGAATATGATACTATTGATTCTCATATTGACAGCCATGTATGTAATGCATGAATACACGATTCAATACCATACAGAAGCAATAAACTCAGGAACTTAGCAAAAAGTGTAGGTGAAAGCTCTCGAAAGCAACATCCATTAGGAGTAGCAACATTATGCTGTTGTTGAGAGGTTGTTGCTCTATTGAGAGGGATGCTCTGGAGAGGTTGTACTGTATATTGTCACAGTTAATTGGTATTAAACATTGGACGTGGCAAATAAAATGTAAGATTTGCCAGACTGTGAAACCTATTCACACGCCCAGTGTGCTATAAAACACATTTCTAAAGAAGTTAAACTCTTAATTAGTCAGCTTTCTATTCAAAGGCCCTCCACAGACTACTTATTTTCTTTTGTCTTTGTATCAAAGTAATCATCCACACTTCTCAAGAGCAAACTGAAAACAATTTGAGCGCATGAAGGAAGAACAATAAAAAGAGGCTATGTAGAAAGGTTTGTGCTATAAATTTACCAGAAAGATGGTTCACGGGCAGATACATAACGGATTCGATGATAGGAATGATTCGAACTTGATTGGTAAGCCACATGACGTGCCCTTTACAGCGTAAACTCATTCCACCGTGTCAATGCCCGACACACTTTTGTTTGCGTTAACATAATGGTAATAAGTGAGTGTTTTCATAATGGCCTTGTTATTAGACTGAAGACTGTAATATTAGTCTGAGGCCGAAGGCCGCGGGCTAATAAGACTGTCTGAAGCCAATAACAATGCCATTATGAAAACACTAAAATATTGATAATTGTATTTATTTATAACTATAGAATATAGCATCGGTTTCATAATGGCCGAGCTTGACAGCCAACCAGAATGACCGAATCTCATAATAGCCGAGTTTTTCATAATGGCCGAGTTTTGTGTTCATAATGTCCTGGTGATCTTCATTATCGGCCCAGCATTTGAAGGGAAAACGCGCCTAATATTGAACACTTAATTAATAATTACATGTACATGTAATTACTTAATTGGTATCATTTCGATACACGTGACAAGCTTGCCGTTTTCACTGTCAACATCAGATAGAATCGTATAAACTTTAACTGAACACAATCCGACTGCAATAGTTAAGTCTTGTTTCGCTTTTAAAGACGATGACTAATATCAGTTTAATGTTTTGTCTTATCTTTGACATGGTGCTATAATAACAGACACGTATATTCCATCCATATCGACTCCGATAAGTGAGAGATATAATCAATTAGTGTCTGCTTTTATTTCCATACCATTATTTGTCAAATACAACCATCAGTCGATACAAAATAAACATATACTGTTCAAATCACTTGTATCGCTTTATAAACACGAATGTAAATGTATGTTCACGTACGATAAAACAGCTATTAAACAAGAAGTGTTTGTGAAACATGGATGCTCCCTAAAAGCCAACTTCGGTCCTTAGGCCAAAAAGTTCTCTAGATATTTGCCAGACAAGGTTTTTGTGTTGAAGGTCACTGTGAGCGTGACATTGACCTTTGGTGTACTGACCTCAAAATATATCGTCAATATCTTCATCTGATGACTAGTCTCCCAACCATATATGAGGAGCTCAGGCCAAATAGTTCTCTAATTATTGCCTGGACAAGATTTGGCTACATACGATCAGACCGATATATGCAAAAGGTGGATGATGATTATTTTTCAGCTTACAAGATTAAACAAATGTCCCGTAAAACTAGAATTTAGGTATCTTGTTTCTACGTGAATTCGTGCTAAATAACCTACAAATATCGTGCCAAAAATGAATACTTGTATTCGCAGTTTTTAAGTTAGAACTGTCAACTTATAGTTATTTATATGCATAGAAATATTTCTTTGAGACGTTCTGCAAACTATTTTGTATTATTAAGCGAAATGTCGCCATTGACGATGTATGAATAATTTGTCATAGTGTCACTCTGTATGACGCATGTCCATATTCCACAGCGATTTACATTTGTATGTTCACAATTATTGCTCCTCAACATTCAAATAGTTCTCTTTGGAAGAAATAAATCTTATTAAAGATTTCCCGATGAAGCCTTAGGGAGCCTCTAGTATTTGATATTTTCTAGACATGTCTGGACTTATGCATTGTATTACAAACTGAAGAACGAGTATAACGAACGCATTGCTTTTTCTATCCTACAAACAATGCTTATTTCCACATCGTAGGGAGGAAAACATGAAAGGAATGAATGAAGGAAGAAAGAACTGGACAGAAAGAAAAAAGAAGAATGGAATGCAATAATAAACAAGAGTGCCAAAGAGTTACAAAATACGCCCGTAAAGTCATTGCCTCAAGGGCCACAATTCAGAAGTCCTGTTCCGATTGGGCTGGTTATTGAACTTGAATGAGAGCTCATGGCCATAATTATTTCCATTAAGTTTGGTGAGCATCCGAATAAAACTGTTTGAATTAGAGAGCAGACACCGTTGTGGACGCCGCCCGCCCGCCATGGGTGTTCCCATCATACGACCCGTTTTATAAACGTGCGTTTAAAAAGAAGAAGCAAAGAAAGAAGAATCGAATAGTAAAAGAAAATATGGAAATAAATAAGGAAGGAAGGTAGGGATGAATGGAGAAAAAAGAACAGAATGGATTGAAAGAATGTAGGAAGGAATGAAGCAAGAATGGCTGGGAGGAACAAAGGAAAAAAACGAATAAAGTTTATACAAACTTTTGTAGCTTATCTGTTCATTAACTGTCCAATGGACAGATTTGGTCATACCAGGGCCGCCACAGAGAGAGGGGATAGATGATACAATAGAACCGGGCATTTATATCCCTACTCTTATAGATGATAATATGCATATTTCTGCATTATACGATAGAGTTGAATGAAATCTCACTTATACACTTAAAGTGTAGCTAGTGCATCTTGCTCTCTTGGGGATAAAGAATAATCATTGTTAGAGACTGTCTGAAAACTGATACTACAAAACGAACCTAAGTGAAAAGCATAAATATTTTATGGCATACAAACATTGTACTGACAGAGTAAAAGTAGATAATTATACTGTATTACAGATTGTTGAAATATCATGTATCAGAAACAAGCGTAACTATTTGGGAATTTCCGTAATTGAGAAATACTTTTTCAAGACCAGCAACTCGCTTTCATTAATCATTATAAGAATTAAAAACTTCCAAACGTGTTTATCGTTCGCGATTGATAAAATGGGCATCGAGTTCCCACTGACAGAGAAACAGGTTGCTTCCATCGTTGGATTCCCAGGGTCAGCCATGATAGAAAGTATCCCGCGAACAACAAAATGGCGGCTTACCTACTAGTATTATGTCAGAGTCGATTGGTATCAGGAAACATTTTTAGTGGAATTCAATCTGACTCATGATATGGTGGCAAGAAACAGAATATACTAATAATGTAATACAATGAATGCAGAAATCTTCGTCATGACTTTCAATTAACTTGAATGATGTAGTATTTTTACTCAATCACACTATTATTCTAGAAGAAATGTCATGTTAAACACCAAATGATATTATGCTTCTCCTTAGATGTTTGCCGATAACTTAAGGCTCGGTGACAAAAAGATAGGTCAATCGAGCAGCTGTAAAAACGACTAGACCTACATGTATTTGAATAGCCTTATTTTAGTAAATGGAACTCCCAAGAGTTAATGCCCACAGAGTGTAAGTCATTGTTTATTCATAACATGTATTGAATATCGACATTGATACAATACACAAGATAAAAGCTAGTAGTGTACCATAATTATGTATCTCGGACAATAACAGACAGTTGACATAAACGCCTTTGGAATCATACATTACCGGAGATAGCTATAAGACTATATAACTTAGTCAGTTAGAAAACATTAAGTATAAACTCAGTTGATTAACTGAAAGTTGTGTTACCACACTTTGAGGCACATCTTGTTCTCGAAGCAATTCGTTTCGATTTAGCCTAGAATTATAGAAATATCAGAAAAGGTCAGCTTAAAATGTGTTCTTATCTACCTATCGTATACAACAAATTCTAACTTTTTAGTTACCTTGAATTATGTTGAAACATTGCATACTTCATTCCATTTCTCATTACTCATGTATAATGTATCCATACAATAGAATGACATGCTGGCAAGTGTTCCAGTACAATATAATGTCAATAATGAAATCTAAATGTGGACTAGAAACAGTTGTTCTGTCCATTTGAGCACATTGTCCTGAAATATGGAAGGAGACAGGCTCGTAAGTAAGTGTTCCGTTATAACCAATCGTAACTATTCGGGCATTTACGTAACTGAGGAATACGCCTCGTACATATGTGTAGGGTTACAGATTTTGGTTATGCGGTTTCGGTCACTACTTTTAAAAGCTAGGTATTCGTTTTCAAGAAACGTTCTCAGAATTAAAGACTTTCAAACGTGTTTATCGTTCGCGAAAATGTAAGTTCCCCTTGAAGGAGAAACATGTTGTTTCCATCGTTGGATTCCTAGGGTCAGTCATAATGGAAAGTGGCCCGTGAACAACAATTAACACAAAATTGGCGACCTGCCTATTATGTCCGAGGCACCTTTCTTTAGGAAGACGTCGAGGAGTTCCGAATGGTGTTATCTATGTAGGGTTTCTCAATAGATTATGTTCTATAACTGATGACATGAACTCGTCTATTTTGATTGTTAATCTAACTTCTAATTTTACTAGACGTATCTGATCGAGCTGTCAAAATATCAACAAATCCAAGACAAATGAGCACCACTACATCACACACCAAAATAATCACATGTCAGCACGGTCGCGTTGATTCAAGACATCAGGGAGTGTTTTCGTAACTTGGATGGGTTTTTTTTCGTGGACTTAATGGATTGGTCGGCTATGATTTGTATTGCACCGAGTGATAAATGATTCAACATCATTTAATTCACCAGTCGACTAATCTTCTACAGTGTGTAATGAAAGCGGTAACTAATTGTCTGTTACATTTTTTAAAGCTACAAGCTTCTCCAGTCTCCATCACCACGACACAAATAAAGGGATATCATAATCACCTACGTTCCAGTCTGCCGAATGGAGAGGATCCGGAGAGACAAGCAATACGTCATGAATTACGTCATTTATGACGTTACAACATTACGTAATTAATGACGTAATTACTGACGTAATGCAGTTTGTTTGTATTTTCTATGCATAGGCAAGCTTACAATTAATTATAAACGTTTGCGAAATTGTTAATGTATAATGGCCAGTTTAGTATACTGTTTACACTTAATCTTGCTTGATTATATGAATTGAAGCCACCAATGAACACGTTTTTGACAATGCTACGTTTGTTTAGAAAACATAGGTTCTAACTTTGTAAAATTGTCGGTTAACACATAGTCCGCATTCAAAATTATACATTGTTGACTGCTTTATTGTATTAAAGATACAAGACGGACCGATATGGTGTGTGTTACAACTTTTTTTAAATATTCTATACATGGACAATAGTGAAAAGTTATCTTTTATCACATAGAACAAACGTTGGTTTTTTTTATTGAATCATACTATGTGAGAATGAAATTACTGAGTTCAGGGACTTTTGTATTTAAGCTCAGACAAAATTATATATTGATCAATATAGATGACAGAAGAATGTGACTTGTGTATATAAGTAGTGATTACTGTTTTATTATCATCTGTAAGTCATATGGGAGAAATCAGACGGAACGTTTTGTCAGTCAGATGGCCAGATAAAACTACTAATGTTATAAACTGATGATATGTTTGCTATATAAATCATATTGAAGAATTCAGAAATATCTCAAATGACAAATTGATAATGTGTTTTACAATTTATTTACAATATATTATGTCTTTCTACTCTGAAAACAATTCTATATATACTTGTACACCCTTTGCTATTAACAATTATCAGTTTGAAGCATTATTTTCAAGAGAAACCTAACTCCAAATGTATATTAAGTTGCCTGCATTCAAATGCACATTCTTCAGTCCTTAAAATTCTTGTGTAACATTATATTGGAAATTAATTTTCTACACGTCCATAATATATATTACCGAAGAGATACCAATATATATGTTACTCTTTATATAATATTTATATATTAGTTGGTCCAGATCTTCCACAAATTCATTAAATAACCACTGAAAACTTGATATAAAATTAAAAGTATAACTGATAATTAAAAGCGAGAGAATATGAAATCGTTAATAATGTTACGTTCATTCGGAGTAAAGCATTCATATTGAAATCATGTCAACAATACCTCATTCGGCGACTAACTACGACTGTAATCAATGTTGTCCCGTTTCCGGAATGCAGTCACAGTTTTGATTTTTTAATCGATAACGTGGTGCATGCTAAAATCACGCACATAAATAATGTCTAAAACAAATAATTTGTAAAACATAGGCATATCAACCAACACAACACACAGTCTTATATATCTAGGGTATTCACAAACATTTTGTTCGAACGGTTATTATGCATACACCTTTTGTTCCATTGTCGATACATTATAATAGCAACGTTTTAGTCACGTCAGAAAAGAATGTTTCCACCACTAATAGCACGCCGATCACCAGTCGGTTATTAAAACAAATAAAAATAATATTTTTAATCGGCTGAATATTCACGTTTCCTTATATCGGCAAAAAGTCGGAGATGAGTGCATTTGTGTGGGTTTAAACATAGCGTATTTCCGGAATCAATATTGATAAACCCGCTGGAGATTCATATTTTGGTATCATATTATCCAATTTATATATCGATCAAAAGTAATCTTTACATTAAATAAGATGATAGTATCATTTTAAACAACTCAGTCACCAAAAGGATATTTAAGAATGATCCCACGTGATCGTGAGCAGAATGATAAAAATCTGAATTGTAAAAAAACAGTGTTTGATTTACGATCATTGGGTAATCAATAATCGTAAATGATGAGATTCTCATGTCCCATAAGGCTAGACATAATGATTCGGACCTCAACTATTAGAACATGATTATCCAGAAAATCAAGTATTTGCATGAGTAAAGAAATGAACCATAAACTAGTTATGTTTATTATATGACATCAGGGTACATATTATGGTGATATAGGCTCAAACACTTAAGGTTATCTATGTTGTTTGAAGTCTGTCAGAAAACGGTGAAAGGATTGTTTGTAAAATGAGCGTATAACTCAAACGTTCTTTATTGTAGCCGAATCATACATAATACAAACAATACAATGGAACTGAATGATGAACATACAAAATTATTGTTTCTGGTCACAAACAAACACATGTATCATAATTTTATAAAACATCTTTGTTGTTGTAAACATTCTCTTGCCTATAAAAATATCTCCCCCTCTCTCACTTAGATTTCTTTTATTAAAACAAAATTACTCCGGTTTTAAACTTTGTTACAAGTTTCTGTTGTTTTGAAAGCTGCGTATAAATATGATAAAAGACCTTTGATAAAAACACCGTTTTATATCTATTGCGGTTTCTTTGACATAGGCGTAACATCAACAACGTCTGACAAATACAACCTTCCATTTATAATTGTCAAAAAGTCTCTTCTATTTAAATGTTAAATAGTGGTTTACACAATTTCTTTCCTCGGTATTTTCAATATATTACATCTTGACAATAACACAAGTTGAAAGGTATATGGATGAATGCATTAAACTAATTTTTCTTTGTTTAGTGTTTAACGGAGCACAACGACCAGACTCATTTTTTGTGACTGTTGTAGTTTTGCAGCTGTAGGGGAAGACCCTAGACGTACACCCAACTAGAACCACCGACTTCTAAGCTAGCTGGATACTGGATAGCTTCCTCACATGTCCTCTCGGTAATGAGGGACTTCTAACTACGACCATTCAATTACAGAGACATCCTTACAATTAACAACAACAACTATTATATGACATTTTATCTTTTACTTGGTCCCACATTAAAATTTGGTCTTCTAAATTTATTTGACAGCTTTTCCGTAAAAGTGAGAAACAAAAAGCTCACAATCTCAGTGCACACAAGTCATGTACACATATTACTGGTAAGAGAAACTTGTGTCCGCGTGAGAGTTGAAATACTAAAGGTGCACGTATTTAATGATCTTTGAAGACGGACTATGCGGATCAGTACAAGGGAGGGGTGATATAGCGGGGGGTGGGGGGGTACACCAAAGATATACCCTCCTATACCCCCCACTTTTTATACGTATATGTAAACATTTCTTTGGTAACGTATTGTGACTGATATTTCCCATCCGTTAGTCTTTGTATCAAACCCAGGACCGTCGAGTCAGTAACGCTGCATTCTAGATGCCGACAGAGTTAACATGAGTGCTATGTTAGGTGTATGTTAAATAAAAGTGAAGTGATGTTATCTTATACTGATTGTTATGTCACATGTCTAACTTTCTACTTGGATAAAATTATTGATAGATATTCAAATGTTACAAGCTCTTTGACTGGATTATATAGAAAATTAAATTAAATCTGCAAAGAAGTAACAGCTAAAGAGAACAATAGAAGTCATGTAAAGTTTACAATAAGTGGATAATTTCGGAATTTCATATAAATCGTTGAACCAAACGTTATGTTTGGTTCATCTTATTAATATGTCGCGTACTAATTAGATTGCAGAAAAAATGTAGGCCACAGCCAGGGAAAATGAAAGTAGGGATGGAAGATGAAAGGTGCTTTAAAGCGGAAGATGAGGCCCCGTCGTAAAGCCTATGCAAGCAGTAATTACGGATATTTTCGCTGTTGTAAACATTCAGATCATGATGGATATTTTCGCTGTTGTAAACATTCAGATCATGATGGATATTTTCGCTGTTGTAAACATTCAGATCATGATGGATATTTTCGCTGTTGTAAACATTCAGATCATGATGGATATTTTCACTGTTGTAAACATTCAGATCATGATGGATATTTTCACTGTTGTAAACATTCAGATCATGATGGATATTTTCACTGTTGTAAACATTCAGATCATGATGGATATTTTCACTGTTGTAAACATTCAGATCATGATGGATATTTTCGCTGTTGTAAACATTCAGACCATGATGGATATTTTCGCTGTTGTAAACCTTCAGATCATGATGGATATTTTCACTGTTGTAAACATTCAGATCATGATGGATATTTTCACTGTTGTAAACATTCAGATCATGATGGATATTTTCGCTGTTGTAAACATTCAGATCATGATGGATATTTTCGCTGTTGTAAACATTCAGATCATGATGGATATTTTCGCAGTTGTAAACATTCAGATCATGATGGATATTTTCGCTGTTGTAAACATTCAGATCATGATGGATATTTTCGCTGTTGTAAACATTCAGATCATGATGGATATTTTCACTGTTGTAAACATTCAGATCATGATGGATATTTTCGCAGTTGTAAACATTCAGATCATGATGGATATTTTCGCTGTTGTAAACATTCAGATCATGATGGATATTTTCGCTGTTGTAAACATGTGCTTGTGTAGTGGAACAAGTAAAGTTTTTTTGTATTGAAAACCTGTTGATTCACGTCGCTCCATCAGGATTTAATACTACGAAACTGGCGATTCCATATACATTGTATGTGCAATACGTCCGTGATGTATATAACCATTGACATCTCCGATGTAGTAATTCATAAGACAAATCTCGTTCTACGAGAACAATGTGCGGTATTTGGAAACAGCACTAATTCAAACGGAGACAAATTTCAATTTACGAAGGTCTTTAAACTGTTCATGATTAACGATTCTGCTTTTTTATGTTCATGAATCACGTGACTTAATTCTGAGATAAATGATTTTATTTCTTCTCGAATGGGCATTTATACTGTAATACTATTTCGGACACGACATATAATTGGTAATAACATGAATGGAAAGAATCAAGACGTCATGGACATTTAAGTAGATATTGTTGGTACACTATTTAAAAAAATGACAAAGACTTCCATACAAGCATAAAACAACGTACAAAATAGACTGTTAGGGTATGGTGTATGGTCTTTAACGTGTAGTGACACACCTCCGTGGTCGAGGGGTTAAGGTCGATGACTTCAAATCATTGTACATAACCCCTCACTGATAGAGGGCCGTCCCCGCTATCGACCATGTCTCAGTAAGCAATTGCTTACGAACGATGTGAGTCTAGAACTGGTTCTACACAATAAGGAACGATGGTAAAGTGAACTGTCCGCCGACTCTGACTGTTGAAAAGGGGCGTAAAACTCGATATAAACAAACAATCAAATATCATATATAATGCGCAGTCCGTTTTTAAACATTCGTTTAGAATGAAACTGTAAACAATTAACAGTGCATGTTTATATAGATAGCATTCAAAAGGGGAAAAAAGAATCAGAGGTCAGTGTTGTTTTCATGGTCGCGGCATTTGTACTAGATGCGTATACACCGTGATAAAAGCATAATAAATATCTTATCATGTTTACCATACACGTCTTTGTGGTCTCCAAAAACCCCTCTGTGGAATATCTATCTGATTTCTATATTTCTTATCATGGTTCTAGCAATAAGCCTTTATTAACGATCAAACCATATTGACTCCATCGAAAAGCTAATCATGTATTCAATAAATCTGATGTTATTTATTTGTAAGATCACGTACAATTCTCCGCCAGTTTAGTAATATAATGTTTTACATTGAATAGACAGACAGGGCGCCAGAAGAACATCTTCCCAACAATGCAGTAAACACAACAAATGAGATGACAAGAATAGAAGGATACGCTGTGTAAAGAATGTGGTACAGATGTCGTTCTTTTTAATCTATCTTGTTAATTCTGAGATCAGGGTTCCTGGACCAAAAGAAACTTGGAGAAGGTAGGTCGAACGACTTCCCATTTCTTTATTTTCAAAACGTAGCTTTCATACACTTGATATACCAATCGGCACTAATCGGGCATTTCCGGACATTCCCGTCACTGTGAATACGCATCGGTTTCAATTTTGGTTATGTCGTGTCCGGCCTATACTTTGTTTAAAACTAGGCATTCGTTTTTCAAGAATCATTCTTAGAATGACAGACTTTCAAAGTAAACGTGTTTATCGATCGCGATTGATAAAACTGGCTTCAATTAAGTTTCCATTGAAAAATAAACTGGATGTTTCGATCGTTAAATTCCAGGGTCAGCCATGATGGAAAGTAGCCCGTGATCAACAACACCAATATGGCGGCCTGCCTATTACGCATCGAGGCGATTTCTTTAGACAAACGCCGAAGAATTCCTAATATGGAGGTACGATTCGAACCCATATATGGATATGTTCGTGATGCTGCCTTTGAACCTTTATGGTAAACTTTTTGGGATAAATACAAGATCATTGAAGTTTAACAAAATGGGTTAAATCAGGCAATAAGCAAAATAAGTTTTTTTTGTTGTCTTTGTGCCACACATTTTTTTTGTATTGAAACATTGGTCCAAATGCCATGACTAGAATGCGTAAGGAGATAGAAACGATGATTTAAAAGTTAATTCATTTTACTTATAAATACAATATTATATACCTCTCTGCTACGAGTAAAGTTTGCTCGCGTAAGTATACAATTATTCGATGAAATGTACATGGTACCCAATCGTTTTGTTACGTGTCCACGTATAGTGTTCAGCCAGCGAAATAATCTACTAAAGACAGGGTAACCATTTGTTTCTGTCCAAAATTCGTTCAAAAGTGTTTCAAATAAGACATTTCTTAAGTGCACGTCAATCAGATGTCATGCATCGCGCTTTACGCAATTTGCATTCTGTTCTTTAACGTGTTATAGTTACACTTTTCTGTCTCGGTATCTTGGGAATGTGTAACAAATTGTTATGAATTTCTGATGGAAATTTTCTGAAGTGAGTTTGACAAGTAATGTTGTTGTCACAACGGAGACAATAAAAAAGAACGGAAATGAATATCTTAACGTATTATCCACGGGGGTGTATTTCTAGGCCAGTGTGCAGAAGTTGTCTTCAGAACGTAAAACTATCGTACTCGTATATAAGTGCATGGCATTCCCTAAAAGTAGAACAAATTTACGATCACGTGGGTGGTTGTAAGATTCTGGTACTAGTAAATGAATGGATGTCATAATGAGATGTCTAACACACTCCATTGCTGAACAGAGCTGGTAGCATGTACCATTTGTATACTAACTAGTATCAGTTTGTGTCCAACCCCGGAAAACTGTTAACGAATGCTCCACAGCAGACTGAACAGAAATGAGTATACCGGCTTGTTACTAGTATTTAGCAAGTCTAATGAAATAGTAGTTGCAGAGGAGGATCTATAACAAATTATATAAGTATTATAGTGTATCAATGGAATTATGATGAAATGCAAGCTTTTTGTAATTCACCACATATCTCTGGCGTACTGTATTCTGTATACTAGTATACACACCAGAGAAGGATATAGAAGTCACCTTCAGTATATCCATACGTTAAGAAATTATCTCACATTTCTACAGTTTATTAATATAAAGATACTCCAAACATCTTCCAAATTAGTCTTAATGTCTATCACATAAAATAGTTGTAAGGCGGTATCACACCAATACAAGTGTCATCTTTGATGGAACAATTTTAGTCGTATGTGATAGAAAGTTATGGATTATGTCTGAATTGATCAAATGAATCACAGTAAATGTTTTTCTTAAGCTTTCTCGCCTTACAAAATGACGACCATTGCTTAAGTTTATAACAAGAATCTGTCATATTCGCCAGTAGACATGGTAGAAATTAAATTTTGATTAGAGACGGAATCATCTCGCACAATCGTAGATAATACTAGTCACGTCAAAGCAAGAACAGTTAAAATGTTTATTCGTAAAACACAGAAAAATGATTAATATTTAGATAAAATCGTTTTTTCTCAGTCTGTAATAGAATGTGTCACTCTTTGTATATTGTTGTTATTACTTTTTTGAGTTAAGATAATATTGACTTTCCTATTGTACTTATGTATGTATTGCTGATATTGGTTACGTGGCATGTTTTCATCCGATACGAATTCTTTCTTTCATTGTCCGTCTGTCTGTCTGTCTGTCTGTCTGTCTGTCTGTCTGTCTGTGTGTCTGTGTGTCTGTGTGTCTGTCTGTCTGTCTGTCTGTCTGTCTGTCCGTCCGTCCGTCCGTCCGTCTGTCTGTCTGTCTGTCTGTCTGTCTGCGGTGCCCATTCGACAGCCATGGTTATTTCAGAGCCGCCACACAGGGAGGGTAGATAATATACAGGAGCACCGGACATTTATATCCCAACTTTTTCGGGAATATTTTTCCTGGTTCTTTATTGTTCCCGAGGTAAAGCAACGATACACGCCTCGCCCTTTTTTCCCACGATTTTCTAAACACGCAATAGTTAGGATGGAGACACTGTCCCTGAGAAATTCGAAAGGCGGAGTCGTAAATCGAACCCACGACCTTTCGTTTAGTAGTCCAGCGCATTAACACTAGACCAGCGATCACCCCCTCCCCCCCCCCCCCCCCGAGATGAAATACAACACGAACATATAATGAAGTACATTTGTATAAAGAAATGAAACATCATTTTTAAAGCTTTCCATCTGTTCACTAGATTTTCGAACACAAAGGTAGGTGAAGATCTAAATTGTTTCCTCTACCACTTTTTCATTTAATTACACTACAACATTTTAAACATAATCTTTAGAATCATTTGAAAAAGATAAAATGCTAAAACCGCTACGGCTGTCAATAAAATACTCATTTTAATTCACTAATAATAATTTTATCGTTAAGGCTAAATAAAACATATGTTGGTTTTCAGTTCGTCAGTTAAAAACCACCCGACCCCAAACATTTTAGCGATACTGACAATTGTTTTGTCCAATATCGCAGCATTTCGATTTCAGCACGAGCATAACATGTAACAAAAAAATGCCTCCCTACTTTCAAACTGTATAATTTTTGGTCGAGTTGCCGCAAGTAAACATTCATTGTTTAAGGATGGCCTTGTAGTGCACGTTTTATTGCCCTCGTAAAACAGAGGCATTTATTGCAGACTTAATAATAAGCCTTAAATCGTCATTTAAAGGAATATGTGCAATAAACCTATATTACATGGAAGATGCAGATGCTCTTATAGTCATAAATCTATATATGAATGCTTGAGTAGGCTAAAACATATATATCTCATGGCCATTTTGGTTGAGTGAACTAGAAATCTATGAATAAATGGCATAATACCGGATCATTACTTTTGTACTTTATTTGAAATTATTTGAATAAACACATAACGTGTTATAATCCATCTTAAATGCACGAAATAAATGTTGTTTAACAGCGTGTGCTATTGTATCTTAAAAGTTTTGGCAGTGCTACCATACAACAAGACTATTATATCCCATCAGAATACGTCAACCAAGAATTAAATCAGGCCATAGCTAAATACTCGTGTTCCCTGTTTTCCGAGTGACTTATTTTTGTCACAGACCTTAAAATTGATAACTGCAAAGTACGAACATATTAGGTGACGAATAGTACTTCCTCACCATGAAAGAAAAAAAAAGGTTTTAGAAACGTGTATCGCGAGTAAATAAATACAGGGGCATTTAAATTATGTGAGAAAGCCCGCTGCTCAAAAGTCTAAATCGCATTTACAATTATATTAAAATCATCTTCCTACCAACGCGAAATGATATTTTTAGATGATTACCTGTGAAATTTTTTTTGTCAACCAAATTTGTTAGAAGTGATGTGAGATTAATATAAAGATGCATCAGATAATATTTGCAACAAAATTGATTTCCGTTATAAGATCAGATGATTTGCATAAAGAAGAGTTCCACTTGACTGTAAATAATCACACAAAACACTAGCGGATCCCAATCGCTGAAATATCTTTAAAATGGGCGATTGATTCAATGCACGGTGGTCACATTAAGGGATTACAGATGTCAGAAAGAACGACAAATCATTATGGAAAGAACCTGTTCAGCGATCTGGAACAAGATCTACGACTCAGAGGTGCTATAAATAATACAAACATGGATTTCAAATAATGATGTGATGGAGACATTTCTGGATTTACAAATTCAAGTCTTATGTAATATGAGAGTTAGAGTGGAGGGGGTAAATGTATATATTGTTTGTTTCTTTGTTTGTTTACGCCTCTTTTCAACAGTCAGAGTTATATCAGGCGGACAGTTCACCGTACCATCGTTCCTGTGAAGAACCAGTACTAGACTTCCATCCTCTATAAGCATCTGCCTACTTTCTCACATAAAGAGACATAGTCGGTAGCGAGGCTCAAACCCACGACCCTCGATCAGTGAGAGGTTACAGTGATTTGAAGTCAGCGACCTTAACCACTCGATTACGGTGGCGGATATTAAAAATACACATGATTTTATTATATACTCATAGAAGAAATATCAAATATCAAGAGGAACAGACCTTGCTTGTGTTTCAAGTAAAATATAACCAAGCTATCTGACATTACAATATCTCGATGTTTAACCAGATGTGAATCGACATACAAACATACATGAAATTTTGTTCTCCCTGTTTGAAATTTGTCAGTTCTCAACTAAATATATTCCTATGAGAAATCTCAAAACACAAAGACATAATACAATAATTTATTGTGTTTCCAAATGGCAAAACAGTTTTCTGTAAAGTTTTCCTCGGCAAAATCTGTATAATATTATTACTGCATTAAACGATTGTGTGGAATAGAGAAATGAAAACCAGGAGAAATGACACATACATTGTTATATTTGATCGATTAGTAAATACGGGCTGTATTTGGATCTAAAACTGCTGGGTGCCGTCATATAAGACGATGCTGGTATGTTCCCCATTGTTATGATATATATATATCAGTAAAATGATTGGATCTATAAATGCTGTCATATAAGGCGATGCTGGTATGTTCCCCATTGTCATGATAGATGCATATGCAAACTGTTTGGATTGGTAAAAGATGGTTGCTGTAATAAACAATGTGTGATTCAGATGTATCCTAGAAATAGGTAAACAAAGGTATATGGTCACACACATGACTGGACAGATCATATTGTGTTATTTGTTTGTCAGTATACTCTGTTTCCTTACATCTCTAAATCTAAGATATGCAATTTAATATAACAATTGAATAAACACGAACTTTACAGGAGATCATCAAATATTCGATACATAGTCTGTGTTAAAACTCATAAAAAGTGACATATATGATATGTTTAATAATTATGTTCTCATTTACTCTAACAGTACACAAGCAATAATAATTCATGAGTGCACGGTAAATTTCACCAGTCGCTATTTCTGTAGAAATCACATTATTGATTTCAGTTTGAAATGTAGAATGTGGAATACATTATCGCATGTTTTGTTATTAATGCATTTAATAAGTCTAGATTTAGAAAAGCAAAACATAATCACCAGAAGTTAAAACAATTTAAATCGTAGACGATATTATAGATAGCAGTGGTGTTTATACAATTGATTCTTTTATTCTTGTTTTGTCTGGTTTACAGGAATAGGTCTTCTTGCTCATTGCCGACGTTGCTAAATATAATCATATGACGTTAATGATTTCAGTTTACGACAGAGGCGATAAAATGCAAACAACGGCTTTCACAGCAGTACAATCTCCACAGACAGAAAGTAATCATTCACCGAACAGAACATGATTTATTTAGTAACTTACTCATAATATAGTCATGATCTCATTATAGAAGTACAATTAAGTTTTGCCTCGTGCAAAAAGAAGAAGAAATACATGGATATATTATAAAATTTATAAAATACACGAAAAATACAAGACAATTATGAAAAAAAAAACACAATAACAGAAAGCCAAAATTTACAACTAAAGGTGACGCATTTGGTTTTATCTATTCTTGAAATACTGAAGATATATCGACCCGGGTATTTGATTCCATTTTAATCATATATTTTATAACCAAGACTAAACCTGCTACACAATGTCGTTGTCTATGAAATGAAGCAGCGAGCGAACGAAGAAATTTGGTAGAAAACGGTAACGATCGAGAGACCTCATAGGTATTCTAATGTAAATGTATTTATACATCGGCAAACTGTGATCTACGTTTTTTAGCAAACACTTTCTCTGTGATTGGTCAGTTGGATTCAACAGTGGTCTAAGAAATAAAACCAATAATCAAACACGTCCTTCTTAATGGTATATTCTAAAACTGATTACATTGAGCGATAGAGATATAAGACGAAAGTTAATTAAATAAGAAACGAATCCTCGTTTGGCAAATATTTCATCCTGGGTGAAGAGAGACAGCTAATGACAGCTAAATGTAAAACTACATGGGCAATGAAACTAAGATTGGCCAGTAAACGTTTAACCCAGTTAGCACAGCGTGTGAAGTGCCAAGAAAGAAATCATCAATATACGGTGCTAATGACTAGTGCCTAACGCTTATATACGCATGGCAACGTTCAAACATTGCTGCCGTTATTTAAAACAGCAATATCTTACTTCGTGTGTTTTTATATAAAGTAATGTAAACTGACTTTGATGACAGGAGTGGTATAGAGTAAGAAACTTCAACCATACCTTGTATGTGAGCTGTTTTAACTCCAGGTTGGGTGACATAGAAATGTTCTTCTGGACATGGAACATTTCAATCTTGGAGCTCGACATTGAAGATCGTCCTCCGAGCTCAAATCTCATATCTTGTCTTCTAATGTTTCTATATTAATTATGATCAGACACAAATGATAATGTTAATACATTAGACTGACAGCATAATTGATCTGAATATGCTTTTGTAACATTTTAATCAGCTCAGTCATTTCAAACATATAATAATGTGAATGGAGATTTGAGCTTGGAGACTCATCTCAAGTATAATAACGTCGATGTTTTCAGATAAATATATATATATATATAATATATATATACTGGGTTATGCTACAGGTGCATACAAACATACGGTAAAGTATTTGTCGCTGCGCATGTGTAACAATATTGTAACTGGTGGGTACTTTTCAGGCATGTTGATGCAGTAAACGGTCGCAGCATCTAAGGGAATAAATTCAGTATTTTTTTCTTTTATTAGAATATGATCCGTATCTCCAGACGCATAATCCAATTCCATAAAGCCAGTCAAATTGCCAAACATCGTTCAAATGAACAGACAGGAAGACACTATTTATTTTAACCACGAATCATTCAAATTGAATTCCTTACAATAACAAAGCAATTTGTTCCCTGGAAATGTATGTTTACAATCTGTACCATTCAACATTCAAGTCCGCTTGTATTGTATTCTTTAACTCCTTGAGAAAAGCAGAATGAATTATCAAGAAGTTTTATTGACATGAAGATAAAAGACATAATCAGTGGAAATAAAGGAAACATAATGAGGTGATTGGATGAAATATCGCCTTGAACAACCATAGTGCGAGCAGTACTGGTTTCTTTATGAACTTTGTTGTTCTATGACTATGAGGAGTACGTAGTAAGTGTGAGACGTTGACGAGTCGGCTTGAGTTGTCATGATGGTTGATTAATTAAATGACGTGTATGCGTGGTGAGAAGGGAGTATTTTGTTGCAGGCGTCGTTTCTTGGAAATCAACTTTTTTTATTTTGTGGCAATAAATGAGAATGAATGGGTAAAATAAAAGAGACATATTTTACACAAACAATATACAATCATGTTGTAATAAAACGAAGATTATAATGAAAGGTATAAGGTCTTTCACAATAATTATAGTTCAATTGATCTATTAAATGACATTACGTTCAAGTAACGATCGACTAAAACAAACAATAATTATTGGAATAATATTACTTTAGTTCAAAATGAATGACCTGTACAGTTCCTATAATCTAATCAAGTCTATGGCGTCGTTGCTAATCTGGAATGTTATTTGTGGAGATTAGGCAAGCTTAATTTCCGGCTTAAATCGTATAATGATAGAAACTGTGCACAATTCAATTTTAATCGGGTAGCGTCATTGTTTTTCAGTGCAATTCGCGCACTCCATTGAATACATCAGGATTGGTTACATGCTTACACACTTAGTGGAGAATGTGTTAAGCTATTTACGTGGAATCGACGGAAAAAGTTACAACAAGTGTTCTCAATAACAACACTGTACATTCACATAGAAATGGTTTGAAAAAAGTCTGGCAAGTAAAACCTTCACAGCAGATTCCTGGCATAGAAAAAATGAAATTTGCGCTGAAATAAATGTTGGAATATATCTAGTTTTGTGTACGCTTCTACAGTTGTTCTAGACTCCATATGATTGTTTTCTTAGCTTTCCTTTCTAAACATTGACAAGTGAATGGTGTACGTAGAAAGCTTGATAATTTAGGCTGATAAACGTCAGGTTGCGATAAGCAATTATTGTAAAGAATAATTTGCATGTTAGGGTTTAAAAAAACAAAGCATATATCTTATAGTATGTACACGGTCCAATCTAGCTCTCATGTAATTGTTTGTTGTGACTTTATGATAGAATAAATAAATATTCTTTTCTCAAAGCATAGTAAATAGAAGGTACTATGGTGCAGAAGTAAGACTGTTATATTTCCCATTGTTTACTATTCATTTATAGCACGTGTGCTGTATGGCAATTCAATGTAACATTCTTTAATCAACGTTATCTTTGCCGAACATTGAAGACGAATAACACATGTTTTGGTGTCATGTTTATGTATTACAGCATATTATTTTACCGAGTTCAAAATACACAAAGAGTATGGTTCGTTGTATAAATAAGATAAATAACGCATTCGAGACCAAATGAAAACATTATACCCAACAGCATTATGGGATTGGTTTGTATCCTAATCAGAAAAGTCATAAAGTATGAGCATAGCGCGAACAATGGCTACTAAACTTGCCGTAAATATCCTGTGAACACTAACTTTGTATTACATATGCATTATTCTTATATACAACCTTGCTGGGGGATAATACAGCCGTCTGAGAAGCATACACACGTTCCAATATGGTTTAGTACAGTTGTAATGTCTGTGATAATCTAATAACATTTTCTATGTTGTTTATAATTATAAGAAATGTGACTGAACTTGCACCGTAATTTTGATGACAAAGCTGTCACTGATAATTGACCAATTCTTGTAACGGAACGCTATAGGCCTTTCTTGTTACTTTAATGTGACTCATGTCTTGGAGTATGTTTTCGTGGATCTTCACTATGGAGGTAGATAGTTAGTTACATTTATCTATAAGCAATATTGTCATATTCACTTGTTTTCCTTGACATAATTTGTAGATTATGTCTTGTTCCATAATAGCGTAATATATTACGTGTCTTGGTTGTTTTATCGAAACCCTGTCAAACCAATTAATGATATTCCACAGACCAGGAATGAGTCCAGTAGGCCCATATTTGGACAGACATTAATTATTTCACTGTAATAAAACACTTCGGACCATCGCTGCTTGCTGTTATCTTTATGTCACCATTAATACTTTCTCTCATTTGATTAAATTTCCACTAATAAGAACTGCTTGAAGGTTACATGCGCAATATACTGCCTCACATTGCACGATTAAGAACACGGGCATGTACTAACAGTCGTGACAAAAAGAAATGGAACATGAAAAACATTTTTATAAGCCAAGCATTAGTCTTCTAGTAATTTCCTAGTCATATACACAATAATAAACCAATAACAGGTTAAGATGTTTTAAAGGAATGTTGAAGACAGAAAACCCCTAAATTACGCTTTGAATAGTTTACAGTGCAATGTCAGGTATTTAAGGGAATGTCAACAAAAATCTGTTCTTTTAAAGCGGAACATTGTCATGGAACTATATGAGTTTTGATGCTGATGTAATTATGATCGTTCTGGTTTCAGTAACGTGAAGTCGACATTGGGTGATGATTCAAGACTTTGAAATATTGCCAAAATATTCAGTATGTTTGTGACAAGAACTATTCATCTAAGCAACCAATTGAGTGATATAATATGTAATAGTTTCGGATTAAATAAGCATTTCCTGGAAGTTAAATTCAAATAAGTGTTTATACGTCAGATGTTTATTGAAAGAGGAACAGAATCAATGAAAGAATAAGAAATTCTTACGTTATAATCTACTCAATTAGATGATAATGCCGGCTCGCTATGGTAATATATTGTAGTTAGTCGTTTGCTATTTTTTCATCAAGTTCGTTTCTCGTTCTGTTTCAGAGTTTCTTTGTATGTTGTTGAGTGGTTGTTGGCATAAAACATGTACGATGCTTTGAAAGGTTTGTTGTTCATGGGTCGTGGAGGAATTGGTACAAGGTTTGTGTTTTTTATTCTATATCATGTATTTCGGAGTTAATTGTCTCTTACCGTTTAGAATAGTTGGCGTATCTGCGGTTTCCTATGCATAATTCTGGGCGCCTATGTAATTAAGTCCGTAATGTTGTCAGACGAGAGGCTTTGTGTGTCTCTCTGTAGTCTGCTCAATTAACTGAACCATTCTGTATGAAACGTTCCGTAGAAATCCGTTTAAATTTCTGGGCCTAATCACCCAGGAAACTTTTGGGTAAGATAGAGTCCTTATCTCACTCTTGTCTCTCTTAAGACAGGAATTGCTTCAGTTCTTACTTCTTTTTCTATCCTAATATGCGTGCCCTATCGATAAAGCATAAAATCCAGAGACAGAAGGATAAACTGCACTGGAGTCACGCAATGTGCTAATACTGATCAGATATCTCTTCCAAATAAAATGTTAGATGAATGTCTTAGCTTCATACTGCAGTGGCATTCCCAGGATAAGTAATATCATGCAACAGAGAAGATACTCCAATGAAGTACTCGTATTTTAGCTAAACCATAGCATAACAGATCATTAGGTAATTAGATAATGACATTCATTGTTCATACTATAAATAATTAACTAGTTATTGACACTATAGTGCGAAATATTAATCAAATATTAGTGATGGTTCGGGGGCTTACATTCATCATTCTTTTCATTAGCATTAGGGTTCACTGTTCACGAATATTACGTACACGTGTTTCTTGTCAATGCTTCTAACAGTATCAGTGATGGTTAATAATTCTCTCCATAGTTTTACGCAAGCTGGATTTAAGACGGTTTTAAAATGATCGTTAACTATTGGCAGTAAGTTGGTAGCAGATTTGAAAATCAGAAACACATTTTTTAAGTGGTATTTAATGAATTAGAACCGTAGTTTCATGAAAGAAATATTTATTACGATGTATAAGATATCTATGCCAACAGGTAACGGTAAATATCAAGACCAGAATTTTGTTTCGATTTGAACTACGGTAAAACCTCAATTATCCGAAATCGATTGGACTGAAATATTATTTCGGATAATCCATGGGTTCCGATTATACGATTCGGATAATCGAGGTTATTTTACATTGAAGCATTTAGGGGGAAATCGAGACCGAAATTTTATTTCGGATAAGACCAGGTGTTCGGATAATCAGAGTTCGGATAATCGAGGATTTACTGTACTTGCATGGTTTTGGTTATTTGTACACACGTGTCATTATTATTAATAAATAGTTCTGTCATTAGTCTAGCTCAATACCAATAGTCCACTACTCCTTCAATAGTCCATCTATCTACCAATAGTCCACTACTCTATCAATTGTCCTGTACTCAATCAGTAGTTAAGCTAGATCAACCTATAGTCCACTTCTCTATCAATAGCTGCGCTACTGTTTTGGTTATATATACACATGTGGCATTATGTACACTTAGAAATTTCCGGCCAATCACCAGTTTTCTACCAACTGAATTACAAAGAATATTCTTTCATCGCGTAGAATTGAAATCATGTGCAGCTGTACATATATCAAAACGCAAAACTAAGTTTATTTCATTAGTTAGCATGTGAAATTCTAAAACACTTTGTACATAAAAACAGTGAATGATTATATTTTCACAAAAGCAATTAAAGAGATAGCTAGTATAGATAGTTAGTTTTATAATATCTAGTAAATCTACGAACAAGAAAAACAGCACTATGACCATAATACTGTAGAATCATAGATTGTCGTTGGAGATTTAATTTCGTGGGTCGGCTCATCCACGAAATCCAATCCCAACAAATTTGAATGGAGAGACAAGGCATTTTTTTCAAAAATCAAAATCAATAAATTTAGTTCCCCACAAAAGAGCCATTTTAGTAAAAAAACGAAAATTGAGCCCAACGAAAGTAAATGAAAATACAGTATTCAAACACCATGGCCAATCAACCAAAGATTCACGGAGAAGAATGTAAATCGATAAGAAAGGGACAACCAGGCGAGGTTTAATGTGCGTGATGTTGTTCACCCTTATGATATATCTGTAGATATGTAGTCTGAGTGGTAAGATGGACTATTTGCGTGTGTATTTCTTTGTTTTCATGCTCCCGTACTGATATATCGGGGGCATATTGTTTTTGATCTGCCTGTCAAGTTTGTCTGGTTGTTTGTACCAAACTACAACATTGCCTATAAAGCCAAAATGCTGCAGCATACCTCCATCAAACTTTATATGTTGGTTCCTCATGACAACCTCTACAGGACATGACTGTGTAATTTTCAGGCCAGTAGGTCAAAGGTCAAGGTCATAGGGGAATTCTATCTTGCTCTTCTTAGGATTCGCGTAATGAAGTATTTCCTTCTCGCTATTCACCAATGCCGAAACGTTATTGTCACTAAATTTTCGTTTTCTGACGAGACGTCAGAGCTTAGATCGTTTTATTCTATTTATTGAAGACATTTTCTCACAAAATACATAGCAACCAAGAAAGGAACGATCGTCTGACAGACAATATGATCATATCCGTGTTTGTGTATAATCCCTGATAACAATACGTAAATGGGTAAGTGTAGTATTACTGCACAAATTGATATTTGTATCAGAGATTCCTTGTGAAAGTCGCCATTACTGCATGTCACCATTGCATCATGTTTTGCTAATGTGTTTTTATACCCCCGTATCGATAGATCGGAAGTATATTAATTTTTGTTCTGTCTATCTGTTAGTCTGTCTGTTTGTACCAAATTTAAACATTGCCTATAAAATCAAAATGCTTCCACTTATAGTCACCAAACTTTATATGTTGGTTCATCATAACAACCTCTACAGGACCTGTGTAATTTTAAGGTCAGTAGGTTAAATGCCACCCGGGGGAGCATTGTGTTTCACAAACACCTTTTGCTTTTCTTCATTTGTTAATACTACTTATACATTGCGAAAAACATGTTTTGATATATCTCACCCGGAGACGAGGACAACTGGATTATTTGAAGTTCTGTTTTGACCCAATGTCTATCCAGATCGAGTTGTTGTTCATTATCCACCACATTGTACATCTCTTTCAACCTTTATAAAAGTAGTTCAAAAACATGCGACTGAGTTTCCTTTAGTTGCCATCTGATACTCACATGTTTTGTTTTTCTCTTAATGTTCATTTGTTCTCATTATTTTTGACGATAACATGCAAAGCCCTCTACAAAGCGATTAGACTATGTAACCCCATGTAAACGCTTCCCCATGAGAAATAGTACGCATGATAAATTGAGTATTTATGCGTTTGTCTCGTAAATCATAACCTCTTGAGTCACCAATGTATTGTACGAAAATAAATAAAAAAACTTATAAAATATATACATTTGTGGGTATATTTCTTGTTTTACAAGAATCGTGTAAAAGCTGAAACGTTGACAGAGAATGATAACGAACGACAACTCTAGATGGAAATTGGTTCAATCCTAACAAATTCAGCATTTCCGTAACTGATAAATACGCCTCGTACATAAGTGTAAGGTTACAAATTTTGGTTATTTGGTATTCGGTTACTACTTTTGCTACACTAAATACTCGTTTCCCCAGAATTTCGGACTTTCAAACGTGTTTATCGTTCGCGATTGACAATATTGGCATCAAGTTCCCATTGAAAAAGAAACATGTTTTCATCGTTGGATTTCCAGGGTCAACTAGGGTTGGAAGTAACCGAGAACAACAATAACACGATAGCGGCCTGCCTATTATGTCCGAGACACGTTCTTTAGACAAACGCCGAGGACTTCCGATTGAGAGTGGTTTTAGCTTTGCATATTTAATAGGCCAGTGATCGATCATGTGAGCAAATACAAATGTACATTAACAAGTTCCTCGCCAATATTTGAATACACTTACAATTTGATTGATAGAATGTTAAGCCAAGTCACAATTTGTACAAATTATTCTAGATTACCATGTTCAGTTGGTATCATCAAAAAGCCATTTTTCTTATCAACACTGTACAAATATTCTTCATCATCTGAGATATTGTATCATGTGAGCATTCTTGATTAAGACAAATATGATTGTAACACACATCAGATAAATCAAGCACTACATGATAACTATGATCACATTAATTGGCAAAGAAAACAAAGTAATTATATCACTACTGAGCACCTAGGAGAACTTTAAATCAGTTTTCCAACCATCTTGATTAATCTGAAGACAAAAACATACCAGGTACATATTTTCTCTATCTGATTCTTCATCTTGTATGACTTCTTCAGTTTGAAAAGAGATATTTCTGAACAAAATATTACGATGCAACCAATACAATCACCGCCGGAACTTTTGAGGAGATTATAAAAGTGAGTATCAACATAGCATATTTTTGTCTGTCTGCCTGTGCGGGTTTCTTTTCATTTTTGTTGACTAGGAATTAATGTTGCATCAACAGCTAATATCATCTGGCTTCTTTCCCTGATCTAACAGTGGAGGAAGACGTATCATAGGCGAACCATTGAACTTCCATATGCTATCGAGACAGCTAAAATGCGATTTTATTAACCTTTCAAAGCTGAATAATTACACGGTTAATTGCTGGATGCGATTATTTTTAGTTTCGTTTCACAGTCGATAGTTTTCGTTTATTGAAGGTTCCAATCAACGTGTTGATATAAATGTAAAACGACAATTATCGTATAACTTACGAAAGCAATCGAACCTCACCGATTCTAAGCATAAATGTAATCTTTGATCGTATAATTATGCAGCTTTGACAGTTTTGATAAAATCGCACTATACCTAACATTGATATTTTTCTGGTCCTTGGTGGAATTCGAACTCGTCGTGAGGATATCTAGTGTTTATTAGTCAGTGACCCTAACCACCAGATCACACATGCCCTTAATACCATCATTGATATACATGTACGAGCATTCTAATAAAACGGTGATAACAACTGTACATTGATTTCTTGTTTACTTTTATTACACTTCATGTACAGTACAACCTCTCCAGAGTGACCCTCTCTTGAGCAACAACATCCCTCCCTCAATAGCATGATTTTTCCCATTGCATGATATAACTATTAATTCAATCTCTCTAGAACAACAACCTCTCGATAACGACATAAATTTGCTACACCTAAAGGCGTGGCTTTAGAGAGGCTGTACTGTACATACATTTGTAATTATTTTATGTATAGGAATAAACAGTTTGTTTTAAAATCTGAATAATAAAAATCTCTTAAACATTGTCTGTATTCTCTAAATATGTATATTCATGCGATAGTGAAGTTTATGAAATATGAATAAATATAACCCCAAATATCTGAAAGTTTGTCTCCAAATGACGTATAATCTATTGTAATGTAGCTCGTACATTACTCAAAATACAGAAGAGCTTTGAATAAACACTTTTTATGGTAGAAAACCGAAGATCGATTGTAAAAGGACGATACTACCGTCGAGTAACCCTAAATCGTGATACCTTCGTTTTCGTTATACCGGAAATATTTACAAAAAGCTTGCGCTATACTGTGTTGAATGACGTCATACACTGGAAGCCAACTGCTGAGACGACAAACCGCTGTCGGCAATGAAAAAAAGCTTCGAATAGCTCTTGGAAGCAAAAGAAAATAGTTTCCCTTCGTTTACTATAATTAAACCATGTAAAAAAGATAATGCAATTAGTAAACCTTCATCTTACATTCATTTTTCAAAATATAACGATATTTATCCTAAAATCTGTTTAGCAGCTGATTGTTTACACCATTTACAGTTACGTCATGACCTTGGATGACTTGTTCCGTGTCTGATATTTAAATAACGAAATGGAAGGAAAGGTTACCTACTTATATGGTTGGAGACACCTAAATTTAATATTTTAACACTTGTTAAAACAGTCACCATGTAGTATATTGCCCGAAATACATATAAATAAATTATCAATAAATATATATATATCCCCCTCCCATCGCATCATAAGAATGTGCGAGCCACATTAAACCTAAATCTGGCATATAAATTTAGAAATATAGGGTACTAGATCTAGATCTAGCCCGCATCCAGCGAAATGAAGTCAGACGATATTCACCAACAATTCTATCGAAGGTCTATGAGATAGGCTATAACTGTTGATACCGAAATAAAAGATAAAATAAGCTATAAAATTTAAAAAACGGATCTAAAATAAATCTTTAAATACATAAAACTGCACGTTAAATGATATCTCTTGTTCTATTTGGCCAATTTCGTTTAATTCAGCCACTTCGCTAAACCTCACGAAAACTGTTCTACCATACTTAATGGAAGTCTCATTTTGTACATGTATGAAAATGGATGCGTCCATGAGTTAGCAAGTGAAGAATATTTTTAAAACATATGCGTGCTTATACGTGTTAAGTTGTGTTATTAATTGATACATTGTTTTAAAATTTTGTTGGAAACAATATTGTTCTTGAGTGCCCTCGATGTTTCCTTAACCTCACGGAAACTGGTTACTCGAGGGTATATCACAGAGTAGACACAATAGAAATTTCCAGTTAGATTTAAACAACAGAATAGTTACTGTCTGCCACCTGCTTTTTATTATGAACGTGTATGTATTTGTTGTTTTCGACATGTCTGATAAAACAGTTAATTCTAAAGCAGGTATAGAGCCAAAGAAGTTACAAACTTCGGCTTATTGTACAATGCCCAACATGTTTTTATGTTACTTCCAATGTGTCCGGAGGACACGAACTCCCCCAGCTGAGAGCTTATTCAAAAAGGGCCATAACTCCTGCTGTGAGAAAGTTTGGATTTTAACGAAAATCGAACTTGATTTGTATTTTATAATTATACACCTTCATGCAAAATATGAAACCAATCCATCAAAGAATTTGAACGGACGTACTAGGGTAACATTTTATGGCCTTCCGCCATTTCGAATGGCGGGGGCATAAAAAGTCTAGATAACACATGCCAAATGGAATTAGTGAAGTAAAGCTATTGGCCATGGTTTAAGGTCACGATGAAGCCATCAACGTAGAGGGAGGGGCTTGCAAATTAAGCTGTAGAACAAATGACATTCTGGTTGTGCTTTGTTGTAAATTTGATATGTATATATATGGATGAAGCCATACTCACGTGTGCCAGGAGAAACAGCATAACTACACTGAAAGACCAGATGGTTGCAGTGTAAAGCACTATACCGGTTATTTCAATATTTTTACCAGCGATATCATATCTCGATATATGCTTAAGCAAATACAGGATTTTTGCATTATTTCATATTTCGATTAAAAGGCCTCACTGACAAACGAACTGGTCTTTTATATTGCAAAATGCAGCAGCATCAATAATATTTTCCTGGTAATACCTTGTCCTAACAGATACCATCTGATTGTCCAACAAATCAGTATTATACACGTACGTCTTGTTTGTTTTCGGATCGATTTTTATGACTTCAATATCTAATATTGATACCATCGAAACAATACGACCGCGAAACTTGCTAATTTAAAATTGCGCGAAATAATTTCCTGGTTTACAGTATAGATATCCTTATGTCTGTAACCGAATGTGGTCTGGACATCGGGGTAGTACTGTTCTTCCATACAACGATTGAGCGATACGAGAAATTGATTGTCTAATCTATGATGATAACAAACGTATTCTATCCACGACAAACTAAATAGCAATCTACTTCGGGAACAAATAAGATTAGCTGAAGGAATCTGGAGTAAGTTCTTATACAAATGTACAAGATTTAACTTATTCATATCGACTTTTAAACATTAGTACAGATATTGAATGACACAGGTGATACTGTGGAATCATTAATTTTCGTTGGGGATTTAATTTCGTGGATTTCGTGGTTCGACTCATCCACGAAATCAAATTCCCACGAATTCAAATGCGGAGATAAGGTATTTCTTTTCAAAAATCAATTTCCACGAATTTATGTCCCCACGAAATAGCCTTTTTAGTAAAAAACACGAAAATTGAACCCAACGAAAATTAATGATTCCACAGTACTTAAAGTGTTCCTTATCATATTAAATCTTTCCAGACACCACAAAGAAGCACGTCTGCCCGAGACAATGCCACCTTAACATGCAGATATCCCGTGATATTGTATAAAAGCACTTACGGTATCAATAGATTCTGTCTGATCTACAGAAAGGGGAATTTCCTAATCCAATTCAGTTGAAGCTTAAAAAAAATTCAGAAGGCATTTACTGGACTAAATTCTGTTAGATTACTGCCATGAGACAAACTTATAAAAAGCACGCTCCTGTTTAAGTATGAGTAATACAACAAATGTCACATTTCATCCAGCAGACTTTGAAAAGCACAGACCGCTTTGGACACATTTCATGATGATACTCAATGTTGCGATACTAATTGCTGCTTTATTATCTAGACTTATTTCAGTGAATTAAGGAAAGCATCCTATCTAGTGTTGCTTGCTACACATTAATGATTGACACAAGCGACACAGACGGTAACACCCCCAAAAAATTGCAAAGAATCCAAGTTCCATGACGAAGCGCCGTTGAATGGCTTTGCTAAACAATTTGTCACAGATTCTAGACACACTGCTAGGATTGATAAAATCAGAGTATTTATCTGTAAAAGCTGCTGTAAATAATGACACCATAAAGCATGAACACCACGATAGAATAAAGTAGTTTTGTATGTTTATAAAAGGTTGTCACATTAGTCTCGTCATATTGTTCAGAAATAACGCGAGATAAAACGTGATGTTTGGTATCATCAACTTTTCCATCAATGGAGGCGATGTTTCAAGCTCAACATCAAATCTGAATCATTTTTTTTCACTGTGGGTACCTGTACATTTATACCGGCATATTATACTGTTAAGATACGTGATAGGAAAAAATGATGATGCTGTATTTGTATTTTTTTTTATTGCTGTTACCTACATAACGCACCTGTATCATATGTATTTGCCCTGTCTTCAAAGTCGATTTTAATATGACATTCTTTTCTAAAATAGATTACTAGTATATTGTTAAATATGATTTCTCATTCATATGTCTTTTTTAACCTATCACATGACATGTGCTTATTTGTAATGTATATTTATATTGTCTTGCCGATGTACTTCGTACAAGTCTCTAATAAAAGTTATCAGACTTTTAAAAAACGCCACGGTGTGATTAGTACGCTGTTTTAGACATTTTGTCAGGAGAAACTGTTGCCAGAGTCATCACATTCTGACGGAAACGTTCTGGGACAAGTTTGACAAGTAATGCCATATAAAACAAGTTCATACACTCTAACGACCTTTGTGCATTGTACGGTGTCGCAGAGGTGACGTGTGTGCGATTTTTTTAAGTCGTGACCACGAGTTAGTAAGTCGTGCGCACGAGATAACTGAGTGCAAATTTTTAATCCCGTGCGCACGACTTACTAACTCATGGCCACGGCTTAAAACAAATCGCACACATGTCCCTTTGCGCCACCGTACTGTGCCAACGTAAACATGTACTCTCATAGATTTCATAACAAACTAAGCCTTGCACAAGGAGCCGATAATCTCTTCACACTTAAGCATCAGTAATTATTGGCATTGCGTTCATCGGCGCTAGAATCCTCTAAGAAAACACTATGTGCAGCAAGTTCTGAACGTACATGATGTATGTATTAATTCAGAAGTAGTACATGAATGTTTCGTTACCAACTGCTTGATTGATTGTTTGGTATGTACAAGACGATATAATTGTTTGTTATTGACAGGAAGGTACGTACAATAGGTGTATAATTGTGACAGAAGTATGCATAGAACTCATAACTGGGTGTTTTATGTACACACATGCTTTTAATGGCTCCAGTGATTGTATATACACAGTAATTGGCTCGGTAGTCGGGATGGGGGGGGGGCGATGTGAGAAACGGTGCACGAGGTTCGAACATACGATCTTTCGCTCAGTAGTCCAGCGCGTTACCACTTGAGCACCGATCATCCCTAAAACGATCATTACATTGATATAGTCTTGTTATCAAGTGATGATACAGAGGGCATATTATAGTATAACCTCCATGAACGGTCACCTCAGAACAACAGCCACCTCCCTGTTACAGCTAATATACTAGCAAACCAAATCGATGTTTTACTATATCTTTACTCTCTCAACAACAGCCACCTCCCTGTTACAGTCAGTATACTAGCAATCCAAGTTAAGGTTTTACTCTATCTTTACTCTCTTAACATGAGCCACCTCCTTATAACAGTCATTTTTGTAATTCCCATTCGTGGCTGTTGTAGGGAGGTTACACTGAATATCAAGACCCGGTCAGAATATATGTGGTTGTCAGAACGAGGTGGTATTTTTACCGAGGTGGTCGCTTTGTAAAACTTTATCTTATCTTTTGCTTTACATAAAATCTATTGAAGTTATGTAGAATTAATGACGAAACAAACTAAGCATGTATTTAAACATTGATTCAAATAATACAAAGCAACTATTACCTAAACATGATATGTTTCTTCAACAATTATTCTATTAGACACTCTGTCTTACATACAAAAAATACATTCTCCAGAAAGAATTAACATTAATTACTGTCTGTGTCAGATAAATACATGATGATTTGTAAAGCTTACATTTAAGCCATCTGGTATTAAAGACTTGATTTTTCACATTAAATCCATACAGCAAAATAGTTTCTATACAAAATATCTTTATTAAATCCATCCTATTATTAAATAAATGTTCGCTTTCAGAGGCGTTTTTATGATGCAACATTAAACATTCAAATAATGTGTTTTATTGCAGTTAATAAAGAAATACACAAACCCGTAATGCATTAGTCGAATGTAAAATTTAATTGAATAAACATTTCCATTTCTATAACTTTCTAGAAATGGAGCTAAACAGAAACAGACAGAAACAATACCAATGAACGGTCAAACCTGTGAACAAAAGCCACAGACAAATGTGGCCTTTATAGACAGGTGGCCTTTATTCGGAGGTAATTTTGTTCGAAATAATCAATGACAGTTCGTGGACGAATGGCTGTTATTCACAGGGTGGCCTTTATTCAGAGTTGGTCGTTATTAAAGGATTGACTGTATATCAAACTATCTGAACCTGATTGAACTTGTCCGTGTATATTATGAGACGGTCTTCAAGACGAGCATATACGTGAGGTAATAATTGTTTAGTACTTAATTACCGTGTAATTACATTGCATTAAATAAGTATGCTCTTTTTTATCAGATTCGTGACATATAACAGTTCGTGATATGTTAAATGTGTGCTTGACGTCCGCTATATACAACACAATCTCTCCAGATTGGCCCTCTTTTGAGCAACAACCTCATTTCAACAACAGCATGATTTTCCCACTGCACAATTTAATATCTAATTAACCTCTCTAGAGCAACAACCTCTCAACAACGACATAATTGTGCTACTCCCAAAGGGTGTCGCTTTGGAGGGTATGCATGCATGTATATTACATATAATTATATTTGTAACATTTACTAAGGATATGATATATTACGTATGTGGTCTTGTATAATATGCTCTCATTCACAAACATGTTCGGCGTCACTTTGTCTTATGTACAACTTGGTAACAATGCTACAAACAACGATCTTTTTTCTTCCCACAGAAAACACGGATCGAACTGTACCACAGAGGCAGCAACAAGTTAGAACTTTGTGATTTGTTGATCCCAGGAACGCATGCTAATTACTCACGCTACCAGTCAAGACGTATGCCTAGATTTGACTAAATCTGATTAAATAAGGAGAGGCTGCCAAAATATCAGAAATAAAGTAGCATCAATTGAAATGCGATTATCAATATTTTAATCTCCATCGCCTCTGATTGTATTTACTTCATTTTTACGCAAGCATATGGCCAAGGTAAAAATACTAAATGTCCGATTCTGTTTATTAAACCGGGTTTCGCAGTCAATATGGATCCTTGTGAATTATACGTGAGATAATGGCAACAATTCTAGACATATTGTTATCGACTTCCGTAGCGCGCGTTTAATCATTATCAGTTTTGTGACACATTTTAGCTGACAGGAAATACCTTAGAGATTCGTTCATACAAATATAGCTTCATTATTCAACATTCGTTATTCAATAGATTTACAAACCATCAGTAATATACTCATGACAAGATAGAAATCAAATTTCAGAGATTGCTCAACACCTCTGGAATATTATATCGAATCGTGAGTTCAAATGCAACGTATTTAAACAGATAACTTTTAAAATATTCATTAATCATAAGCCGATACCAACACTCTTATATTATTTATATTGATGCATCATTTCATTAATAAGGCCAGAAGGAAAAAATAGTTGTATATACGGATACGCTAACGACTCTGTTTTTTACGTCGACACTGAAGTTTAATTTTTTTTTATTAAAGTACGAACATGTTTGGGGACGAATCTACCTCCAAATATGATAGGTAGGTTCAGACGAAGTTGTATGTCCCACCGACCCAAATTTGTGCTCAAGTCATCGCTTAAAGGACTTGGCCTATCGTATCCACCTAATTTAATTGAAAATAATTTATATTTATGTATGTTTAAATGCGATCGTAAAAGAGGGATGTTGCTTGCAGAGTCTGTAGTAAGCTTTATAGTTATATAGGCTTCATTCATGCAATTAAACTTAGGCAAGAAATATACATGTACATAATTATGTTCCAATAAAATAAATATTTAAAGTTTTATTTCCAAAATTGCATATTTGCCTATGAACATATATCCAGAAGATAAAAATTATATTTGTACCACATATAATATAATGATTCGTTTAATAATATAAACAGAAATGAAAAGATACATCTGGTTGTCTAAATGTAACCTACCCGTAAACTCGTCTGCTTATATTTATGTTAGACAATTTCTACGATATGCTGAAGGGTTTTGCTGTTTGTATGGAAAAAACTGACGTGAGCGCAATAACAGGCAACAGACGTCAGTGCAATGACCTGGTTCATGGACAAATACTGAACCATGAATAAGAAAAATATCAGCATGACAATCCAAGTGCTTAGTAAATACTTCTGGGACCCCATGATACAAGATAGCATCGCGATTTTGTTTGCAAATGGCTTAATATTAGCCGTTGATTCTTAAATAACTCATTTTCTTTCAAACGGGGGAAATTAACTCTCATCAATACGAAAATGGCAAGAATATTTATTTTCATATTTTGCAAAGTATTCTGGGAGCATCGATCAATAACTTGGTAGAACGTGTCCCTCTGCCAAAATAAAACATTACTGTAATTAAGGCGTGCAATTTTTAGCAGCAAAATTGATTTCCGTTTATTTGCTCAGTGCTATATAACAATGAAAAGATAAAATAGTTTGTTCGACTAAACTCTCCTAGCCGATACTATTGTAGTTTACTGTCCAATGTTGGCACCCGAATCTTAAAGGGACATGCCCAGAAACTGCTGTGTCTTGCTTTTCATACACCAAAAATGCGTTTGTCACTTTTAAAACCAATTATTACCGAAAAGTCAAAGAAGAATGTGCGTTCAAAAATGACCCTGTAACTCGTGCGTCGGTATTTGTATGTCGGTTTGAATAAAAGGCTGTCAGCCTTTTATTGACAACAACGATATTTCCGATTCGTCTGAGAGTTTAACTGAGCATTTGAGCTGCCTTTCAAGTGAACATAACATGAGCAACACTTATCATTTCAGTTTGTTGACATTTTTTCAACTATGTTTTCGGTTTTGACAGATCCCGAAGGGGTCGAGTTGTGAAAATGACGAATAATATCTGAGGCCGAAATCGGCAGGTTTGGTAAATCTCGAAATGTGTATTTTGAGCAAACTAGCATTTCATTTCATGAATATTTTACAGGGCTTTCATTAATTGATTTAGGCATTCAAATGATACCAATTTGTTTGCTATACGAGAAGCTTCAGTTACAGGGCATGCCCCTTTAAAACAAATTTCATCATATGGACGAATTATTCAATTTACTCGGGCTAGATTTGTATATAAATAACATTAAACAGTTGTGGATAGGATCACGTCATTATTGTAAACGAAATTAACTCGAACTTTGGGTAAAATAGATAATTCAGAAAGCGTTGATATAATATAATAGCAGACAAATATTTAAGCTGATGCCGTCCGGCTTCAATTCAATGCAGTGCAAGAACGAATGAAAACGAAACGTTCGGTTATTATTCGATTAAATAGCGGAAAGTGTATTCAAATCAGCCAAACAGACTTATTAAGAAGAGTTAGAAAACCTTGGAATTGTTATCGAGGATCAGTGATTCACATATATGAATGAACGATGAGTCGGGAACCAGTCCATATCAATCACGTGCCCGGTAATTACATCAATAAATTAGATGCCGGATAAAATACCGATAAGAGTATTCCTATCTCTCTTACAGGCGAGTTCGATTGTCACAAACGTTAGAAGACAAGGTTATCATTAATTGGACATTAGGTAAATACTGAATTAGTCTGTACGTCAATGAAATAATATTTTGATAAAAGAAAATAAAGAACTGTGTTTCCGCTGTATTTTCTGATGAAGTATATGGTACGAGAATTACAATGTACAGTAAAAATCTAAGGGAACTTTTATTTCGGATGTTCCAAGGTTTCGGATTAGATGATTCGGATAATCGAGGGTGAAATCGGGACAAAAAAAATATTTCGGATAAGACCAGGTGATCGGATAAGACCAGGTGTTCGGATAATCTAGGTTTTACTGTATATAAATGAGTGACCACTTCACAAGTACTTCACAGCCATATCAGAAGTCCTAATGTGTTTAACGTATTTTGATAGTGTCAGTATGTCCAGTATGAATCGTTATATTACGTCATTTGATCGAACAAGATGGAATCGAGGCAACATCAAGGTTTTGAAAACTGCATATAAACCTTATCGTAGAAGATATTCATGATAAACCCAAGATAAGCTATGTTAATGACAATATAACTCACTACCTATAATCACGTGGTATATTGTTTTGATAATGACTGATACCACAGGGTCGCGAGAAATGGCGGCGCCCACGAGTTCGAAGAATTTGGATAATTGTTAGCGGCTGGAACATGGGCTACATGAAAAACTCAAAAACTTTTAAACTTTCGTCGAAAACTACGACTTACCTTCGAACTATCGTAGGCACCGCCACATGTTTTCGTCCCTGTGGTATGAAAACAATATGTCACGAGATTATAGACCTTGACAACTGTTATATCACACGTATATTGTCCAAATGATAATGTTTCTTTGTGAATACAGGGTGGCCTCCGGGTATCGCATATTTCAACAAAATTTTAAGAGTGAAAACATATTCAATAATACCTGACAAACAGGTGTTAATTATAGAGCTTTACTTCTAAACACCTATACCTAATGTAGCATGGGCACAATCAACTGGAACCTATCGCCTATACAATGTACATTACCAGTTTTTAAATAGTTCCATGACATAGGAATAATTCTTCTGCCCGTTCGACATCTATGGTCATACCAGGGCCGCCACAGAGAGAGGAGAGATAAGATACAGGAGAACCGGGCATTTATATCCCTACTCTTATGGAATAGTTCTTCCTGGTTCTTTGTAGTGTCCGGTGTAAAGCACGGATACACGCCTCGCCCTTTTCCTAGATTCATGAATAATTCTACACCTAAATTATAACTTTATCAAACAGCAAAAATGATACGGTCTAGTCTGTTTTAAAACAAATATTACGTTTTTATCTTTTGATAGAATTCCAGAAGAACATTTCTGATATTTTTCTAAGATAGAAAAATCCGTTCGTGAGAACAGGTAGTTTCATGTCTACTATCACAAATGATCTACTCAACCTCGGCACTTATCAATGTATGATCAGACTTTGAAACAAACAGTTTGTAATTTAAATATTATATACACGACGTTCTAGACACGAAATCTTAATTCAGGGTGGTTTGTAACTGATTCAAGTCAAATATCAATGTCTGTACTTCTACGATTGTTTTAGAACACGCCTACATAGTGCGGAAACAAAGTTTTTCTTAGAATACTGGTGTATTTATAGACAATCACATTCCTAAAATACAACTCGTATTTACTAACAGCAAAAATATCAACACTTAAGAGAAAATGAAACACAAAATAAAACTAAGACCGGAGTATAAAAGGTTGTAGGAAAATTGACAACAAATAGACGATAATATATCAATAACATCTGTGTAAATAACACATTGCACTATATTGTCTATATTTTTTCTCTAACACTGCAAGAATTTCGTGTCAATAATTTATGAGTTAAAGCCTGTGACAACATTACGTCCGACGCAAAGGTGACGATGTATAAACACATACTTCACACCCATATGTTTCAGATATCCTTTTAAGTGCGTATGATAAATTATGTATGGCGTTAGACGACGGGAAACCTGCACCATTAGTTGTCTATAGATACGTAGCTATAAGAATGGAGCTTTGTGTGTTACACGCGAACTACTCAAATGCTAAATGCCCTGTATAACTTAATGTAATCTCATACATATATTTAGTCATTCTGCCAGAATAATGTATCTGTAAATAGATACGCTTATTATACGTACAAACAAAACATGTTGTTAGTTGCCAATTACATTAGGTATCCTGCAGCCCTCCTTCAAACAGAATTATATTCGTTTTTCACCAATTCTGCAGACACGTTTCCACTTTTATATGCCTTTAAACAATGTTTAATGTCATGAGACCTTACATTCATACAAACGATTTGCTTCAAGTCTGTAACTCAGCATGAGTTCATTCAAGTCATTCGATCTACATAAATTCTGAGAAAATCATTTAAACTTGATACAAACATGAACAATAAAGCCCTGAGTACCGAAGTACTTCGTCTCCAACAATAATCAAGTTTTTTTACCCAATCAATATTCGCCTCGCGAGTGAGAGAAAAATTCTCTCTCAACCGTAACTTAATCCGGTAATGTTTTATGTGTTAAACACGAATGGGTGATAAAGAGAAAAGATCTACATTTAGTAGACAAGTGCCGGGTACCTAAAGGAGAAAATAAATCACTGGGTTAAAAGTGTACGACACAGAATACTAAATGACTGACAATATCGTATACTATTTAGATATCTGAAATGTTCAGAGAATAATTTCTTACCAATGCTTATACAATATTAAGTGAACATAGTCAATACGAGCACCAGCCTTAACATTCCGAGTGGTTTCTATAACAATAATAATAATAAAGACTTTATTTTACGAGGAGACTTATTTGACAATATACTAAACAATCAATCGTCCATAAGATCCTCACGATACAATAAACCCCCTGAAATCCGGACTCCATGTAAACCGGACTCCCTAAAGAACGGAATTCCCTGAAAATCGGAGGACTTTTCCAAGTCCAATTTAGTTTTTGGTATTTTGCAATTTTTCTCTGAAATCCGGAATTCTCAGAAAACTAGAGTTTAGCCCGGTCCGGAACGGGTCCCGGTTTACAGGGGTTTTACTGTACTAACAATCGAAAGAAGTACCTGTGCATTCCTTAATTCCTATGGCAAATCATTGTGTACTTAGACCGAACAACGCTAAATGTCAAGGTCATACCCACTAAAACACTTAAGCTAAAATCATCAAACAATTATCGGTATACTTACGGATTATACACGTAGCATTAATTCCTATTTCATGTCATATCGACATAATTATGTATGATTTATCCGTTCACAGTACAGTATTGGAATTGAATCTTTCTGCAGCAGTTTTTATCAGCACATTCGAGTATTCGCAGAAATTCGCGAAAAGTGGATAAAAAGAACATCCAGCGTAAAGTAACTAGAGCTCCTGACACTGTCTTAAAGAATCATTCACTGGAACTGAAAACACATCATTGTTGAAAACTCTCTCAGATATACTGCTAGAATCAATCTATCTAGAACAGCGTTTAGACATCACTGCTGGCGTATCCACTCTATAGTAAAATATCATAAATACGATACAATCATTACTAGTACGAGCGGTTAAAATACAAACAATTCATTATTCATTTAATCGCAGGATGATCGGTTGAATTTTTTGAATTTTGCATTCCGATATCTCGTTTCACCACGTGACCAACCGTGACTACATACACTGAGCTAAAATGACACAGTCGTTATTCTAACAAATGATTCTCCAAAGAATAATAGTAACAGAGCGTCAGGAAATTGTCTGTCTTGTCGGTTTCGCGTTTTCATTTACATACTTAATTTCCGAAATCTGAATTCCAGTGAAGTTGCAAAATATCTTCAAAGTAGAAACTTATTTATATCATTTCGCTAGACTGCTCGTGATTTTTCGAACTTTCATTAATGGTGAACATTAGCTAAATCTCTAGCCTAAGCAAGCTTCCGAAGAAATCGATTTCAGATTCAATTCGTGTGATTCAGGCGCTCTGAAATAAGACATTTCTCTCCACGCACCAGTCGGTTTCAATTGATCAAATTGGCAATATTTGCGGATTACTTCCGGTGGTGTATTTTGATTGTATCCATTACTTCAAAATCCAATCGTATAAAAACTCTACAATGACAATTATTATTGCGTTCAATGATATTCTTGACGTAGCGAAAGTTCTAAGTATACCCCACAGGACGTAAGTAACCACGCCCAGTTTTCATGTTAACAGATTCAAAGTAACGAATCCAATAAACACGGCCTTTTTCAGTGACACGAGACAGGTATTTTCCATTATCGTATATTGTCAAACCACTTAAGGCACTATTATTGTAAATGTTTTGTAGACTGTAGCCGAACCTTCGGGAAAATGACTATATACGCGGTGATTAACCCTACACTTGGTATTGCCATAAATTTCGATTGGATTTTGAGTTCCGTGTAATAGGTGAAACTGTCCAGAACAGAATTATTCAATAATTCTATATCAGCTAAATTTGAAAGCGTTAAGCGCGGAACCAAACATTCATAGTAAAGAATCAATTATCATTATAGGGAGATATATGCGTGCAGTTAACATTCAATTCGATGCTATCCGTCTTACTTGATTTGAAAAGACCTGAAAAGGTTGAGGAAATGAGTTTGAAAACTCATTATGAAGTACGCAAACATTCAGTCTTGTACGGCAATGATGATAGAATTTTACCACCAAATTGGATATGTTACAGAACATGAACTGAAAACTGTTCAATTAATATGACTGATTTAAATATACCAAATTCATGTACTATATAAAAACGGTATGGGGATTGCTGATGCCGAAGATCAAGCTACCCTTGCGATATCAAAGGGTTAAGTGCAGAGAGGGAAACTATGTGTTAACTACATTAGTTGACAGTACAGTGCAACCTCCCTATAACAGCCAAACATTGCTGCTGTAAGGTGTTATCTGTTGTTGAGAGAGTGAAAACAGATTTAAACGTTAGTTTGGGTTGCTCGTATACTGTAACATGGAGGTGGTTGTTGTTCAGAGGTGACCCTTCATTGAGGACACACTGTAATTCAATAGCTATGTTTAATGGTCCTTTTGGATTCCGTTCAAGCAAACTGTATTTACGCGTTACAGACAGGAACATTTAAATGACTCTTTTGTACGTTTCTGACAATGAGAATGTATCAATCGAATAGATTTGAATGAGAATGTATTTACAAACTCATGAAAATAAATGGACAACAAACAATCGATCATAGTCAGTACCATTAGTTAGAATTCATGATGTTAAAGACAAGTACAATCCGTTTAAACGGGCATGAACCCAATCACATTTATGTAATTACATGTCGGGACGTAAATTCGTGTAATTCACTAAAGGAATTGCATGATCAGTAAAACGTCTCCTTAAAACGATTGAAGTTGTGTGAGAGATTAGAACCTTAATGTGAGAGAAGATGATCATTGTCTTGCACGAAACAGTCATAGATTAGTTGTATTTTTATGTATTTAATGTAGTGTCGCTCACCATTTGTTTACAGCAAAACTCAGATTACAGATACAGTAATGGAGTAGCCTTCACACAGAATGATTTTGTCGCAATACCTTTAACCGGACAATTATGATTAAACATGTAAAAATAGATATCGATTCGACTATATCAATATTAAAACTATCGTATTATCATTGAATCGTATCGTCAGTAGATTATGTGTGAGACTGTGAACACCTTAGAACACACAAAAAGCACGGGAGATTGAATAAGGATTCACCTAAGTATGTTCAAATGGTATGAACGCGTCAAGAACAGGGTGGCATGTATTGAGACTAGTATATTAGATATAAATGTATTTGGTATCAAAATGTTTAATTTTACCAGACAAACGTGCTCATTTTAAGTCAATATACCCAGTGATCAGATTATTCTTACTTGAATGTAATGTGGTACCAACAGCCTTGGTCATTTGGCGACTCATGATTCTAGCTTTAACGTCAGATGATTACACCTGGGTAGAACCTAATACATGTTGAAGCTAGCTGAGCAGCATCCTCATATGTGAAATGTCGTTCCGTGTGGTGATTCCAACTCAACGGTTTGATGTGCGTGTTAAAATATGAAAATTGTCAAAAGAAAAGACGGATTAAAATGATTCTTTTATCACTAAATACTTCAAAAACGTCTAATTAGTGTTTAAATTAACATTAATACCTCGTGATGCTTCGTTTAGCTTCGTGTCGCTTTTTGAGTGAGACCATTAAGATGCCGTTTAACTTAACTAAGTTTGGATATGCCTTTCATTGACTTTTTGTAGCTCCGATGCTGATTCCTTATTATTTTACATTAAAGGTTTCTGTTCTATTCTGTTCTATAATAGGGCTCTTGTAAGCTGCTTAAGGTGAATAATGTTCATACACGCCCGTCAAAGGCTACGATCGTAAATTCCAACCGAAACTAGTATTTGTTGCATGTTACATACAAATGACATGTCCGTAAACTCATATTAACGAAAGTAATGAAAGTAAATATACAAATTTTCCAATTTATTTATCTTCGATATTCAGTAAATATATAGTATTCCTTAACCAATCATACACTAGTAGGCGTGTCCTAAATATAATGCATACGATCAAGGAGTTTGGCTATAGCCCTAGGAGTAGAAACAATGTAGTTCAACCAATAAACAATTATAAACCAAACAGTTCTTATTGTTTCTCTTAATAGTACTGACAATATATATACATTGTCTATATCATGTACCAAATTCAATACGTTTATCTCAGAAGAACACATCAATAAACTGTACAACCCCAGAAAACCGGACCCCTTCTGGACCGGACCAAAAGTCCGATTTTCAGAGAATTCCGGTTTTCAGAGAAATTTTGAAACATTCCGAAGAAATTGGGACTTAAAACAATTTCGGTTTTCTAATAGTCTTGTTTCCAGTGGGTTACTGTTATATAACCATTTACAGCAAGAATACGTTATTAAAGTTACGGTTATAAAACAAATATGTCTCAAATACGTATAATCCACACATACAAGAATCAGGCAATTTTAGAGACATTAAATAACTTTCCAATGAGGCAATTATTATCTGTCTCTTTAAACTGAACAGAAAAAACCCATCCCAGAATTAATGTCTTCTTTACGCAATCCAATTTAAGTCCTGCTTTTATCTCCACGGAGTCGCGTGTAAAATGTCACTATGGTAACTGAGCGCTTTGTTTTCTGAACTGATTTATTCAATACCATGCTGTATCGCTGTGATCTATTCTTAAAACGCACATATTGGTTGTTTTTTAAAATCATCAATTTAAATGGCTGCAAGTGCATTTATTACGTAAAGAGTAGTACTTGATTACGGATTCCGGGTTTTAAACTTTAAAGCATATTATTTGCAGAGACACGAGCTGTTTTAACTCGAATTTATACCAGTAATTGCCGTCACAATTACTATGAATTTTCTTCATACATTATGCAATCAGACTTGAGGACCACCTATAGAAAACTTCAAAATATGAGCAACTATCTCTCTTCAGCACTGTTGAACCGACTAGAGCTTACACCGAATAGTGAAACTGAACGATAACACAGCTTTCCATACCCGTCTTATAAGCCGTATGTCAACGATCAAATATGTAATACGAGCGAAAAAATAAGTTTTTATATAAACACCGTAACAAGTACATGTATGCTACTCTCAAAAGTGGACACAAGAAGACGAAATTGGCGATGAATACACCACTTTTGTCATCAGTTTTGAATGAAAAACGTATTTTGGTATATACAGAGACATGCCTACATTATGTGAAAAAGCAGTTCATCATCTAAGGGATAAGAAATGGTTTTATGAAATGTTTGTTACCAATGTAACATTTTGATGCATAGTATCATACCATGACAATATGTCTATAGGGAAGGAACATACAGCGAAACTTGACACCGATCGTGTTATTTCGTCGGATTCATCACTTGTCGTTGTTCGTTTGAAATTAATTATGTTTTTTCTTTAATTTTTCCAGTCTTTAAGTATTTTTCTTGCTCTTGAAGGTCTGAGAGACAAGAGCTTATGTTTGATATATAAAAAATACGCGCTTTTCTCGTTTAGAACAGATTTCATACTTTTTTAAACACGATCTGGGAGCATGGTCATCGAGCAAGGAGTCAACAACGCCATTCATATCGAAAATCATCTTGTCTCTTAATATTCATGACCAGCTTTGCCTACCTGATGTATATCTGCGTTGTCTTCCATGTATTGTAGCACAGTAGATGAGTTGCGTCTGGCAAGCACTTCTCTATAGCTGTTATAATGACCGCTTCTTCATTACTGACAGTCAGGTTCATTTGTTCTGATTCTGGGAGATTATCTCAAATTCGATAGAGGAAAGCTCAGCACGTTTTTGTCATTGAGCCCGTGTGGACGATATTGGTGCAATGAATATCATGGATGCTCGACTGTTGTTCTTATAAACGTTGTGTATTACATACAGCAAAGCCATATCATATTTGTATTTATATTCGCATTGTATATTTTTAATGATTATGCATGTTTTTAAAGCTAATGCTCAACCAACATTGTTTATACGTTAATACGTAGAATGAGAAATGTGCAAAATAAGTACTATAAATAAAGGCGAGTTATAAGTCATAATATGTAGTTGCATTATGTTATATCACAACGTATGTGATATATACGTTTATGTTTTTGACTGTCAAATTGAGGACACATTGGACAGATGTCATTTTAAGATTGAATTTATCACACACGTGTTACATATTCGATATGTGACATATACGGTTCAACAGCCGTCACTCGCTCGGCGCGCACGCTTTTTTATGCGATAAGTATATAAGTACAACGTTTTCGTACATTTATACTTTACAAATTTTACACCCACAAGATGTACACATTAATCAATTGCAGACTCCCTGTAAGTTGGTGTGGTCTTATTTTTTCTACGCTTGCGCTTGTATATTTCACCAATGGAAGGAAGAGTTTCCTCCGAATTATCCAATAGAATGAGGGACTTCATCTGAATCATTAATATGTCATGCCAAGAAATTATAGGTCAAAAGTAAGCCCAGACACCTTTGCAAAAACTGTATTGTGTTCAACATTATATGTTAAGTACTTCGTGCATGGCGTTTTAATGTAAGGAATAGTTTACCAATAACCTCAACTAATTAATAATGTAATCTGACTTTTATTTTATAATACTTGGATATTACATTAAATACAGACATAATGAATCATCACGATTTTCATACATGCTCAGGGATATATCATTTAATTGCATTACTTTTTTATACCAGTATGCATGTACAAATCAGCTCAAGTACAAACAAGGTCAACATTAATAAAAAAATCAAAGTACAGAAAGTACCCATGGAAACTGAACTAACATAGACTAACACTGCAGCATGTAAGGGGAACTAGTTTAAGGCGGATGTAGAAAACACGAAGTACTTAGGTCCGCTTTAGATAGATTGACGTCTATGGAAAGCTGTGCTATTGTTCAGTTTCCAAAAAAGCCTGATACAATTACTGCAAACAGTTGGCCATTTCATGTTTGCATTTTTTCTTCATGCTTGTTTACTTGATAATGTATATACAAAAATGTATATATATATATATATATATAATCAAATAGTCGTCACATTGCCCGTATTCATCGAAAATGAAAGGTAAATAAGTATGGGGAAATGCTGCGAACCGACCTTAGATAAATCATCGTTATCACGTGGTAGTCTTTAAGACTTTTTTCTGTACCTAGAATGGTATTTACATTGTATCAATATTTCCCATCCACGGATTTAATTGTTCTAAAAACGAAAATACTCCACTTTACTGAGCAATTCAGATGAATGATAATTTCAAGAAATGTACCCCAGGATAACAATTTGTAGATTTTATCACTTTTTCTGTCAGCATTATAAATCATATGATTGATTAAATGCCAGTCCGGAATGTTCGGTTGCAGGATTGATATATTAAACTTTATCCCATCCCCGGATGATTTGGATGTTACATGAAATCTGTATTTATGAGATGGAAAAGTATGTACACAGAGCGCTAATTATGTAGATAAAGTTGATTTTATGAACTGCCTGTCTGCAAGAGATTTCAAGAATTACTGCTTGTGAATGATAAGCGACTGTCAATAGTGGTCATCGTGTGTCAATGTATCAGAGTCTATCTATATGGTTTATTGGAAATGAAATCATCCGAGGTTTATACAGAACCAATAAATCAAGCTTTTGTTAAAGTTGTATCTAAAATGCTGTTGTACCGTTTATGGTATTTATGATTTGTTAAAAATATTACTGTAGTTTGTGAAGCGCTGTACTATCCGGAAAAATCATGTTTTTGAAAAGGTCTAATACAGAAGTTAATTGTAACCGTAGTCAATGCATTCGTTAATTTCTGAGTAATATTTTCACAATGACATTTAATTTAATTTGCTATGCAACCATTACAATTCAGAAAACAATTAATTGGTTTACAAATTATGTATTGTCGTTAGAAAATCTCGTTAAATGCAATAATTGGGCAGTTTATCATAGGATGAGGGTTATTAGTATTTAATTAAGGAGCCCACATGAGTATAAGTATTAGTCAACGTAAAACGTATTTTATGTGAACGTATTTCTAGATGCTGTTCAGTTTCAAAATAAGTAAAACTTCATACTACGGAACCCTTTTAGTGACATGCCGAATATCGACCATCGTCCACAAACGCGACGCACGGCAATGCGATAAGACAATATAACAAGGCGATACGACGCTCGACAATGCAAAACGACATTGTGACATATCGTGCCAAAATTGGCATCTCGACTTCACGACAAATGTCATATCGCGTTGTCGTCCTTCGTATCGCGACGGTTGTGACATTTGATATGGCACTAACAGGACTCCGTATCTGACAGTGTTGATAGCAGCGAGTATTTTACCTCCTCATATGTAATGTAGAGCAATTAATCGCCATAACGTATTTAATACTGTTTCGTACATCATGTTAATTAGTAAGTATTCAGTATTGCATTGTACTAAGTTTTTCAGACTACATGTTTGTCCAGTGGCAAAGTAGGAAAACCGGTTGAAGCACTGAATTTCATGTGATATTTAGCTGTAGGTTGAAATTATTGCAATTCATCGGTATGTCTATAAGAATAATGCCAACAAATAATGCTTGGTCATAGCAAAATATGATATCAAAACTAAATGGCAAAGTAATTAATAAGCATTTATAAATCAATATGTTGATGTATTAACTCTCATTAGAGATACACGTTTTGATTCTATTGTAATTAATCAAAGTACTGAAAGTACTCATGGAAACTGAATTAACATTGACTTGCACTGCAACATGGAATGGGAACTAGTTAAAGAATTACATGGCAGATTTAGAAAAGTGGTATACTTTGGTCGCGCATGATGGGTGTGGAAAGTTTAACTACTCGTATCGTTGACTCTCAAAAAACCGTCATTAATTACTGTGGAATCATTAATTTTCGTTGGGTTCAATTTTCGTGGTTTTTACTAAAAAGGCTATTTCGTGGGGACATAAATTCGTGGATTTTGATTTTTGAAAAGAAATGCCTTATCTCCGCATTTGAATTCGTGGGGATTTGATTTCGTGGATGAGTCGAACCACGAAATCCACGAAATTAAATACCCAACGAAAATAAATGATTCCACAGTAGTTAGAACAATCTTTTAAGTGAACTCCAAATAAATACCAGCTGTCAACAAATGTCACATTTTGTCATTCCCAAGGATGGCCTTTGTTCTAGGGGTCGACTGTATATCAAAACAAAGTGTTACAGGTTATAATTCAATAATTCTTTCGTCCAGAAAGTTTGTACATGTAGTAGGGAATGGAGTTTTTTTTCGCTGATCATCTTTTTTGCATCCGACCTCGAAAAACGAATGTCAAATAGTTAATAAATGGTTCACTTTGACTTGTTTGGCCATGTTTCAGGTATTTCCATTCCTATGTATCCATACGAACAAAATAGTTCAATATTAATTTACACATTTTGTTTTCTTTAAGGGAAGGATTTGATCGAAAATGTATAAAAAACCACATTCATCAAAGAGATTGACGAGAAGACATGCTCGTGATTGCGCAATGTAAAGATAACACGTGCGTCAATAAATGGCCGTTGATTGGATGTTCAATTGATACTTTGTGTTTCATATTTTTACATCCCTTATAAATAAGACTCTCTGTATAATACACCAATGACAAACGAGTGTGTGCATGTATTCATTGTGTTCTTTACATCAAGAAGAACAAACAGCGTGAATTTTCTAGTTCAAATGATTGCGGTTCATATGTGAAAAGCTCTATTTGCTAAAGAAAATTCTTGTCAGAAGTTAACAACTGCTTCTAGACTCATCATATCATCCCAAGGACAGACAGTGTTAATAAAATCACAAGAAAATCGCCAATAAATCTCCTGTACTAAATAAGAAGCTGTATTCGGAATACTTGTTGCTCTTCCTCGAACAGAGATCTCCAATTATCTGATGCAAGATAAAATGCCATAACATTTTGATGATGATAAATTCATTGTATACATAAACACATGACGAAAAGATATGCATTTTCCATACAATTATACGTAGTAATGGGATTGTCCGTTCTACCGTCCGTCCGTCTGTCATGTTCGTGCCCAAATGCTATCATATTTTCGGGTTGTTTCAGTTTATTCAGTTAAAAGAAGTGTATCATCTTAGGGTTAACATGAACAAAAAATATCAAAAAGAGAATCTCACTAAACAGCATTGTGAGAACGTCTGTATGTTTGTCTACATGTCTGTACGTTGTCCGTCCTGACTTAAGAAAATTACAATATATGTACTTTCAAACCCCATTAAATCATTGATCTATACGTACGAATAGATGATTCATGAACCATTAGGCCAATAACTCTCAGCTATATTCGAAATGATCCCTACATGGTGTGACATCGCTATCGAATAGGCAGTTAAACCCAAAGACAAACGTATTTGTCATTCGAGAATCTTGAAACAGAAATCCAGCTGAAAAGCTGAAGTCTAAAATTCGGTATAATAATATTCACTGATTATTTAGAAAAAAATGACCTCTAAATAAAGACCACTGTCAATAAATGCCATCTTTTGTCTTTCATTGGAATGGCCTTTGTACAGAGGTTTGAGTGTAGATGTATTCTTATCTTATGATTTGACTTTCTGTTTAAGACATTTAGAAGAAATAATCTTCATTCACAGGATAACCTTTATTCGGAGGTGGCCTCTAACACAAGTTGGACTGTATTAGCATTACTTTAGAGTTAAACAACATCAGCTTTGGGAATAAAAAAATTATTGCTTCTTGATAATACAGCTTGTGCTTCTCATTGAATTTAATTTCAGGCGTGATTGTCATGTTTTAAGCCATTCTAACCAAAACGATGTATACAGTAACAAAACCATAGCTATTTAATTTTTCAGAGAAATTTAAATGCTCTTTGGTTTTATTTTAACAATACCTTCCCGGAACCCGGAAGTTTTGGAATTACTATTGTATCAGACCATTAGAACGTTTTATACGACTGTCGTCTCGTTAAATCTGTTAACTACTTTTTTTGTAAGCAGTCTGGGCATTTATTACAGTCTTGGCGACAGGGCTTCGATTTATACTGGAACGTGATCAGCTTAATGACACAGTACGGAAGACTGATTGGTTTAATGAGACTAAATAGAAACGTTTGTAAAGATGGTGGTTTGTCCAGACAGCCATCAACGTGTCTGTTTATATCTTCATACTTAAGGTAGTTAGGGTGATGCTCGGTCAGAAAAAACTTAGTTAGAATAGCATGAGATTTGGAGGAATTATACCGTACGTAACAGCCATTAACAAGATATATTATTTTCGATGGGATAGCAACTAAACGACGTTTACAAAAACGCCACCTAGCGGCACCAACTTTGTGAATGGCTGGTTGTACTTTCCCCTTTATAACTTTGCTATAAAATGCCATAGACTGAAAATTCGAACTTTTCGGATGAGTAAATGCAATGGTCTACTGAGTGGTCTTCATTAATGTTTTAAATATCCATGACCGTCCGGCTTGTCTGGAAATAATCGAAGTCATTTGTTCCCAGTTTAAATTACTAAATACGCTCGCTTAGAATTTCAAAGTTTATAGCTATCAAAGCGAGATTGTTTTCTTGGTAAATTTGTATTTCATTGTACAGAAAACGTCTGGTTGGCTGTGAGACTGAGATCAAATACTCGTAAGTAGTTTTAAATTACGAGTAATTCTGTCTGACGAATGATTATACGCAACTCCCTCGCGTAATAGTGAGGAACTTTAAAAGTGTTAAGACAATTAAAAAAAATGCAGACGATAGAGTACAATTTAAAATAGATCTTTACAGTACATAGCATACCGTATACTATACAATCATGTATTTGTAAAGATATTACGTCATACAAACACATGAAGCTATTCAGTGTATAGTAATATGTTCAGTTATCTATACAGCATAATAACTGACCAATTACATGTTAATTTCAGTGCCAAAAAAATTATGGACAGCGAATTAAACAACAAGAGACACTCTACATACAACAAACATGCATTACTCAGACACTTCCGACAAGCCCAATGGTACAAAAAAAACTCATTTATTCAGGTTTAACGCCGGTTTTCAAAAATAAAAATTCAGTTGTATACGACGGCCTATTCACCCAATTAGCTTTCATTGACGATATTCCAACCGGTACTAACCGTCAACTTCTCCAAATGTGGAAGAAAATCGACATTGTTGTCAAATTTGCATGGAAAGGTTTGACCTGCGCACAATCCAGCGCACTTACCACTGGACCCCGGCCGCGACAAGCAACTTACCACTGGACCCCGGCCGCGACAAGCAACTTACCAATACCCTAACATATTATAAACACAGAGTGTTCATAACGTGAACCACATGTCAGTACGTTTCATTGATTCAAACCAAACATTAGCCAACATAAGAACCATATCCAAAGAGGGACAAAAACCTCAAAAATAACAACACAATAACACAGTCTCCATTATCAAGTAATTGCTTGCGTAATAGGAAATTAATTGTCATGTTTTCTTTTTTGGTTTGAATATAATTCAGTAAATTAAGAACTTAATGAGAAAAGTTTTATGAAACATGCATTGTAATTAAATGCAAACTCTTAAATAACAAGTTCCAAATTTTCCATGAAACGTAATTACAATTTCATTTCATTTTTGCATCATGTTTATGCGAATTAATACTATCTCATCTTATAAGTTTAACTGGACGATGGTTTGTAAGAAAAGTAATAATATTATATTACTGAAATAAATCTTAATTGATTGAAAATTAATTTGATTTATTCCTAGTTTAAAGCACTCGAATAATCTTTATAAAGAGACTATTTTATTCTAGTTTAATACGAAAGAACATAGCAGTTTGTCTTAACTATATGTATATAGATGTGATTGTGATCAAACTCTGTATCTAGAATCGTAAAATAACTTTACTATCATACACATTGTTCTATTCTGTATCAAACATGTCAAGTAAGAAAAAAGTATGCCCGTGCAGTCATCAATACAACATTATTTCCAGTTGTTGTATTAGTGGCGAGGCTAAGATTCTTTAAGTTCTATCTAAATGAATCGTACAAACCGTGTCATAGACAGTTTTCAAGGGACACAATCAAGTCTGTTTTCATGAAAATATAACTTGCTAGTTGCCCCCCTTTAAAGGAGCATACAGAAGCTTGAACCGGAGTCGATCACGTCAAAATGCATTTGAAACCGACTGTATGTCCTAGAAACATGTTCAGTAAAACATCCAAGCTCACGTGCACATTTTTTTGAGATGGACTTGTCTGAGGTATACGTGTTCCTATGTCCATTTTTCTCAGTGCCAAAAAGTCATATAATTATTATGTTAATACTTCAACTTTTACACTGTCACATTCGAATGGCGTATTAAAACATGTAGAATAAAATTAACAAAACAGAATGCAACATTATATTACGTATGTATTTTATATCATCAAATTGGCAAATACTATCATAATGAAAAACACTTCTTTCTTAGAATACCATTTGGAAGCAAAATTAGTATTCGGTTCGGAATCATTATTTAAAGTTTCTGTGTATATATTGTGTGCATGGTTTATTTGAAATATAGACATTTGTTTCTTCTAAACTTTCAGTAATTCGTTGTTACATAGCTTCCTTGTTATCCAATTAAGGAGGCTACTCTGTTCTTTCTCACTGAAAAAAAGACAAATACATATGTACACTAACTAGTATACGTCTTATAAAGATATGTTTGTATTACAGTTATCTATCTTGGAGCAATGCATGTTATGCTTCGTGTTTATAATGATTCACCAGGATAACAAGATCTGTTTTCCTTCTTCTTACAATTTTGATTGAGATTTAGAAACGTGATTGTCTTACCCAAAATGCTTAAAATGATCAAAACAACGGAAATGCTTTTAAATATTAACATATTAAAGAAATATAGCTATGATGCATTTATTTTGATGCAGTTTATGTCAATGTATGCATATGGAGGATCTCTGTTCAATTAAGTGATGAAAATAAGCTGTTTTATATCACAAACTATGCATAGTTTATGTATGCTGTGTAGCATCGTTATCATCTATTTAACCGCTAATTTCACCGTACCCGCCTCCGCGGTCGAGTGGGTAAGGTCACAGGCTTCAAATCACTGTAACCTCTCACTGATAGAGATTCACTGGTTCGATCCCAGCTACAGACCATGTCTCTTTATGTGAGAAAGTAGACAGTTGCTTATGGAGGATGGGAGTCTAGTACTGGTTCTTCCCATGAACGACGATCCAGTGAACTGTGCACCCCATATGACTCTGACATATGAAAAGTGGTGTAAAACCCAATGAAACAAACAAACAAACTAATTTCGACATACATATAAGTATATACGTAGGGTTAATGCTGTTGTACACATATACATAAAAATGTGTTTTACCGAACTGACACACATATCCTCTTGTTTCAATACAATCATGATCATTCCAATATCCAGCATAGTTACCATCCATTTCCATGGCAACACAATCCTCCTTCCAGTGTTCAGAACTACTTAACCTACCTGGCTGCCAGTGTGTGTACTCTACGGACATACCTATAACGATCACATTAGAATAAATAAATTATTCAGAAAGTGGAACATGATATAAAGGGACGGTGACAGTGAGGGGTGAGTACAGTAAATGTAGTGTTGTAATTGCAACATATCCTAGGATTAAGCACGACATACGTTTACAGTACAACCTCTCCATAGCGGCCCTCATTTAAGCACCAACCTCTCTTCAACGACGGCATGATTTTCCTCAATGCACAATTTAAGTATTAATTTAACCTCTTTAGAGCACCATCCTCTCAACAACGACATAAATTTGCCACTCTCCAAAAGGTGTTGCTTTGAAGAGTTTGCACTGTATTAGCAAATAATGCAGCATTTTATTTTATTGTTTATATGTTCATGACTTCATTTGTGACTATTACATTTGTATATCAAAAGACATGTGCCTTACAGTAGATATTGTACACGTAGTGTTCCTCATCACATCAATGTTTCTTATTATATACCCTATAGTATGGATTCATTCTAAATGTTCCAAGCTAAGATAAATCAACCGCTCAATAAAAGGGTAGGCCGTACCCAGTTGAAACAAGATGTTATAAAAAAGTGCACACTAAGGCCAAAACATGTTTGTTTCTGGTTACATACTCATTAGCAATTTAATTCGGGTAGGTCGGGATTTATTTTGCTCTTGAAAGCGTGTAGTAAGGAAAAAAGTAAGAAAGAGGATGTAACGTTCCACGGACCTAATAAAAAGACTTGCGTCGCAGGGAAAACAAACATGGTAGGTACGGGTAACCAGAAACAATTATGGTAGGTGCGGGTAACCAGAAACAAACATTCTATTACGCTTAAACGTAAATGCTTAGACAAACCTGAAGTCCACTGGAACTTCTCTTCATGGTGTAAATCATGAAGACCGATCCAGATAGGAAGATTATAGTATGCCCTCATGGTCTTATATAAAACCATCTCTTCATTTGCGTCAACTATATTCACGAGGTTACCTCCTCCATCTCTGCAGTGTAACTCGGCATCAACCCAACGTGCTGGATGTCGTATCAGTTCATAACATTTATCTTTGTAAGCCATTACTGATCCACTGTCAACTTGAGCGGCATGTAGCAACATCTCCTGGCATGATATCTGTGGGACTAATATGGAATATACAAACGAATAAGGTGTGTTTGCATCATGACATAGGATTTTTTTCAAAGATGATCATGACATTTTAGATTTAGTTCATTTGTAAATTACTGTTGTAATTCGATTTACCTTGTATATCGAACATTGTACGTTTGATTATAAGTCTTCTGCAAACAATTCAAATTCAGTCACTCCTTTGACAGTACCTAATATTTCTTATGTTATAATTCATCTCTTACCAGTTGTTGTCTGAGCTGTGGTGGTCGTCGGTGTGGTCGTCGTTGTGGAAGTGGTCGTCGGCGGAGTGGTCGTTGTGGAAGTGGTCGTCGTCGGAGTGGTCGTTGTGGAAGTAGTCGTCGTTGGTGTGGTTGTCGTCGGAGTGGTCGTTGTCGGTGTGGTCGTCGTCGGAGTGGTCGTTGTGGAAGTTGTCGTCGTTGGTGTAGTTGTCGTCGGAGTGGTCGTTGTGGGTGTGGTCGTCGTCGGAGTGGTCGTTGTGGAAGTGGTCGTCGTCCGAGTGGTCGTTGTCGGAGTGGTCGTCGTTGGAGTGGTTGTGGAAGTGGTCGTTGTTGGAGTGGTCGTCGTTGGTGTGGTCGTCGTCGGTGTTGTCGTCGGAGTGGTTGGAGTTGTAATTGTGGTAGAAGTAGTAGTTTCTCTTTTCTGTGTAGTCACTGAAATGATACGTAATCTCAAGGGTACGTACATAAATACTTTTACTGCTTCTGAAACGAACATTTAAACTTTCTCGCTATAAAATTAATATATACGTTTACAAAATGATTTTATCTTGCGATTGTTTGTATTCAGATAACAGCATATCATTTTATTTTCATGCACAATCATAAATCTTATTATCATGTACGTTGCGAGTGGTAGGCGAATAGTACCGCCTAGGTCTTTATCGGCGATACGTTATGTTTCAAATGCATTCTACGTCTAAACAAAGATGAAATTCAATTAGACACTGGTTGAACAATTTTCGTATTCAGAAATGAAATAAGAATTCTGAACTAGTTAGTGTTCAGTAATCTCTTGAATGCGCCGAAGAAAAATAAATACATGAAATACATGTACAATATAGATAAAAAATATTCAATTTTTTTTTAGTTGATAATGGTCGTTGGAGAAAGTGTTAATGGAACAGTGCCATGCGGTACTTTAACTGTGCATGGTCGGTCTGTCCCCTTTAATTCAATTTATTTAAGTCTGATCGTTAAATTTGATTTTTGTGTCTGACCCTTAAATGTAAGTTATTTAAGTCTGACCCTTAAATTTGATTAATCTAAGTCTGACCCTTAAATTTGATTTATTTAAGTCTAACCCTTAAATTTGATTAATTTAAGTATGGCCCTTACTTTTATCTTCCGGAGGTATGGAACCTGAACATATCTGTATTTGTGTCTGTTCGTCTTTCATGATAAAACCTAACTGAAAACATAAATACATGTCCTATGTTTACATGTAGCAAAAATGTAAGCATTTTTAATATGTTTTAGTCCAATGAAAATCAATTTAAAAATAATAGGCTGTAGCGTTAAAATATGTATTTTAAACTTATTTGTAAGAGGCTAGCATAGAATGTTATTACATACTGTAAACCAGAAAATCACGAAACCACGAAAATTAGTCGCTACCAGAAGATTGTCTTGAAACCTTCAATGGTTTGTTCAATGAATGTGGTAATGTATACATGTATACCATACAACCTCTTGAGAGCAGCCCTCTCTTGAGCAACAACCTCCTTTCAACAACAGCATGCCTTCTTCCCAGCTGTACGATCTAACTATTAATTCAAAGGCCTCTCAACAACAGCATATGTTGTTCTCTCAAAGAATGTTGCTTTGTAGAGGTTGCACAGTATATACAACACACAAAGACAACCCAGTAAGTAGAAAATGCATTTCCCATAATTATATGCGTGTATTTCATTATATACTGTATTATGGTATGTACTTATTTCCGTGTATTTCATATTACATGTATACTGTATTATGGTATGTATTTATTTCCGTGTATTTCATATTACATGTATACTGTATTATGGTATGTATTTATTTCCGTGTATTTCATATTACATGTATACTGTATTATGGTATGTATTTATTTCCGTGTATTTCATATTACATGTATACTGTATTATGGTATGTATTTATTTCCGTGTATTTCATATTATACTGTATTATAGTATGTATTTATTTCCACGGATTTCATATTTCCGTATGATTGACAACCACAAAAATAGCAGAAATAAAGTTCCCGCAGAAATAAGCACTTACACAGTATTATATATATGTATCTTTATTTTAGCAATGTTACAGATAATTAAACAAAAGTAAACCTGTTTTTCATACTGGATAGCCGCCCATAAATCAGATTCTTCGTTGACATGAGTAGCCAATGGTTTACAGTCAAATTCGTACAAATATCCTGATGGTTGGTCTGTACCCGAGTCCTGAAGCAAGTAAGGTTAATTAATATGGAAGTTTATACTTCAAGATAGTATCAATGTCACAAACAATTCCGATGCGTCTGCAATACGAAGGAACGATCTTGATTTGGTGTAAAATCAAATTTTCTTAACTGTGAATTGATCAGTACTTAGCTTAAAACACAATCAGTGTCATATGAGGCAGACAGTTCACCAGTATTAGACACCCATCCTTCCAATGCCTTTATTCACAAAGTGACCTTTATTCGGAGTTGGCTGCAAACACAGGTTTAACTGAGTCAGACAACGATGGAGCCAGTGTAATAATTGAAATGAATGCTAGTTCAAGAAGAAGACTAAATAAGATATACTTACACTTGGGAAGACCTCTAGTTCTATGTTGTAATTACAGAGACAATCATAGTCAGCTACAGCACCGTGTAATACCATCAAACACAATGTTCCGATGATAAACTTCACTGAAAATACAATAATTGCAGTAAACCACTGTGTATAACCGATCTAAACAGATTCCCAAGTAGTTCCCTATTATCGACCTACGAATAGAGATTCTTCGGGATAATAATGTAAACTCACTGGAATATACGGTATTTTCTGAATGTAGAGCATTTATTACGCATTCTTATTCTTTTTACTGAAATCGAAAGTAAATCACCGTGTATTACCATCACAAGTGTGTTACCATCACAGTATATTACCATCAAGTGTGTTGCTCTAAGTCCGATTGATTATTAATTACTGTTTAAAAAATAACGAGTATGATCGATTTCTACAAATTAGATCACAAACTACTAACGTTTTATTCATCCAAATAGGAAACCTCATAATTAAAACAATATAATTATTCACATGGTTATCTCAGAAGCGTTACAACAAAACGATGAATCGATTATTTTGGTGTATAAAGCACAAAAATTTACAGTCACGTGCAATTTTTAATCAAGAAATGATTTCTTACGAAGTGAATATTTTTTCAAGAATAAAACTCACTTTTTGATATGGAGTCATCTAATGTTATTCTTCTGAGTGTTATATTATTTAAATGATAACTAACTATTATGTAAATATACACATACGTAGATCATTTATATAACATTTGATATGATAAACATTATCAGACATAATACAGTGTACATAAAAATAAAGACGTATTTACATGGGCGTATCTAGAAATACACACATTCGCAAGTGCAAACAACAGTAACTGTTGTTGTTTTTCGGCACGAACACTACGTTAAGAACTTAATAGCAATTCTCATCAATCGATCAGTATTTTTTTCCTACACACAGAAGAGCTGCCATTAACGAAAATAGTTCCAATTTTACAACTCAATGGCATAAATGCAAATTCAATTAGCATGTACATTATTAAATCAAAATCAAATGGCTATGCAAAATCGTAATCGAGTAATACTAAACAGTCGTAAAAATAGTACTTTGGTATGCATCAAAATTAGCGAATGCTATAGAAGTTCAGTTTCCAAAACACAGCCAATAACTCACCCTGTCAAGGACTGCTTTCTTGTTCCGAACAACAGCAGTGCCTTCAGAGCTTTGATTTTATACGAATCGCCATCACATTCAATTCAACCAGTTAATAGATGAATAGATTTAGAATAATGACGTAGAATGTCACTTTGAAACATATCCGTGACCAGTCAAGGGACAGCTAACTGTAACACAGTTCTATTCCATAACCTTCTCTCTTGATGTTGTTAAGATCTAGAGGAATATAGAAGATGATGCAGATCCGCCTCCCTGGTTGAGGGGTTAATGTCGCTGACTTCAAATAAGTGTATCCTCTCACTGATAGAGGGTCGTGAGTTGAGCCCAGCTTTCGACCGTGTCTCTTTATGTGAAAAAGTAGGAGAAAGTAGGCAGTTGCTTACGGAGGATGGGAGTCTAGTACTGGTTCTTCCCAGGAACGATGGTTAATGTGAACTGTTCGCCTCATATGACTCTGTCTGTTGAAAAGAGGCGTAAAACTAGATATAAACAAAATTAATAAGATTATCCAGATACGACCCCGAGTTACTTTTGAAGTACATGTATGTTGTATTAAGTGCATTTACAGCCAGTTTATGTACAAAAATGGTGCAGGCAAGATAAAATTATTTATCGGTGTTGACATGTATTTAGTGCATAATGGCGGGAAAATCAAATCAGATCGTAACTTAAATGGTTACATGGTTGAATTTAATGCTAGGTTTCCCGGCACTGTCGTGCGATCCGCTACGAAGACCACGATTGGTATTTCGTATGTGGACGAGGAATGTTTTTGAAATTGCAGGTTTGGATACGAGGTAATGCGGCTTGATACATTTAGATACGGTTTGTTACGATACGATGCGATCCGGTCCGATGGAATACGATCTGTCGCGTTTTGTGAAGAACTAATCATAGACATTTTTTGACACTTTGTTTGATTTAACTAACGTCCGTTTACGAGTAGTAAGATACGAACGTATATTTAATATACACATATGTTATATACATGTAGTTATGGTCCAGTTAGTAGGTCGAGAGATAAAAATGATACTCATCATTCAGTCGGCATGAATTGTTATATTACTTTAAACTGTACATTATAGGCCCTTATCAATGACAAGCCATGGAATTAAAGAACAGGGACAAAGTAAAGATCCCTAAACTGACCGAAATGTGGTGATAAAGTTCAACCAGAGTTGTAACAGAACAAAAACACTATAAATATGTGAGTACTGTTCAATTACGGCTATAATTTGTGTATTATTACAAATTATATCCATCCATAACTCGTGCTTTAAACTTACGCTTTAGTTTTAAAAATGTCATTTATTAGTTATTAAAGTCATTTGGAATCATAATTATGTAGGATATTTTCTCTGTATTCTTTATATTATGAGACATTTTTATTGACTTATTACTTGCAGTTTTAATTATTTTTCCCACGTCGTCACGCAAGCAAATATGTTAAGTTTCGAATATCACAAAACATGTAGCGTGAGAAAAGACGCGAGTACTTATATACCTCTGCCTTGAATGGTTGTTTTCAAATGTATTTCTTCATGGTATAAACAAATATCACTAAACGATTGATATTTTTTTGTAGAAAAGTGTTGTCTATAATGTACATCATACTATTTAGGTCATTTATCGTTGAATATTCAGTTAAATAAATTATTATAAGGTTATCAATGTAATATAATATAAATATACATAATTATATTATATTATAGTAAAACCTCGTTATTACGAGCATGGATATCACGAGCATTGGGCCTGTGTCGAGGAAATCCCATCATGCTTAGTTCAACAAACAAATCTCAAGTTTAACGAGTACCCGGTTTAACTCGAGTATTTAGACAGGTCCGATGACGAGATTTTGGCGTATATAATATTAACACTCTATTATATTTCGTTCTAGAGAGACTGGAAGCACAAGGAGTCGATATATTTGAAACAAGAAAAGTGTAGACAGATGTGAACACCATGTGTTTAATACACGTTTTACTGTTCAGCTTTCTATGTCTGAGTTTGGAAGGTGTACATGGAGATTATGATTGTATGTGTAATTATAATGTAGAGAAAGCCGTATATGGCTCGGTACGTAATTCAACAAATAGTATTGGTTGTTTTGATTTCATTTGTATTAACATTGTCACTTTGATAAATGTCATTCACTCAAGTCGAAAATGATTGCTTATGATTTACTGTCAACCAATTCAAACCTTCCACAAGACTTAGCTCTTGGTTTGTTGTCTAAGAGGATTCTGACATCTGCGTACATTAATTAAATACACATATTCTGACATTGACTGCGCTTTTCACCGCAAACATCAGAACAATAAAGAGCATTTGTAAAAGGCCAATGGTAAACGAGGGCAAGTATTTGTAAACACAATATAAACAGAAACATTATTCCTTTTCTGGTCATGTTTTGTTTCAGCCAACAGTACAAGGACCACCTCCTATAGGCTACCTGTACGAATTTGATTGTAAAGCGAAAATGGACCCCAGGAATGGATGGATGTCTATTGCGTTCGAACATAAAGTAAGACGGACCAAATATCACTTGTAATATATATATATATATTAACACTTTATGATGTTCACTGTTCAGGTAGTAAAAATTATTTAACGTAGTCCCAGTGATAAATGGAAGTAGTTGATTTTTATAGGCAAGTACTTAATATATACATGTATATTAGTCCTTGTTATAAGTTTATAATTAAATCATGTGAAATATGTAACACAACAATTAATATAACATACTTCAATAATAAAACATGTCTGATTCAGTATAGTCTTGTTTATTATAAGTATATATATCAACAAAATGTGAAACATCTTAAAGCATTACACTATGTGACGAAATAATTACATCTCTGCATACTAGTTCACAGACAATATAATTATAGAAGTACATCTCCGAACAGTCACCTCCCTGTTACAGACAGTTGACTAGCAACCCAAATTGACGTCTTACTCTAATGTCACTCTCTCAACAACATACACCTCCTTACAACAGTCATTTATGTCCTACCCATTGGTGGTTGTTGTAGGGTGGTTATACTGTTTTTATTTCATGTTGACTTTCAGGTTGGATTTATCGAACCAGATGAAAACATACAGGAACAAATATGTTCTGGTTCTGTTCCGGATGAGGATAAGGGTACGTCCAAGAAAATATGTTATACATGTATTTACTTATAGACAGTTAATTGGTGTCTTTCACCAAGCAAACACTAAGCCGTCGTGGTCAGTTAAGGAATGTCACAGTCTCGTCTGTTTGAAAACACATTTGTACTAATTATTGTAGTGCATGTGTATATGTACAAAAATATAATTTATAGTATAAGTAGTATTGATTACTAATTGCTATTGCTAGCAGTACTCGTAATGTACACATATTATTTACTATCAATACTCGTAATGTATATTGACTTCTGTCTGAAGGCTCAAATAAAATTTGGTATAACTCAATCGTACATTATTATCTTTTAAAGTTACGACCCAGATGCCAACCACACAATCAACTACCACGCCTACAACTACCACGCCTACAACTACCACGCCTACAACAACATCAACAACAACTACGCCCACAACAACATCAACAACAACCACGCCCACAACAACATCAACAACAACCACGCCCACAACAACATCCACCACAACCACGCCTACAACTACATCAACAACAACCACGCCTACAACAACATCAACAACAACCACGCCTACAACAACATCAACAACAACCACGCCTACAACAACATCCACAACAACCACGCCCACAACAACATCCACAACAACCACGCCTACAACTACATCAACAACAACCACGCCCACAACTACGTCAACAACAACTACGCCTACAACAACATCAACAACAACCACGCCCACAACAACATCCACAACAACCACGCCCACAACAACATCCACAACAACCACGCCTACAACTACATCAACCACAACTACGCCCACAACTACATCAACATCCACAACAACCACGCCTACAACTACATCAACAACAACTACGCCCACAACTACGTCAACAACAACTACGCCCACAACTACATCAACGACAACCACGCCTACAACTACAGCAACAACAACTACGCCCACAACAACATCCACAACAACCACGCCCACAACTACATCAACAACAACTACGCCCACAACTACGTCAACAACAACTACGCCCACATCTACATCAACGACAACCACGCCTACACTTACATCTACGCCAAGTACGCCAACTACCATATATCAAACAACACCAGGTATGTTTTGCAATAGAATGTTCTGATTGATCGTATACGACAGCAAGAGCAATCCTGCATTAAGCACATCAAATAAGGGTGAATACATAAAGATGTTTTTTCTGCAAAATTTATCAAACATAATTCAATGTCAGACCAAACAAATAAGAGACAAATGATTAAGTTGCTTGATGGATGGATTAGTTCAGACGACTTTATTGAATTCAATGGACTCGAGAGAAAATGGTTAAGTCTGCGGATCTGTTTCTATTTTTGATATTTTATGCACTGCTATTCATCGGAGAATCCAATTATACCAAACAATCAACTTGTGTTTTGTGATTAGAAGTGATGTAAGTGCATACTATTTTGTCAGGAAATGCTTGGAAGATTTTGTATCAATATGCAATGTCTAAAATAAGGCTACTTCTAGTTTCAAATTTCGCAACTAAATCAAAATGTTTTGTGGTGACTAGGTGTCGTATAGTAGAGCCTTTATCGATTGGGAAACTATGTTCTGTGATTTCAGCCAATAGAACAAAAACTTGTAGAAACACATTCTCGATCCGCAAAAATAATTTTCCATTCATTCATTATTGTTGCTGTCTATTACATGACATAACTATGCAAGTAGTAAAGGGGAGAAAGTTACCATTAAATGATTTTACATGCAGTTGATTTAATATTTCAGTACCAATTTCCTGTGTAGATTTGCTACAATCAGTAGTGTCAATAAAACGTGGAGAATTGTTTGCATTCAGGAATAAATGTTACCAGATCATTAAGGTAAGCACTTTCTTCACAAATGTATAAATATATAAAATTGTCAAATACGTTTTCCATGGCAACACTCGAGACAAAGATGATTGTGGCAAGTTCTTGTATAATTTGGTATGATCGCTCTGTCGAAATTCAACGAAAAAAGTGATACATGTAATGTAAACAAGAACATGAACAAAATCAAAGTACTGAACGACTCATGAAAACTGAACTTACATAGACTTGCACTGCAACATGAAACGGGAACTACTTTAAAAATTACGTCGCGGATGTAGAAAATGTAGTTCTTTGGTCCGCATCAAAAGTCATGCGCGCCGAGCGAGCGACGGATATGGAAAGCTGAACTATCATTAGGTTTCTAAAAATCAATATTGAATTCGTTACAATCATTTATAGAGCAAATGTAAAAAGTAGGCTAAAAATAAGCCTTTGTTCTCAGGAAATTATCTGGATATTAAAGAAATCGCCAACTGAACTTTTACTGTAAAAATGATACTGAATTACTGTCAAGTTCAACTTGAGTAAGTGCGGTATAGAGACTAGTTCTATTATAATACATTCACTAGGTACCGGCAGATTGGGTGGACGCAGAAGTGGATTGTAGAAAAATGAAGGGCCACCTGGTCAGTATTTATGACAGCAATGAACAGGTTGTGTTACATAAGACGTTGATGAAACATTACAATCAGTCAGTATGGATAGGTCTACATGATATACATCATGAGGAGACGTTTGAATGGACTTCAGGTACATAATGAAATAATAAATTGCTTGTGATGATCCAGCCTAACTATTCTGAGTCTGGAGCGATCGTCGCCGCAATCCACCGCGATTTATTGCCCCATTAGTGGTGACGGTCATCGTCGCCTTGAATGCGATGGCTACAAATCAAATCGCTGCGTTGAAGCGATCTACTTGTGGCTTAGCGTGGTTTTAAATCCGCGGCGATTCGCGATTTTCGGACAAATCACCCGAACCGTACTGTAACCTTTCAACAGATATACTGTCAATGTCAATTATACATTAATTTATTGTGTTACTGACATAAAAATGTATAAAAAAGGTAACATATTTCGTTGTCATGGTTCATTTTTCAAATGATTACAATCCGAAACAATCAATTACAATTCACGAATGCAATAGTGTACACCATGACATCTCCAGTAGGATTTCAAATCCGCACTTGGTAGAAGCCAACCACGATTATGTTTAATGGAAAGGTGTTGGATGCAATTAGTGAAAACAAGTGCGTCTCTCGTTCTTTATTTGAAAAACTGCTCTTACATGTATATGATATATACACTTTAATGTACTTTGTATGTCCTTTTATTTCTATTGGTTTATTAATACATGTATTGTATCATGATGTCCTGGCTTGTTCTTCACGTGATTCCTTATAATTTATATCAGAATGAACTTGAATGTTATTACTTTCTCCCGTTTAGGGGCAGTATTTAGTTACACTAACTGGGTACCAGACAGAATGGGTGATGATCACATACATGAAGATTGTGTAGCATTAGAAACTTCTACATCTAAGGGTTACTGGGAGAATGATAAATGTATAGAAGCTAGAGGATATGTATGTGAATGGGGTTAGTTAACTTACTTGTATTCTTGAATCCTCTTTATATGTCTCAGTTGAATGGTTGCAACATACACCTTTTATGAGCACGTTTGTGACTAGCTTCTGAGGGCGAGTGGTTAGGGTCGCTGACTTCAAATCACTGTAACCTCTCACTGACAGAGGGTCGTTGGTTCGAGCCCAGCTACTGACCATGTCTCTTTATGCGAGAAAGTGGGTAGAACTGTTGCTTACAGAGGATGAGAGTCCAGTACTGGTTCTTCCCCGGAACGACGTTTAGATGAACTGTGTGCCTTATACAACTATGACTGTTGAAAAAGGGCGTAAAACTCGATCAAACAAACAGACAAACAAACAAACGGATGCATTTGTACGAGATGAGCAATGAACTTCTGTTGCCGAAATATTACCCCTTTTTTAATTAAATATTTGTAAGTTCTTATACCTTTTAAGGAGTAAAATGGTCGTATTTCCGTTTTTGTGGGTTTTACGCCGTTTATCAACAATAATTCAGTTTTGTACGGCGATCGATTCTCCTAACCAGTTTTCCTGGGCTGTATTCTAACCAGTACTAACTTACCCTTCCACAAGGAACTGGCAACCTCTCCACATGTGGAGGAAAATCGAGGTTGTTTTTCTCATTAAGTGATATTACCAATCGAACCAGGATTGTCGGGTTGCATGTCCTGTGCATTATCCACTGAACTTAGATGGTCGTATCATAGTAACAACTCTGTTTATGTATTTATATATATAGCAAGTAAATCTGAATGGGATGTTGTTTTATATATTTCACAGAAAATATACCAGCCGCAGCTCCGTCTATAGGATAAGAGAATTTATTGTTGTTGGAACATGTAATCTGGGAAGTTATATTTCATTCACACTGCACTCATGTTTGGAATAAATATATAATTATTGCAACAATAACATTGCTTTATCGAGTGTTTAAGTTCTCTGACTAGTAATAACGTATTTGCCTCTCTCCGCTTTAAGTTAAAGAGGCATACCCTACAACTGACAAACATTCTGTGAAAGTGTAAAAATGTGTTAGATGTATATGTAAAACAATATATAATGAATAATTGCAAGAAGAACTTATGTCATAATGTGACTAGTTTAGGTACTAGCCGCAAAAATCATAGCTATGAATAATAAATCACTTCCATCCCAAAATTGTACAACAAATTCCAAGATTTTCCGATCTTTTATGGAAACTTACGGGCATGCACACTTCAAAAAGAAGAGGTAAATCTCAAATTTGCTGATTATTGACATACATGTACTTCTCTGACGACTACATGACATTTCCATGACTAAATGTATGTGTCATTGCCTCAAAAATACATATTTTTGTGATGTTATTTTTAATTGGATGAATTTTTGGCTTAAACTTTTTTGTCGGCTTTTTTTCTTTACAAGCTTCTAATTTATCATCGTTTTGCCTTGATTCTAGATGCACCAAGATGTAGGGTATGCCCCTTTAAAATCCAGGCAGTGGCCAGAAAAAAGTCTGTCCAGTTAGCTTATGAAAGTTTTGTGGTATTGCACAGGTACCGGCTAGAATCTTCATTCATTGTTAAAACAAGATAAGTTGCCTGCATGACCCGATAGAGATGAAGTCCTATTGTCGCGTTGATGTGAAAGGGCTTCTTCCCAATATTGTATCTAGACAAACATGTGTCATAATGTACTCACTGGTACAATACTGCTCCAGACAGCGTTGGCTAAATTCCAAATAATGTCGTTCTGCCTAGCGTGTTTTTCAATGAATGGAAATTTCGAATCGCTGCAATATAATTATGCTAGTTAAGCCATGAAAATTTATATGTCAAACCAGACTTATCGGCCACCTCCGAATACAGGCCACCCTGTGAATAAAAACCAATTTTTTAAAAACCGTCATTGATTATTCAGAACATAAGATCATTCGAATAAAGGCCATGCACCTGTCAATAAGGGCCATAGTATGTCCTTTCCTTGTGTGACCTTTGTTCACAGATTTGACTGTATTGCAAATCGAACATTTATTCGATGCAATAAGGTCTTGAATTACATAAACACTGAGGAATGGGTTTTCTGTCAACAATTTTACATTACAATGATCATCTCTTTCAGTCAGTTTGCAAACATGTTAGAGTAGCATATGTCGTACTCGTGATTTTATAGTGGTCTAGTTTTAAGACAACCTGTATTTATAGTAATAAGATTATCGTCATTGTGTGATAATTTGGTACTAATCTACTTAGGGCGTTAAACACTGTTTACGGTTTTACTTCGGTGCCAAAATTAATTCAAAACAGCTTAATGAACGATTTGTGAAACCGGTAAGCGTTTAAAGAATCAAACATACACCTGTATATTTAAAGTCTTTGTTCCAAAAAATGTTACTGGAACTTCCTGAATATCGGATAATTTTCCTTGTCCCACTTTTTTCGGATTTTTCAAAAACTTTTGGCCCAGTCCGAAAGGAGTCCAGTTTTTTAGGGGTTTTATTGTACAGTCTAATGTTTACATAATTACACCGGACGATATTATACAAAGTCCTATTGTAGCCCACAAATTCTAATTATTTCCTTGCACCAGGGTCACTCTATTACGTGTAATACAAATGTATAGTGTCCCTGCTTGAACATGATGACAGGGCAATACTTAATGTTCTTGATTGAATCACAGTTTTAATGTTATTTCAATGCCAGTAAAGTTAATCCATGCATGTAATTGTATATGTATAAATTATAAGCAGTTGTACCTCAATATTAAGGCCACTTTAAGGACCCGAAAATAATTATGTCAATACATTTAACTGTACAATACAACCTCTCCAGAGCAGCCCTCTCTTGCGCAACAACAACAGCATGATCTTTCCCAACAATTTAACTATCAATTTAATCTCTCTAGAACAACAAACTACTTGTCAACAACAACGTAATTTTGCTACTCCCAAAAGGGTGTTGCTTTGGAGAGATTGCCGTGTAATTGTGTCATTACCATGTGGAAACATAGAGGAACCATGGAACACGGTCTGAACATTAGTAGTTATTACAAACGGGTGGTCGTAAATATAGGTTCTAAATGAAGTACATTGTACATGTAAAATTATATTAAAACAAAACTGGACTAAAACAAAAAAAAACATTAATATCCTGCGATCAACCAGTAATTTTCGTTCAGAGATTGAGCTAAAACGATACTAAATCAATAAAGTTGTTTTAGAGCTGTTGTTAAATTATGTCCATAATTACATAGCTTGTAGCATTATTCGTTTGTTTCAATGTGACGTTCGACGTCCTGGGTGGTGGTACTTTAATTCATATTACACACTAACTTAAGCACCATTCAACAGCACTCCGAACAATGTGGATGTAGCTACTGTCAGTGTTATTAAGAAGAAAACGAAGCATAATTTATCAAATGCGACACTGACATCTTTCCAGCAAATTGTTTCATCTTCGCTTGGCGGGTCAGATCCCTGCCCTTCTGTGATATGACTTTCCTGGTTCGAATTAAGCTTTGTCTTTAATGTCTCCCCATTTCTCTTTACGGCCAACGATTGATCGGCTAAGATGGGTTGCACTCTGATCATTTTACGGTCTATCTTCATTTCTAAGTCTCCAAAATTGGTCTTGCGTTTATTCTCTGAACACCGAAAACAGAGCAGAAAAACTAATCGCTTCCAATGCGAATTGATTGGTTTTGACACGTCCGAGTGATAAATTCTAAGACTGAATATAACTGCGATGGTGATAAACGTGCTCATGAAAAGAACTGCTAATAGATAGTAACAGAACAGAGACATTGGTGTGGACGTTTTGGGTAAATCAGCATTAACAATTGTCAGAAACACGGCGATTGAGAGTAACAATGTTATACAAAATGATATCCTTTCCCCGCTGTCTGTTGGTATTAAAAATACGAGCATGTTTAAAAAGGACAAACATATAAGGGGGATTACGATGTTTATAATCACGTACTTTGGCAACCTCCGTATTACAAGTTTTACTACAAAGTTCGAGGCTAGACCAGTGACCCTTACTTCAGTGGCTGTGGCCACCAATTCCCACGCACCATTTGGGTAGTAGTATGATAAGCCAGCAACATCAGACGTATTGAACATCGCTATTTCATTTGAGAATATTCCCCATGCTGTGAAGTGTAAATCACATGTATGCTGGTCAAATGGGAAGTATGTTATGTCCATTGAACACAATGTTGCGCATATTTCACCAGGGTAAAACAGAGCATAGCCGTTTGGATAATACCTGACGCCGATCCACGAGTCTCCAAACGGGCGAAGTTTTTCATTTGTTGAAGTGAGAACTAAAGATGGGGTCCAGAATTGATCACTTTTTGCAACTATGTTATTCATTCCACCATAGTCAGCCGGGTTCCAGGTCATGGATACATCATACCAGCGGAGATCAACCATTGCATTAACTGTAACTGTTTGCGTGATCTCATCTACGTCAATTAACGACAAAAGTTCAAAACCTACGTACAGGTTTAATTGTTCGGACTGGTTAGCAACTGGTCGTAGATTTGCATTATAATCGGCTAATTTGTCGCTTAATAAGTCTTTTGCATTCTGTATTGTTTGACCTTGTCCAAAGTCGATATTTTGAATGGAACACAGTATTATGTAAAGATTAACGGCACTATTACTTCTCATGTTTATTTCCTAATTACTTGACTTTTTGGCTTATAATTATTGTAGTAGTGGATACCTGCAAACAGAATGAATAATATTTTTACAGTCCAAGCCATACATGGTTTGTATATCACTTCATGTATAATAGTGTTGCATTTGTTACATTCACACAGAACTTACGGACGTACAGGCGCATTCAAAAGTACGTAAGACTTCAAAACTGTGCTCGTTTTTGTTGTTCGGTACAGTCGGATATAAACGACAAATTTAAGAATGAATAAAAGTGTCCCAACGTGTCGCTTGATTCTTATTATCAACGATTATAATTATAATTTGCCGTTTTAATTAATATACCGAGCTAATATCTAATTAATTAATATGTCAAGACAACAATTATATATACATTCCGGAGATAAATGTACGACCAGACACGAAACAAGATAATAATACAAACTTACACAGTTCAGAACACTATATATCCCCACAATGGACAGTTGTTATTCCGCTAAAGAACATTTAAAAAAATATATATACAAATGTATATGTATAAGTCACGTGATCTATGACCTATACTACATGTATAGTATAGTCCTCGTTCCAATATAGCTCATGTATATCACGTGATACATTCGCATTTAAAATGCAATGGTACACATTATTATAGTACAAGTACTTATCTTGTAATATACCTTAGAAGCAAATGAAGTAATTTTTCACACAATAATGATTTCGTTCATTGTGCATACATAATGCATATTCATGCTATTTCGCAATATTGTAAACAGTAATATACATTCATACTGTTAGAATGCGAATATTCAATGTAGTGTTCATGAGGTCAAAGTTAAAGAAAGTGATTGTAATCAGTCCATGCAAATTTCGTTGATTAATCAGAGACAAAAGTCAGTGATTAATCAATTAAAACTGATTAAATAAGAAATGACCTAGAATGTTAAGACTGCATAACCTTTAGAGCATCAAATGAATAGCACAAAATCAATAAAAATTGAAAACTTTAATGCTTTAACTTTATTAGATGTTTGAGAAAATAACATAAACATATAATTCTACTATTAAAACACGCTAAACCAGAATTATGCTGCGTTTACAATTACAGTTTGAACAGCATTACACCAGTCACTATAGCTTTTCAAATCAATCATTTAGGTATTTAAAGTGCAAACCCTTTCAGCAAAGTGTAAGGTCTGCAGTACTATATTCAAGAACGACAACTCTGTACAAATTCAAAATTCCGTTGATTAAACGGGAGCATCGTCACGTTAATGACCATTCGTCATTGATTTGTTGAATAAATGATAAATTGGAACATCACTAGTTAAAAAGGACAATTCTACAGATTACTCCTGAGGTGAAGGAAATAATGAAATGTTGGAATAAATAGATACACAGTCAAATCTGTGTTAGTGGCCAACTCCGAATGAAGGCCACTCTGTGAATAAAGACCACATTATGTCTTTCCAAAGGGTGGCCTACATTCGTAGGTTTGACTGTATCCGGAGAGCGAAGCGGGAACGATAACTCTGGGTACAGATTGACAAATCAGCAGTGGTTACTTCCCTTGATAAGTACATAAACTACTAACTCGTTATATTTTAAAAAGGGATTTTATACTCAACTCCCAATTTTACCCCCGGTTTTTGCTACTTTTCAATAGAAAGATAGCCAAAAATTAACGAAATAAAAGACCAATATTGCTAAAGATTTTTCATTTACTCTTTATTTTACAATAATTTTACGTACATTTACAGCAAATATAACACAATAATACAAATAATGCTTCTCAAAACTTTAGAACGTTCTAAACTTTTTTTCCCTTCGTACAAAAAAGTAAAAAATAAACGTTAAAATGAAAAATTTGTAAAAATAAATGATAATGATGATAAACAATGACTGAACTTACAATCGAGTTAAAGTTAAATGAGAACCGTTGTAAACATTTGCATTTTTCCGAGGTAGATCAGGTTATTTAGCGGTTCAAAGGACTTTTATATTGTACTACATAAACAGAACACTGTGGTTCAGATATCGAAGGTCTTTAAAATTGACGATGGTACATTACATGCATGGTCAACAAGACAAAATAAAAAAGGCCATATTTAGTTATGATACCTAGAACTAATGTAAATGGTACGCATTTTTTTTATAAGTAGCTGCCACAGCTTCTAAATTGCCAAACTAAACTTTTTTATTAGCATATAGTATTCGAAACTGCAATTTCTTTCCGACCATAGTTACCCTTTAAATTGTAAAAATCAAAATTAATATCTTGTTTTATGTACACAATAATATGTACTATAACATATACAAGTATACATGCAGTAGGGTGACGGGTCAATACGGCACAATTACATGACGGTCAATTACCAAGACGGCATAAGTCGATGACGGCCAAGTTCAAGACGGTCAAATTTAATAGACAGATGCATAGACATTATAAAGTGTGTTGTTATTGCTTGATATATCTTAAATTCGATTGTACATTTGTATATCATTTAGCAGAAAAGTGTAGTTATATATAGCCTGGTTCCCTGCTTCAAAAGTGTGCTTACATTTCATATGTTAGCCTGGTTCTCGGTGTCAAAATTGTGCTGGTATGAAAGCTAAATTATAAATTAGGTAATTTAGTGTAAAGCAGTATGCTTTAGTCAGTGTTATTTGTACGAACATCGTCAAATTGAGTACATGTACCATATATTGTATACTAAGCTGTATCAATAACTAAATATTGATTCCTGAGCAAGTTTTTTCTCTACCATAATATAACAAGATCGATGTATGTGTCAATAACTACACATTGACTGTTGAGTATGAGTTATTTCTCTACAATAATAGAAAGAAAACTAAGAACGGAATAATTGAATGAAATTTATTAGGAACTGAATTGTGAAACTTTTTTATATTTACATGAAAGAAAAGGACATACATATACAGATATTTAAACAATAATTACATACATAATTGATGAAAACGAAGAAAATAGACAGAACATTAGCTTCCACAAAAATATATTAATTAACTATTTACATACAGGACCATAATTTATGCGAACCGAGCGAGTGAAGACTATGGAAAGTTGAACGATCGTTCAGTTTAAACATTATAAACGAACAGAAAGTTGAAACTGAATATTTTACATGTATGAATATGATGCAAATAAAACAAAACATAACAGAAACACAATAAAAACTTAACAATAACATTGAATGACAAAAGAAAGTTTAAAAATATCAAGTCATATACATTTACCATATCATTCTGATACAGTCAAAACAACGTAACGTTACTATATATAACAGAAACAGTAATAAAAAAATAAAGATGATTAACATTGATTACTAAGACCACGAAAATATATGTGTTTACAATATAATACAAGTAACAGTATCACTAAACATAAACAATAAATTCTAAATTATCCGAAATCGACGGGACAGAAATCACGACTATATTACTGATAACGCATGGTTTCTGATAATATATATAGAGGTTTTACTGTTTACATCCTTCCTAACTCCATAACTCAGCAGAAGAACGTAAAAAGGCTGAAATGTTCAAGTAATTCGTCCACAAAACCTCCGGTCGTATCTGAACCATCCGACTGCAACCATGTACATTTCTGTTTAAAATCGCCGGCACCGACAGTCAACTGTACTAAATCAGCTTACCGCTTGAGAAGAGGTACCAACTCATAAAACTGCAAGCCACTATGTACTGCCTTGCTGTTCAAACGATGGTGCCAACCTGAAACGATAGAACTCATGGTTAGTTAAATGATAAGTATGTTACACTGTCATGAAATATTATTTAAAATATGAAGTTGGTACATTGTAACACTGTAATATTGTAACATTACTGAAATAATGGAAAATCCAATTTCTGGTTAGAAAGCGTATCCAAGATGAAGCATGTTTTTCATCTGTTTTATATGAGCACATTTTTCTTTATCTCAGTAACTTCTCATAGGAATTCAATGAAACTTCACAGAAGTTATAAAAAGTAAGCCAAGTCATGCATGCAATAACGAGGTTGTGTTTGGATTAATTTTCACTGAATTATGGTCCTTTGTTTTATACAATAGGTAAACTTTGTCCAAACCATTTCTCAGCAACTACATGCAGGAATTCAGTGAAACTTCTTAGAAGTAATAATTAAGTAGTTTGCCAAGTTGTGAATGTCCATAATGGGTATTGTCCAAGTAAATTTTAATGAGTTATGGCCCTTTGTTATTTTCTATATAATGAATATTTAGAAATTGATCAGGATATTTCTAAGCAACAATTTGCAGGTATTAATAAAATCAAAATGCTTTATAGTTCCCTTAGTAAAATATAACAATAATCTGTGTCAAGGCGGCATCTGGGGGTATTCATCACATTTAGTGATAGTTCTGGTTTTCAATAAACGTCTCCATTACAGACCCAATTTATATCTAAAATAAGTATCTCAGTTACAGACCCAATATATTTTATAAGGGTATTATTAACAGTATGGTAATATACATTTTATACGTTTTAATTGAAAATGCAAAAAGGTCCTTCTACCGGTGTCCGTATGTCGATCCTTCCAACGGTTTCTATTTAATTACTGCTGAACAAACTTTAATTTTTGAACATTAAAATCTTTTTTTCAAGGTATAATATACCAAGGACTTATATATATAAGTCCTTGAATATACGAAGACTTCTATAAAAATATATAATAGTATCATTAACAGTATATCGATACTACTTTTTATACGTTTTAGTATGAAAATGAAAAAAGTCCTTCTACCGGTGTCCGTATGTCCTTCCAACGGTATCCATTTACTTACTGCAGAACAAAGTTTAATATTTGAACATGAACATCGTTTCATTAAGGTATAATTTACTTCAATAAAAATATACAATGGTATATGATATACTTTTTATACGTTCTAGTTGAAAATGAAAAAAGACCCAACTCTAACTCTAATTATTTTTTTACATGTGTACATACTGTATGCCACATATGGTAATTTATTGTAAACGTTAGCATTTTTTTATGAATAGATACATGCGCTCAAAATTTGGTACATTCACATGACAGTTGATATCGCATGATATCAGTATCACTCGGCGTCGATGAGGGAGAACATGTTTCCGTATTGTGATTTCTACACTCGAGCTCGCCAATTGTAGACTTCCGGTGTAAACAAAGTTCTAGTTATTTCACATGACACGTTTCTTAGGCTTATGGTGAGAAAAGGAACATTAATTTATAACATTTATTTGCTTTATAGTAGCATTTCTGCCTCTTGTTGTCAATTTTGGTTTAGATAGTGTATACGAATTTCGAAAACGCTACGGAAATACTGATAAATTTCTGTAACACGAACTCTTGTTTTACTAAGAAAAATAAAATATCGTACTGTGTTAGATTAATTTGTACTAATTAGTGATACATTCATGTGCTTTGACAAGTCGTAAGGATTAATTAGTACTGGACAGCCTTTTAGTAAACAAGTGGTAACTTTTAGAGGATAAAATTCTTCAAAGACGCAAACATATTTCACAGGTATCTATTAAATATATTATACTGTATAATTTTGTGAAAGAGATTCATCTCCTTTTCGTACCAAACAACACAACTCACAAATAATTGATAGTCATGTTGATATGCTTTTGGGTTTATAGATTTGTTTCAAGACAAAATCTAAGCAATAAAATGTGATTTGAGCTCATGCCTAGATAGCCAATGCATCTAGACAATATATATATCAATTACTTTGCTGTTGTTTAAGTATGTCAAAGACTCATGTCTGATAGAGTACATATAAAAGCAACATCTAAATAGTTGCAGCATGTCAAAACATAAATAAACCAAGTGACTACATTGCCCATAAATTCCAGAAAATACCATAGAAAGTGTCAGTGCAGTAACAGGCACATAAAGCCATATTTCGTGGTAATTGAACTGGTCTAATAATTAGCCAATGTGACCTGATTTGATAAATGCAGAGAAAACTATAACTAGCTGTATATACCAATAAGTCTTGGTTGACAAGCCCCAACATATTGCTTTTGGTTAATTCAATGCTGATCTGGCTATTAAGAAATCCAGGTTAATAGCCAGACGATTAAATGTCTACTAAGAATTTTTGGCTAGCGCTAGCCTAGTATAGTATATATAGCTAAAGTCAAACACTGGCCATCTTGAGTTAGACATGATAAGTGGCCTTTATTAGGAGGTGGCCTCCAACACTGGTTTGACTGTATGTATGTATTTATCATGAATGACACTTAAAGGGCAACGCAATGTTGACTTCAAGCACTTTAGTCATGTAGAACTATTAAAGTTATGATGATTCCTGCATTTTTAAAAAAAAATCCATCATCTAAGGCCAAAAAAAAAAAATTGTGTGTTTCAGGTAACCCGACCCTACCTAGCTGAAAGGCACCGACCCTAAGTAACGTTTTTTAACGTTCCCAAAACAATAATTTTATTCATATTAAAAAAAGCTATCAAAGGGAAATAACTCAAATTAGAACAGTCTTCGATGTAACACACTCGACTGGCGACAAAATCGAGTGATTTTTAACTCAGACAAGACTTTAGTGAAAAATCCAAGTTGGAAGTCCGATCGGTCTGGAGCGTTTTCCGTATCCGGAATCAGTTATCGTCCGAAATAGGTGCACTTAAATGCTCAATAAACACTGCACAGATCAATTTCACTGAATGCTAGCTTTAACACAAAAATGTTTTCATAATAATGAAAATCTAGTCTCCAATTTTGATTGATCCAAGTTATGTTTCATAATGCAGCTAGCAATTTGATCCAGTTAATTGTGGATACATCTTCGTGAGTATAAAGTTTTGGTCCAGGCGTATTTTCCGAAAATCGCAAAACATTTTTATGAATAATCGCAAATTTTGATAGTTACATATATTTTATAGAATTTTTTGTACTCTATCATAATGACCAACAGAATAACAAAGACTCGTTAATTTTCAAGAATGGTCATTTCTTTTATAGGATGTAGTGTACGAATTTCAGAAATAACATAGTGAAACTGTACTTCTTTTATGTGTATTTATTGAAAATCTATTCTGATTGTTGTGTCTTATCTTTGATCCTTAATCATGTGACACATCATAATTCAGTTTAATTGTATATTGGATTATTATTCGAAATTCATAAGCTATAATAATATAAATAATGCAGCAATAATTAACATATATACAGTTTTGGCTTAAGTTAAACATGTGAGTGGCCAAAAGTCATAATCTTTATTTTGAGAGATTGTTCTCCTTTCCTGCCAAACAACTAGCAAATAATGATATATGCTTTGATTCTATATTAATCCAAGCTTAAATAGATTCAAAACAGTTATGATTCAGTGCTTGAAAATTCCACTCGCCCGCTCGCATTGGCGAGTTGAAGTTGGCATCAGGCGAGTAGATTTTTGTGAATGCTAGTCCGACAGGGTGAGTTCAAAATCAGGCATTCAAACACCCTAAAATTAATTTAAAACTGATAATATCTCTTTCCAATTTGATCCGAATCAATTTAGATTCACGTTTTGTTTATGTTAAATCTGTGTTCGTGAAACGCTTGCCCTAGACAATAATGACTAAAAATAGATCGTCGCCCTGTACCCCACCCTGGGCATATATATAACACCGCTACAAGTTTACAAGTTTAACTGCGACAATGCCTCATTCGCCGGCTTTTCTATTTATTTCAAGAATGGGATTTCTTACTTGACAAATTAATTGGATGCGTTGATTATTGTCGGTCTCGTATCAACGGACTCGGAATAAGTGTCAAATCCTGAATTATCTTACCATGTTATCTGTTTTCTGATAATAAACAGTGCCCGTTTTCCGAAAATGAACAGACGACAGAAAGCGAAAGTAGAAGAAGCATTCACAATAAATATCAGTGTTGCTACTTGAGAGACGGCTTTATATGTATGCGAATCACGGTGTTCCTAAGTGATTAAAATGCTGATTATACAATCACCCGAACCGTACTGTATCGTTCATGTATGTTGTAATCATTTATGTCAGCATCCGACGTAATTTTCCCACAATCAGACAGTCATGTATAACAGAAGAGTTATACATCCTTTAAAGTCTTAATCATAACTTACATTCTAAAAGTATACAAATACTTAATTTTCTTATGGGCGAGTTGGTTCTTCTAAAGGGCGAGTAAGAATTTGCAGCTACTAGTCCTACAGGACTAGTGCCACCTTGAAAATTTTTCAAGCCCTGTGATTATACTAAATAATTTTGACTACATCTAGACTAAATTTAACCATATTAAATTGTACAGAGGTTAAGTTGATGGTCAGGATTCGGACAAGTTGATATTGTTGCGAGCAACCCAGTTTTCTAGTCCACTTGTGGTGCATGATGGTCCTTAGACTATTGTTCAAATTTCACTTTTGTGCAGACTAACACTTCGTTGAAAGTTCTTCTTGATTGTCGTAAAATATATCTTTCATACGTTATCTTGAGAGCACTAGTAATAAATTAGAGTAGAGAATTTGCTTTGTTAATTGTTATAGTTTGATGTTGTCATTTCACACTTCTAGACATACAGCTGAGAATAAAAAAAAATATGCTTGGAGGATAGCAAATTTTTTTTTTTCAAATCTCTACCTACCTACCTACCCAGTGCTAAACTCCAACAAACTTAATTTTATTTTCAGCCTAGATCATTTTAGTTTGAGCTAGTGAAATTAGATTCGGGTTAGTGAAATTTCTAAGCTGGTAGCTTGACTGGGTTAAAATGTGATATGGCATGACTTGATATACTCAAGCAATCACCTCACTGATTAAGCCACAAGTACTGGTTATGTGACAGCGACCCAACATCAATACTGTCACTGTCACAATTCAATGATGTAGCAGTTTATAAGTGACAGCGATTTTGTTTACTTGAATTCTTTTCATTCTGCCATTGAATATAATAATTATCTGGTGTTTGTGTACACTTTGATATATAAAATATTAAGGTGAGGTGGCTGTCAACTTGTATCGCTGCTGTCCAAAAAAAAAAAAAAAAAAGCCTACAAAGGCCTAAAAGAGTGTACTGAAGGTGAAAAATAAATGTGTAGTGATTATAGATTGACATTCTGAAAGGTAATTTAGGTAAAAGTTTAAGAAATAACTACACATGCTTTTGGCTTTTATGTTTGTTATATGATTATCAAGCCGATTTACGTAGATCATTCTATACATTTCCTGAAAATAATGGCAAATTTCCACATTTTCCGTTCTTTCCTGCAAATCACACCAAGGATGCTATCGGATATTAACCCACAATTAAATGTGCAATACTGTTTAACTCCCAACTCAACAAAAAGTATAACTGTACATACTACGTACACCACTTTGTATAGATGTAATAATTATTATAATCTTCAGTGATATTTTAATCTGTAAATTAACTTCTATATGTTTGTATAATACATATAGATTTACGATGAAAATGGAGTAAGAAAATACAACCAATTATAATGTTTGTCGCACTTTGTAGTGTTTGATCTTAATTCTTATAAATGAAATATTACTATAATTATGTTTTCGTGTCAGTATTTTTTACGCAATTTATAAATATATCATAAATTTTGTTAGTATTAGTCCCGCTTATTCGCCATATCCATTTTGTGCAATATATGATGCCACACGCACCTGCTAATCGATTGTAAATAGGTAAAATGGCAGCGCCCAGTACACTTCCAGATATCCCTTTTTTTACGATATTTTCATAAAATATCTTCAATATGCGTATTTTAACGCTCAAATGATTTAATTTGTTCAGAATAATAATGAAAAACTGTTTAAATGAGATTAATTCATAATTAGGGTTGCATTGCCCTTTAATGACTTATAGATGTCATGTTGGATGTTTTGGTGGATATCCTTCACAGATATATGATGTATAATGAGCCATGACCTCGCTTAAATTTTAAGGAAAAGATGGCGAGCATGAAGGAAAACCTTATTTTAAATTTAGATTTTGTGAATACATTTAAGTTTTAACTTTTATTTCAGATTTATTTACAATTCAAGGAAATCTCTTGAATGTTAAGAAAATCTTCAAGCTTAAGGAAAGTTAATCCTTAAGATTCTTTTTGAATACTACTTCAGGAGAAACAAATCCCATTTGATTTCCAAACTGTAAATTTATACTTCGATTTTAAATTTGTTGTGTGGCTGTGCTGAGTGTGCTCCTTTGTCATTTTGTCAAAATTTGTGTCAGATAGAACATTTGCTGAAGGCTTGGTTCACATACTTTTATGTGTATTGAGTACCCTTCATCTTCCTCCATGTGACATAACCTGAATTTTGTGTATTATTAGCTGTGTAAGTGGTAACTCTGATTTGAAAGATTTTAGCAATCAGTAGATATGGAGACCTGTAGATTCAACCACTACCCCATTAATTGATTCTAATTTAGATATCTGTGGATATCAGAAAAGTCACATTTTATCTAGGGTCATGAGGTTCATTTTAATCTTGTATAAGTAGCTTAATGCTGATCTTGTGGTCTAGAAAAATTGACAATCTCTTTATGTACTATTTGCTTTGTTGAATATATCATATAAATTATGCATATTTATGTTCATGTGGATTGGCTTAAAAATTAACAGCTCAGAAATGTTTCTATTTTTAGTATCAACAATAGGATGCAATGGGTTTCCTACGCAAATTGATGAGAAAGAAGTTCATTTCTGCAGATTCTGTTGAAAATACCCAACTAGCAAGATGTCTAAACACCATTGATCTTACAGCATTAGGTATATCTAATTATTTAATTATTAGAAGGATGCTTGTATCCAATTGATGTCTGACTCTTTGAGTGATACAATTCAATATGTAGAACACTTATTCGAGACCAAATGATCCATCGTTACATTGAATAGCCGGGGTGACAATATTCCGGATATATCTTGAATTCTGAATTTATCTGTCCTGACAGAGCTATGATTTCTTAGCAAAATGAAAGTTATTTGATGAAAATTTCTCAAGAACTGGCAAAGTTATGGTCAATTTGATCTGCTCTGAATGATTTTCTTTTATACAAACTAAGTTAAATACATGTATGAAAACAATGCGTTTGAAGGCCTCTTGTTTGTCAAAAATGGTTAAGCGCGCATAATTTTCAGGATTTTTAATTTGGCTCTATTGACACCCTTGAATAGGTCTTTTCGAATCTATTTGATACAGAATATCTTGAAAGCTGGTACTTAAAGTCCCATAAGCATATACATTTATTGGTCCTAACAGTTTCTGTTTATTCTATAACAGAGGAATCCGGTGTGTTTTCCTCCCGTGCATACTTTATAGCAAGAAAAAATGTTTCCAAAACCACTATCGTATTTTTTCAATATCATACTATTTATAGAACAGCTGTGTTTTCCCGCAGTCATATTATGCACACAGCATTAAGTGACGTCACACGCTCTATATATTTCAAGTTTACAAAAGTAAAATACACAGCGAAATGAGTGTTTTTAGAAGAAAAATGGCTTGTTTCGTCGGTAATAATTATCTTGGGATAATGTCAGCAAATGTTTGTTTTTTACGTATATTTTTTATTGCAAAAAGCTCATGGGGCTTTAAGTAAGTAGGTCATTATATTTATATGGTCATACTGTAGAGATGGTTGCTAAGTGGAGTATTACTGTATACATACTGTATCATTGTTATTTTCATTGACTTTTATTTCTAGGTATTGGAAGTACTTTGGGTGCTGGTATATATGTAGTTGCTGGACAGGTGGCCAAACAAACATCAGGACCGGCTGTGTTTGTCTCATTCCTGATAGCTGCTGTTGCATCTGTACTTGCAGGTATAGATATAAGTGTGATAGTATCTATTTATTTGGGTTTAACACTATTTTTCAACAATTTTTCAGTTATATATGGTGGCTGATAATGTGATCTCCCAACCAGTTTTCCTGGACTTTTTTCTTACCAGTACTTACTGAGTTACCCTTCCACAAGGAATGGACAACTTCCTACATGTGGAGGAAAATCAACATTTTGTCAAATTTTCATGGAAGGGTATAACCTACCATGACTGGGAATCGAACTTGATTGCCTGGTTTCAAATGTAGGGCACTACCCACTGGACCATGGCCACAGTCTTAGGAGTGACAGCAGAATAAACATGTACAGTGCAAGCTCTTCAAAGCAACAACCTTTGGGAGTAGCAAAATTATGTTGCTGTTGAGAGGTTGTTGCTATAGAGAGGTTAAGTTAATAGCCAAATTGTTCAGAGGGAAAAATCGTGCTGCTGTTGAATGGAGGTTATTGCTGAAGAGAGGGTGTTTTTCATTGTCTGTTATTCATTGAGTGCTTTAACCATTATATACACTGTGTGTATCTTTACAGGATTGTGTTATGCAGAGTTTGGTGCTAGAGTTCCTAAAACAGGTTCAGCCTATGTTTACAGTTATGTGACTATAGGAGAACTGATGGCATTTGTAATTGGATGGAATCTGATCCTGGAATATGTCATAGGTAAGGTTGATAGATATTAACACAGAGTCATCTGAGATCTATTCCTGACATATTTGACAGCAAAGGATCAAACAGCTGTAATTCTTAATCTATTTTTGCAGAAGTAGATTCCTTAAATCTATCGATCCGCATTTCTAATTCTGAAATTATGTCAGTAAGCATCATATTACATTGTATGTACATAATATCCCATTGCTCTGCTCTGTATTGTGTTGTTTTGTTATTTTCTCACAAAGTGCACATATATATATATAATATGACCTCTAAATTGTACTTCAATTCGTTGGATTTAACTATGTACATTATCCATGTTCTATTCTTCTTTACATTTTTTAGCAATTTCTGTGTTCAATTAAAAAATAACTAGAAAATTGAAAGAAATCTGAACGGTAGAAATTTAGATATATCTTTTAAGTTTAATATACTAGTACATTCAATTAAAAGATCCAGTGTGTATTCTTATGCACTGGGTGTTTTGAGTGAAACTAGTACAAAAGTAGTGATTTTATTTCCCGAACGGGAAATCTGTTACTATATTTAGTAACAGATTTCCCATTCGGGAAATAGGGGAAACTCCACTTAGTGATTTCCCGATTGGGAAGTTTCCCCTACTGTTCATGCAGTATATGTTTGTATTTTATAGGAACAGCAAGTGTGGCTAGAGCATGGAGCTCATATTTTGATTCACTTGTTAATAACACAATACAGACCTACTTCAAGGATAATGTTCCTATGCATGTGTCTGGTCTCTCACCATATCCTGACTTCTTTGCCTTAGGAATTACATTGCTTTTAACAAGTGAGTATATTTTCATATTCACGTACAATCAAACCTGTGAAAAAAGGCCACCCATGGGAGACAAAATGTGGCCTTTATTGACAGGTGACCTTTATTCAGAGTTCGTATTGTTCTAAATAATCAATAACAGTTTTTAAAAGAACAGCTTTCATTCACAGGGTAGCCTTTGTTTGGATATGGCTGCTAGCAGGTTTGAATGTAGTTAATCTGTTTTGTAGTTTCAAGCCTTTTTTGTGTGCTGTAAGATTTATAAAATTAAGCAAGCAGCTTTAATAGAACTTGAAGGACTGTACATGTTTACAGGCTTTTAGTTCAAATTAATGTGTTTCAAGTTTATTTACCACTTTGTTCATTGTTTATCACAGCATCAAAGTTCAATTACTTACACAATAATACAAGGCTACATCTACACAGAATACTGTAAAACCTCAGTTATTTTCAATTAGTATATACTTATTTACAAAGATGACAGCGTTGATATTTATATACTGATATAGTCTGTGAAATTAGCACTTGTCCAGTTGTCCGTGACAAGTAATTATTGATTGAGACAAGTAACTTTTGCAGTAATTAATTATAGAGTATAAAGGAAAACTATTCACTTTTGGTGATTCGGACAAATAGTTCCAAATCCTAAATTCACAGACTGCAGTGATAAGTCAAGTATTTGTACAATGTCATGTATATATTTGACTATGTTCTTCGGGGACATCTAAAATAAAGTTCTGTTCTGTTCTCAATACCAGCATTGGAACACAAATAATCTTTGTATTGAGATACTTGTAGTTGAAATAAAGAGGCAAATTTGAAAACAGATCTAAAAATATCTGGTCATTAGAAATAAGGTGGATGTGATATTGAACTGGTTGTTTAGTCGAGGTTTTATGTTTTATTAATGTTATCATATTTACTATTTAATTGTCTAGTATATAACCTCTGTCAAATAATTGTTCATACTGAGTAGTTCATGAAGTATGCAAAAATAACTCAAGAATAGTTCATGAAGTATGCAAGAATAATTTAAGAATAGTTCATGAAGTATGCAAGAATATAGTTCAAGAATAGTTCATGAAGTATGTAAGAATAGTTCAAGAATAGTTTATGAAGTACGCAAGAATAGTTCAAGAATAGTTCATGAAGTATGCAAGAATATAGTTCAAGAATAGTTCATGAAGTATGCAAGAATAGTTCAAGAATAGTTCATGAAGTATGCAATAATAATTTAAGAATAGTTCATGAAGTATGCAATAATATAGTTCAAGAATAGTTCATGAAGTATGTAAGAATAGTTCAAGAATAGTTCATGAAGTATGCAAAAATAGTACAAGAAAAGTTCATGACTTCATGAATTACTTACGAAGGGGAAATAAATTGATACTTTATGATTTATAGTTACAAGTATTATAAGGTTGTCATTGTTATGATTAATAAATATCGTTGTTAGGTTCCCTTGACAATTTTTATAAAATCTAAATCTTTAGATGATATATACTCTCAAGTAACAAGAGAGTTGTGTATGTGGTCCAGTTGTTAGAATCCTGGTCACAGCGAGTCATAACTGTACTCTTGTATGAACATTTAAAAAAAAAGATTTTCCTCCCAATGGCATGTTTGAATAAGTTGCCAGCTCTGTTTGTGCTGTTTAAAATATAGTCCTTGAAAACTGATTAGAACCTGCTGCCTTGTATAAATGAATCTTGTTGATAAACTTCTGTGAAATATTTAATGCATGATTGTGACATAACATGTATATCCAACTTTTTAATTGAGGAAAAATGATACAGCTTTAACTTCCACACAGTATTATTAATTACTGTTAAAACCACAAGTGTAATTATATAACGTTATGTTACAAGCAGACAGTTGTATGTTGTCCACTTATAACATAGTTATACAGCAGTGAATTTTCCCCGCTATATTTACTGCCTTATATGGGCAGTTTTTGGGTATGGGAAAAATTTCCTTCTTTTATTTTTTTCCTAAATTGGCGAGAATTTCCCCTGACCAGAAGTGTTCTTGTAAAAAAAAGAAAAATATAACAGTTTTTGCACCATTGTCACCCATTACAATGTAGTAATATTTATATTTATGATTTAAACATCTAAATTATCACATATTCCATAGAAAATAAATGTTATCATATATTTCCCATTTTGGAATTTGTTGCACTAAATTTCCCCATTTTGACGAGCACGGATAGTGAGAAAATTTTGGATAAAAATCACTGTACACTAAATATAATGATATTATGATCTTATTTCTATTCCAGTAATTCTAGCTGTTGGTGTGAAAGAATCATCAAGATTCAACAATATATTTACTGCTGTCAATCTTCTTGTTGTTACCTATATTGTTATCTGTGGTGCTTTCAAGTCTGATCCTGACAACTGGCATATAAACCCCCTTGAGGTAGGCTTGAACCTTTGCCATGCTTTCCATCTTTTCACAGATCAGTCATAATTTTTTAATCTCTTAAGAAATGTTTTTCTCAATTTGTTTTGTTTGTTTGAGTTTTACACCCCTTTTCGAGAGTCAGAGTCATATGAGGCGGACAGTTTACCTAAGCATTGTTCCTGGGAAGAATCAGTACTAGACTTCCATCCTCCATAAGTAGCTGCCTATTTTCTCACATAAAGAGACACATTCGGTAGCTGGGATTGAACCCATGACCCTCTATCAGTGAGAGGTTACAGCAATTTGAAGTCAGCAACCTTAACCACCCGACCATGGAGGCTTCACTATTTGTATATGACCTGTTGTTTATTTCCCAAGTTTCATTTGTACAACTTGTTTTCTCTAAAGTTTTGTGAAGATAAGTCATTATTGTACTACTTGGAGGAATAATTGATGTACATGTACATGTATTCAATAAACAATGAAAATTTAGGGAAAGTTTTACTCATTATAAAATTCTCTTGACTTCAAGTATTGGCTTGATAAATTTTCAGACTTGATCAATAATTGATATGCTGTATAATTATTTGCTCTGTGATGTTCAAGTCACTCAGTAATTTTTTAATTATAACCAGTGAGTTAAATTTAAGTTTTAGTTGATATCTAAAGATACATTTTTTCTAGTTAAGTAATCTGAAATGTTAGTTTTAATGGTTTATCTGATAAATGCTGTACAATCTATGTAGGTCACTCATGGGTCTAATTTGATGTAATGTAGACAATGTAACAAGTGTGAGATTGATAAATTGGTGAAGTTTCTCTGTAATTTGTTTTAATGTTAATTTTAAGTTATATTAATGTTCAGGAGAAGTTAATCTGACCCAGTCATTTTTAGGATAGGCTAACTGCATGATTATTGTACTGAAAGTTGTAAGATTAGAAAGGAATGTTGATTTGGTCGTAAAAATGTATGAAATATATTTAGTAAAGAAGAAACTGCCATGAACATGTATATAATGCAGCCTTTATTTTACATATACATGTATAATGACAAATAGCTTTGATTTTATTGTTCTTGCAAGTTGTATATTCATTATTCTATAGGGTAAACGTGCTAACTTGTACATTTTTTAGGTTAAAGATGTTAACTCTACAGCTGTTGGTGCGGGTGGATTTCTGCCATTTGGGTTTTCTGGTATGTTGTCAGGGGCTGCCACATGTTTCTATGCCTTTGTTGGGTTTGATGCCATAGCAACCACAGGTAATGATTAACCTCTAGATGAGTTCATTATCTATGCACTGAAACTTTATTCAAGGTCATCCAAGGTGAAAGAGTGCTTTTATGCTCACTTGGTTGCAAATGATTAAATGGGTGATGATTTTAAACAAAATCTTTATGCATGTAAATATGTGGTTATATTGTAATCAGTTTAGATAATATGTAATCCTGACACTTACTGTACTATAGAGTACTGCATGACATATGTAAAATCTAAGGTGAGATATTGAATAACTGTCACATATTTGAGATATTCAATGCATCTAGTTATAAGAGTATTAAGACTATGTATATATATATATACAAGTGTTTTATTGTCTGTACTGGATGACATTTTGATGTAACGTAAGCAAGCATTCTGGTTGACCTTATATTTACATTTAAATACAGTCAAACCTGTGTTAACTGTCACCTCTGAATAAAGGCCACATTGTGAATAAAAGCCATTCTTTCAAAAATATGTTGTTGATTTTTGAGAACAAAATGACCTCCGAATAAAGGCAGTATTTTGTCTTTGCCAAGGGTGGCCTTTTTTAGTAGGTTTGATTATACTTATTTTATGTGTAATTACTGTATCATTTTTTGGTATTCAGGTGAAGAAGTAAAGAATCCTCAGAAGGCTATACCTATCAGTATTGTGGTGTCATTATTTGCTTGTTTTATCGCTTATTCTGGTATTTCAATCGTGATTACGTTGATGTGCCCATATTACTTACTGGACGACAGCGCACCCCTCCCGGCTGTATTCAATCGTGTTGGTTGGCATGTTGCCAGATATATCATAGCTGTTGGCGCTGTCTGTGGATTGTCTACCAGGTTTGTCTTTTGGTTTAATTCACTACAGTAAAACCTCATGATCTTGAGGAGTCATCAGACCAGACCTTTTGCTCGAGATAAAGATGGTGCTCGTAATAAATGGGTTTTGTTCATTGAATGAAAAATAGACTATGTATCATGCGCGTTAATGGGCGTATTTACAGTAATAATACAAAATACAAAATTTACACCATGATGTATAAGTTGAAAAAATATATTCGTTGAAAGTATAAAGTATGCATCGATTGTTTGAATAAAGTTCTTTATCCATAAATATGGTCAAGCGTTTTCAACTGTGCAATACCATGTCGGAAAATTGTGTTATTGACATAGGGTGAAACGTATTAGTGACACAACGTGAAAGTTACTTATGTCAATGTCACGTACGTCTAAAATTAAAAGAAAATGAGCCTTTCACTGGATTACTCAAAATGTGTTTTTGCGCTATTTTTCTCTTTATTGATATCAGTAAGTGAATCATAGATTTATCTGCATATGTATTGTTGTTTAGTATCTGCTTTTCAATCTTGTAATTAAGTGCTCAAAATTAAGATCACGTAATTAAATTATCACAATAAATCAACTTCTAACACTTTGATATTAAAAACTGGACTGCAAACTTGTAACAGACAAATCAAGCTTCATTGTCATTTTAAGTCACGAGTACATTGTCCAATTTTAACGAGGTGTGAAAAACAAAGTACTTACTCGATTAAGATTTGTTCTTTTATTGACCAATTTAAACGACGTGTAGAAAACATGTGTTCTCTGGTCTATATGCAGGTGTGAATGATATCCAATATGACACTCCTCGAGATAATTATGGTAATTAACGCTTAAAATTAAGTCAAATGACCGTGATATGTGCTCGAGATATCGAGATAACGATGCTCATAATAAACATGGAAATCTATATACAAGTAAAAACAAAAAGTGTCAGGACTTCATGATTTCCTCAAGATAAGTCTATTGCTCGTAATATTGATGCTCGTAATAACAAAGTTTTACTGTAATACAAAACCTGCCTACTTCATAAATGGTTCATGTTCAAATTTAATGATTTAATTTCAGAGTCATATTAAGATATTTAGACCCTTTCATGTTAGGGGAAAATGCCATAAATTCTTAAATAACCTGACACTTCCCTTCTTCATTGTGTTGAGTGAAGAATAAGAACATAGCTTTTATTTATTATAAGTACATATTTGTGCTAGAATGCCAAGTCAAAGCTGAATTTAAACATTTCAAGTTTTAATCTATTGTAAACTTTTTTCTGATGACATATATTGTGGACAACATGTATATCATACTTCATAAATTTGTGACTTAAATGGACATTAAAAGAAGTTGATATTTTCATTGTTTTACCGTATATACCAAAATAAACACTCCTCTTCTATTTTACCACTTTTTTATATGGGTTGGAGGGAGGGTAGGAAAAACTTGTTTCTAACCATAAAATTGATCAATGCTTTAAGCAATAATTCAAATTAAATCCAATGTATCCAAAAAATTATCAAAAAAATAAAGACATCTGTCAAGTGTAGATCACTTTTGTGTTTATTAGGAGTCATATGGTAATATTAGTTTATTTAATACTAAAATGTTGACAGTTTAGATATGTGTTTGTTTCCTGTCTCTGTACTTTATACACATACATGTTCAGTAAACTGTTAGTCAATGTGTGATATGTTCTAGTCAAGTCCCCTCAGAATATCAATTAAAATTACAAACATTTAATTTCCTTGTACAATTAAATACCAATTATAACAATTATGAACAACAATGAAAATGAGTCTTGTTTGGATATATCACTTTTAGAAGACATCTGAAGAAGTATAATAAATTTTGTGATTAGGGTTGGACACCAGTACTAGGTACATAGACAGTACCGAGAATCATTTAAATTTGTACCAGTCTGTAACTGTTTAAAAAAATTAACGTTGCTGTAATTGATACTATATACGTTCGATGAAGTTCCAAATCTCACTGAATCAATGTATTTCAGGCTGTGCATCATGAGTAAGAAAGACAAATTCTTTTTGAAATAGATCAAGACTTCAGTATTAACAAGTTACACACAAAAATAAGCTATACATTACTTGTAAGCCAAATTCTTGTATCAGTTTTTTGGGTATCGTATGGTATCGATTAGTACAGTTAAAATACTGGTATCATTTCATTGGTACCAGTATCGTACCATACCATTACGTTGTTCACGCAGTCCAACCCTGATCGTAATATTGTACTGATATCATAGATTGTATATGTATCATTGATAGATTAGATGTACACATGTGCACTTTATTTCATCTGAGTGTTCTAGTTCATCATGCGCTTATCAAACATTATGCTTCAATGTTATCATTATTTTAATCTCATGATGAAATAAGTTTACACAATCCATCAAGATTTCTCTTTTATTTAAACAATTGTGAATAAACATCTGCCTTATATGCATGAAACATGTCCTGAACTGTGTCAAAATTGTATCAGTTTGAAAAAAAACCCATTAAAATCTTTAGTCCTATTAAAATTATCAATGTAGGCTTTGGTTCCAGTTTTTTGTTACAAGGGGAGATAACTTTACAATGTCTGCTGTGATGTGATTGAAGAAAGTGATCTTTCGTTCCTAAGTACAGTTAAACCTGTGTTGGTGGCCACCTCTGAATAATGGCCACCCTTTGAATGGAGGCCATTCTTTTAAAATCTACATTGATTAATTAATAAAAAATGACCTCTGAATAAAGGCCACCTGTCAATAAAGACCACATTTTGTCTTCCCCAAGGATGGCCTTTGTTCAAAGATTTGACTGTTGTTATAATTATATTTCAGTCTACTTGGTGCAATGTTTCCATTACCTCGGGTGATATATGCGATAGCCAGTGACGGACTTATATTTAGATTTCTTGCCAACGTCAGTGACAGATTTAAGACACCATTAATTGCTACAGCACTCTCAGGACTATTTGCTGGTAAGTAGATATGTTAGTTAGTATCAATACAAAATTGACTTGTGTACTGATTTGGGGCTCATTGTTGTTGTTTCAAAGACAAGGTCGGGCAACTGTGATCCATGCTGCGTTGGTGTCAGCTTATGCGTCTGTGCAAAAACTTTAATGTAGCTCATAACTCAGAAATTATGAGAGGTAGCAACATGAAACTTCATAGATGGATAGATCTCACTGAAGCGGTGAACAGACGAGATTGGCAGCGCTCTTGTTCAAAATTCAATTGTATTGGTTATAATGATTTTTGTGTATTCCACCTTCTACCGATCATACTTTTGCTATGACATTCATACTGATAAGCCAAGCCTCCTATATACTTGTTGAGGTTTCACAACTGTTCAACCTGTGCAATTTAAATAGCCACCAATGTGTAAAGCTGTTCCATGTCATGTAAACCTATACACAACACAAGGCTATAGAATAGATTGGTATGGTTCCCTGCCTTGCATAACTATGGTCATATGAGGAGGACAGTTCAGTTAACCATCGTTCCGGGAAAGAACCAGTACTAGACTCCCATGTTAGGGACAGGTAACTCCAGACAAAAGAATAGACATGCTAGTAAACCGTACCTGCAAATTCCTCAATCTTTTAATATACAGTCAAACCTGTGAACAAAGGCCACCCATTGGAAAAACAGAATGTGGCCTTTATTAACAGTCTTCCTTTATTCAGAGGTCACAATAATGATTTTTTAAAAGACTGACCTTTATTCAGAGTATGGCCTGTATTTTGAGGTTTGACTATTTTTATTTATTACAAACTCAACAACTATGTATAAGGCCACCCATGGGAAAGACAAAAAATAACCTTTATTAGTAGGTTGCCTATATTCAGAGGTCATTTTGTTCTTAATACTAGTAATCAACAATGGTTTTTATAACACTGACCTTCATTCACAGGGTGGCCTTTATTTGGAGGTGACTGCTAGCACATACAATTATTTAATCCTAACTCAAGAACTATGTCTGATGTACCAGAATTAATTGTCTTATTTCAGGTGTGATGGCTATGATGTTTGACTTGAAGGAACTTGTAGATATGATGTCTATAGGAACATTACTGGCTTATACACTTGTTGCTGTGTCTGTCTTGTTATTAAGGTAAGTTCCAGTCTGATTGTGTGTCTAATAGATAATTTCAACATTCATAAGACAAATTAATTCATTTTATTGTTTTAAAGAAAAAGTCATAAAAAATAATTAAGATTTATACTTTAATGACTAAATTTTCATACAAAATTATTTTATATTTTCAGATACAGAGTAAAAAATATTGGTGAAGAGTCATATTCTGAGATGTAAGTACCTTGATAATAATGATATTAGCATACTTTAGTTTTAACGATTAACATTGATAAGTGATCAGTTTTTAATTCACATCAGGGATGCTATATTACAATATAGCATCCCTGTTCACATTTAAGAAAGGTTGGTGACTCAGGTCCAATAAAGTAGACTGATGTTTTCTACCAAGTCACTCATTTTTCTTAGAAATTTAGTGTTTGTTCATGTTGATTATCAGCAGTTGATTTACTTCATAGCCTACAGATGATATTGCATTCATTTTCATACCTCAGAGTGATGTAGATCAAATTTGAAGATCTCAATCATTCAAATGCTCATTGTGATATTGCGTTCATTTTCAGACCTCAGAGTGATTTAGATCAGGATGGTGATAAAGCACAATTGTTACAGACTGGTTCTCAGTCTATTCTCTCAACAGCATTTAACTTCAGAAATAAAGACCCTACACATTCTACTGAAAGAGTTGCTGATTATGCTGTTACAATTTATAGTAAGTAAACACAGTCTGTCCTTCACTTAGGCCAAGGAATACCAATGTGAATGTGTTTGATATTGTAGTAATTGTTGGTTTAGAGAGCTGACTTTAACAACTTTTATGGTACTGACTGGAATAGTTTTATATTCAAAATGACTCAGCAGCGAATGGAAACATAGAAATGTCTGTGTAAAGATGCTTGTGTGTGAATATATATAAAGATAATATAAACATAAATACAAACTAATTCCTATTTCATAAGTTATAAATATCTGATAGATGTAAGTATGAGACTGGGCCCTCAAACTTGTTTAAATCCCCTGTAGCATTGTTATAGATTGGTCCAAGGCAGTACCTCCTAGGAAACTGTGATTTGTCCTCATTATATTGTATAAAAGTTGTATTAATTCTTGAGGCTTGTCCATAGGCATATATAGTAAATCAAAGAGGAAACTAAGTTTAATGGATTTTAGAAACTGTCTGTTGTCCACAATGCATATTATAAGAGTCTTCTCTTTTTGTGCTAACCCAGGTTCTGATGTACATGGCGTGGTGTTTTAAGCCCCGTATCAATAGATCAGAGGCATATTTTTTTTCGCCTTCTGTCTGTCTGTTTATCTGTCGGTTTGTTTGAATCAATTTTATCTTGCCTATAAAATCAAAACACTTTCACCTACAACCATCAAACTTCATATATGGGATCCTCATGACAACCTCTACAGGACTGTTTAGGTCATTGGGTTAAATTCAAGGTCACCATGAGGGGGCATAGTTTTTTAAAACACATCTTGTCTAAATTATATTACATTGTATAAATTTTGTTTTCTTACATTTTATGTAATTTCACTATGTATATATATTGCCAAAATCGAAATAGATTTATCTGTTCAAGTTTAGAATAGTATATATAATCTTATGTTTTCAAATTATGCAATTATATGTTTTAAGGACTGAGATTTATATAAAGTAACAAATGTTCTTACAGGTTTAGCAGCTGTTTGTTTATCTATATTCCTAAAGTTTGCTGAGGATGACTTGGGGGATGGCAAAGCATGGGCAGTTGTCATAGCAACTATATTTATAATTATCATGGTTGTATTATTAGCCTCACTGATATGTCAGCCACAAAATAAAAGTGAAGTATCATTTAAAGTAAGTACATTCTATAAGAATTCACTTTGATGTAAAATAGAAATACATTCATTGTAAATATCAAATGAAGAACACTGAACTATTGCAACATTTTTTTTTGCTATTATGTGATTCAGTTACAGATAAAGACTTGTTATCTGTTGTATATTTATATGAGTCTATAAATAGTTACTGTAACCAAGGACTTATATACATACATGGATTCGCAACTGCTAAAAATAGCTCAAACGATATCGTTCGACGATCCCACAATGCATTGCTATAAACTCGGCAATGTCCGATAACTGTGTTTACGATTTAGATTTAACTAAACTATGGCAATTGGGAACAGGAAATTGGTAAAGGATGCAACAAAATCCTTGAAGATATTGAGATACATTTATAATCCACAAAGTCCAAGTATAAGCATTGAAAACGGCATCAGTCGAACATTTTAAATTCCAAGATGGCGGACATCTATTATAATCCTTTCGTCTCCGAGATTAAACATTCGGAATACCACGGATATTTTCGCTGTTATTAACATTCGGATTATCACGGATATTTTCGTATTTTCGCTTTTGTAAACAATAGCATGTATTCCCGTTGATTCATGTCTTATTATCGCGGGATTTGATTACTTTAAACTGTTAATACGGAAGTTGCGAATCCATGTATGTATATAAGTCCTTGCTGTAACATTCCAAATTTTGGAATAATGATTTTTCATTCATAGTTCTTACCCCCAATTGTATAAAGAATGGTTAAATCTAATCAATGTGATCAATTTTAGGTTAGGTTAAAATCATTTGGGTAAGCTTTGGGTAAAGTGATTGTGTAACATTTTGGTTACACAAGATAATTTATCACATACCCATACTGTTTTGGCTGTGCCGTAAAAACGACATGGCACTGCCGTGTATATAATATGTAAATGACCCGATTCACATGAATTTATTCTTACGCCATTTGTCAACAAAATTTATAACTTCACATGAGTAATGTTGAACATATTTATTATTCATGATGTTCCACAATGGAACAATTTTTTTGTGCTCCTGATAACTAATAACAAAAGAGTGACATATGCATAATAAGGTATTTTACCTAATAATGCATGTGTCACTCTTTTGTTATTAGTAGCAATGTCAAACTGGTATGTTGGTTTTCACCGTATTTTCAGGGTATATGTGATAAAAAGAATATTAAATTTGTGTAGATTCTGTTTAGAATTTACGTAATCCACACTCATTTAATATCCTTTATATCTTGGTTACCTTTATTCCTTGTGTATGATATTGGTAATAAAAGTCATCCTGACTCTCTGTTTGCCTGCTTGCACATCTGAATTACCTAGATCCACTAGGGTTTGGTACAAGAAAGGCAGTCATTTTCTTTCTGGTTAACATTTTATTAACCATTTAACCTATTTCAAGTTTAACCCAGTGGTAAAGTTTAACCAATGTTAATACAGTTGAGCACTGGTTATAAACACATAATCTTCACAGTATTTGGGGTAGAAGTATAATAGACAGTACCTGGTATATAATTTCCATTCTATATTAAAATTCACATTGACTGTACATTAAGAAGTCTGTCTATTATTTCTCATATTTTTCAGGTACCATGGTTACCTGTAGTGCCTGCTATTAGTATTTTTGTTAACATATTTCTTATGTTACGACTCCCTGATGCTACTTGGATCAGATTTTCAATATGGATGTTGATAGGTATGTAATCTCCTATTTCTCCTCTATTAGAATCTACCACAGAGAACCTCCAAGTATACTCAAACTATGAGTCAAAACCTTAAACTGAAATTATTATCCCTCTTGCACATAAATTAATGCTCTCTGCACATTATTCACAAATGTCTCAAGCCCCATTTTTTCACTTAAAGATGATTATTTATTCAATTATTTGACAGTGGTTACGATATTGCAGATCTTTGCAGGATTCTGAATTTTATCTGTCCTGAATGAGCTATGATTTCTGAGCAAAGTAAAAGTCATTTGATTAAGATAAGTCAAGAAATGGGAAAGTTATGGTCAATTTAATCTTCTCTGAGGGATTTTCTTTAATACAAACTGAGCTAAATATGGAAACTATGAAGGCCTCTTGTTTGGTAATAATGGTTGGCTGTATATGACTTACAGGATTTTTAATTTGGCTCTATTGTCACCCCTGGTTGAGCATTTTCTCATACAATGGATTAAGCATGAGCTTTTATGTTCTTTATATCATTTAACACTCAAACTGAGTAAAAACATGGAGTTTTCTTTGTGAAACAGGACTTGAAACTGTAGGAGAAAAATACATGCCGCTGTAATCTACAAACTGGCTTCTGTGGTAATGAGGAGCTTGAAATGAATATTTTTGACAGATTAGTTACAGAATTTATCCTAGGAGAAACATGCATATCATATAAAACAAAATATATCAGCCATGCTTAAGATAACAGTCTTTTAAAAGCTAATACCAAGAATCTAAACGCATCTGAGGCCTGGTAGACATAGAAATGTTGAAGCTAGTAATACTTTATCAAGGTACTTACTCATGTGAAGCATGTGTTTTATAACTGTAAATAAGGTAATAAAGTCTTGAGGCTTTGCATGATTTATTTTCTGTCTTAAGCTGTATATTTGATGATGCGATAAATGAGATGTGATAATATTGCATATTAAAATTGTTTTATTACTTCCAGACTTTTATTGATTACTCTTTTAATAATGACTGAACATGAAAAATAATTGCAGAAACACAAAGAGCATGAACAATTACATTGAATTGGAAGATTTGAGTTAACTATCTTAAAAATTGAAAAAGTTATGACTTAAAAGGTGAAAAATTAGCCTCCAAGAGTTCCGCGAACGATCAGTCGCGCGCAATGAATTGTACTAGGAAGAAATTCCAAAAATCCGTCAATTATTTTGGTCTTAAAATTTTCATAACTTTGGTTGTAGTTAAGATAATTGAAAAAAAATAAACAGTTCTGTGCAGCTCTTGTTAAGCTCTATCTATTTGTGTAATAACCTTTTATGTTTATTCACTTTGAAAAATTGACCTGTGGTTGCTACTAGTATACAAATTCAGTACAACCTCTCCAGAGTGACACCGTCTTGAGCTACAACCTCCCGTCAACAACAGCATAATTTTGCTACTCTCAAAGGGTGTTGCACTGTATTGGTTTTAAACTTTAAAAATTATCCATGGTACCAGTATGTGACTCTGACATTTAACAGTTGACTATAGATTCTTGAAACTATCAAAAACAGTCTAAAACACTTTTCTTACAGACAAGAAAAAGCAATATGATTAAGTCTTAGTTTAGATATATCCATGAAAGAGGCATGTACTGTGAAATCCTAGTATTCTTGCATTGTTCACTATTTTTCCTTATTCATCCAACCTCATTCTTGATAGCTTTACCTAATCTTCCTAATCCTACGTAACTTCTTGCTTTTTCTTCCACAGTGCATTTCCCAATTGTTTTTCAGGATTTTTTGTATATTTTTCCTATGGTATATGGCACAGCACTGAACAAGATCACCATGACAACATTCCTATGCACTCCATTAAGCTTCTCCCTAACACAGATTTAGATGAGCTTTTCGATGACAGTGATGAAGAAGAAGAGTATACAAGTAAATTACTTCGAAGATGAACCTGGTTACTATGGTAACATAACGATTTGTCTGAAATACTACCATGTATGTTTAAGACTTTATGCTTTACTTCTGGAATTCATTCCTGCTCCTATTGGATGTGTCTTAAATCATCTTAACTCTGAATTTCTGATACTATTGCTCATCTGTTTGATACGATGATATAATTATCATTGTCTCCTGATATGTGTCCATCAACACTGCAGTCTACTCTGCAAACAAAGGTCTATCCCTGGGACAGACAAAATGTGGTCTTCATTGACAGGTGACCTTTATTCTGAGGTCTTTTTGTCCTAAATAATCATAGACAGTCTTCAAAAGAATGACCATTATTCATAGGGTGGTCTTTATAAGGAGAAAGCTACTAACACAGGTTTGACTGTATGTACATAATCAATGTCATAATGACTGTATGTAGAGTGCTAGACTAAAGAAAGTCTAATTCAGTTGAATTGCTCGTTTTTCATGCTATTTTCCTTACAATTTACCATAAGCCTTCTACCAAATCTGATGAAAATAGAAATTAATAAAAATGAGTATTTTGTATCAAAAACTTTAAAAAGTTTATTTACATTTGTTCACTCTATTCTATTACCAGGATTTGTGATTTATTTTGCGTATGGTTATTGGAACAGTAGTGGCAGTGGTGAAGAGAAGCCAGGGAAACATACGCGTCAGGACTCACATAGGTCTGGGACCAGTAACACAGATATACAGACCGAATACTCAGTTTTAGTGGGACCAAATGAATCTACAAAACTTATTTGATAAATTTTATACGACCAGTTCCTTTTAAACAAACAGATAACATTAGAATGAAGGCTAAATGGTGCAATACTTTTCATTCCATTCATTTGATTAAACAATATTGCTAGAAATTATCTTGAAGGGTCAGATATATGTATAAGTCACTATTTATGTTTTTTATGGTTCTGGTGTTCACATGCCTTCCTGTAAATGACATGTTAAAAGTTTAAGTCAAACCTGTGAACAAAGACCACCCACAATGTGGTCTCTATTGACATGTGGCCTTTATTCAGAGGTCATTTTGTTCTAAATAATGATTTTTTAGAGAATGGCCTATATTCACAGGATGACCTTTATTCAGAGGTGGTCACTTCACAGGTTTGACTGTATACCAGGCTACAAACACCACACCATTCCTATTGTTACTATATATTATTAAATGGTTTATATCTGCAGGGACATTATGTCTATGGTTTTCTCTTGGTAGTGCAGAAGTAGTTCAAACATAAATATTGACCACAGAACTTAATTAAAGCCTTAGTTTTGTGTTCCAATTTATTAGATTTCTTATACAATAATTATTGTACTGTAAGTCTATTCACTTAAAACATTTTGTAATTATCTACTGAAAATGACCTTTTAACCTCAAGACCCACTATATATTAGCTGTAAATAATCCATATTTATTAAAACTTTATGTTAAAAATAGTCAAATATATTTATTTAATTTGTTTTGTTATCTTTTTTGTTAAATTTGTTAGGAGCATTTTTATGTTTTATTTGTAATTAGATTAAATTAATCAAAACACTGAAGGCACTACAAAGCAGTCAAAAGTTGAATTTCTTTGTAGGGTGATAGTTTAGCTTTCCAGAGCCTTCACTTGCTTGGGGTGCATGGATTTTAATGTAGACCAAGTACTATGCTTTTCTACATCCACCATGCAATTGTTAAAGTTGTTCCCATTCCATGTGCTTGTAGTACTATGATACTTGATTGCACATATTATTTGAATTTGCATTTCGAGGGCTCAACGCAACACTGTCGTAACTTGTTCTTATTTCAATATGAGTTACTACAATGTTGCGCTGAGCCCTCGATATGTGCTATTGAATTGTAAAATCGGAACTGTTTCTTAGGCGGAAGGTTAATGGAATCTCTTTGGTATGTATTAGAGACCAAAGAAGCATTATGATTTAATGTTGTATTGCCTCTTATGAGCTGGCTGAGATTTTTTTTATTTAATTTGTCAATAAGAAATCCTCATTTGTGCTCCTGTAAGGTAATCAATGTGTTCTTTGTTTAAGTATTGACTGTTTATGCATTTTAATTGATTATGTTGTATACCTTTAAAAGGGTTTGCCAATCAAGCATTGTTTTCAAATTGTTAACTTATATCTCTGTATTGTGCTTTTAGAACATAAAATGTATTTTTTCATGAACATTTTTTATCAAGATTTTATGTATATTTTTACTATACACATCTTGCCATCACATGCCAGTTATGAACATCTTAAGGGGACTCTGTGTTTTGAAAGGTTAAGGTCTCTGACTAGAAATCACTGGCCCCTTAACTGCTGTGTGACATCTCACACTGGCTTGACAAATTTCACATACAGGGGAAGCTGTCCAGCCAACTTATATAAGGCTGATGGTGTAAGCCTAGGGGGTCTTTCTCCACCACAAAAGCTGGAAGTCTCTAAAGTTAGCCGAGCTGTTAGTGTGTTATTAAACCCCAGAGTAAAACAACAATTTTCTTATACCAAAAAATATTAGTTCTTAATTACAGTAAAACCTTGATTATTTAATGACCACTGATCCAACTACCCTGCATTATCCGAGTAAGATGGACGGTCCCAATTACGACTCTATATATTTCATTACTGAGATGGATTATGTGAAACCATGAATTATCCAAATGATTTTTTCGGACCCTAGGAATTCGAATACTGTAAATCCGGTATTATTTGCGATGTTTTTATTTTCGCTATTATTCGCGAATGGAAGGCTTCGTGAATTCATAAATCCGCATAAATTTATTAATATAACGTAAGTGCTATCGGAAGATCATTGTCCGAAAATTTCATTACAGACTGATAAATAAACTACCACTTGTCGGTATGTACACTACATGTATATCGTTTTGTTAACATATTGTTCAGTTGTACTAATTGGTGTGACTTAAGCACATAAAACAAACAAGCATTGTGCGTATTGCCTGAGGGGGCAATGTTTGGTATAATGATCTTTTGCACAAACTGGAAATTTAAACAGATTTCTTAAGATAACAAAATGGATTAATGGACAGTTTGTCACTTTTCTATATTCAATACTGTATTGATTGTAACAGGTTTTGACGATTTAATTTTTGCAGGTAATGCATGATATATGTTTAACCCGTTTTATTTATCTATTTATTTATATTATAATTCAAAGCCTTCGCGAAATTTAAATTAAGAGCCTTCAGACGCGAATTCATGAATACGCGAATATATTCAGGGTAGGCAAAAACGCGAAATAAAGATCACGCGAATATAAAGTGATTTACAGTAATCAGGGTTTTACTGTATATTGGAAGATTATGATTTATGTTAAGTCTCTGGCACCTGTTCTACTTGCCTGGTGATTTATTATCAGTATTATGTTAATCAAATTTATATTGAATGTAATGATACCATTATTTGTTTTGTTTACCATAAAATCAATTATAGGGAGGAACAGTGGTGTATGGGTAGAGCATTGGACTCATAACCCGGAGGTTGTGGGTCAGTGGCGGAACTTGACCGGAACCTTCGAAAGTACTGGTCAGAATCCAGAGTAGTTAATTTAAGTTGAACTAAAATTAACCATAATTGTGCCTCCAGTTGATATAATTATGTGTCTGTTATTGTTTTTATTCCAAATACACAAAATTAATGTACTCAGTTGTTTGATCACACCACACATGTGATTTATTCCATTTTGATAGATATTCATGTATGTTCTTTCATGTATGAAAGAGCTGTGTCATCTATATCTTTTAACTTTACCAACCATCTTCAAGTTGATGAAGATAATGTCAAAGTTTATGTGATTTACTTTTGGCAGCTATATAACAGATATTGTTCCATAATGCCTCAATTAGGCCAGAAAATAATTAGCTGTGACTAGGTTATTTGTCCAAAACAATTCTGTATCTCAAAAAATCCTTTTCTAATTATTTTTAACATCTTAAATATTTAAACATCTTATGTCATTACACAAGGTATGACTATATATTCATACTTTGGAATTTGCCATTTGGAATTGTTGGGCTGGTGCCAAAAACACAGGGTCGGTCATGTGACCTGAAAAATGACAATTTTTTCTGGCTTTGTGTGATTATTTTTATTTCCCCCTACCCATCCTTTGTCACCGGTAAGTTAGATAATTCAAGTGATTTCTCATTGTGATACAGTGTAACCTGTCAAAGGAACACCCCCCTTGGGAGTTGGAAAATTAAATTGTTGCTGAAAGGTTAAATTGATAGTTAAATCATGCAGTGGGAAAAAATCATGCCATTGTTGAAAGGAGGTTGTTGCTCAAGAGAGGGCCACTCCCGAAGAGGTTGTATTGTATTTGAATTGTCGGGAATCAATGAAATCAAAAAGCAAATTCTTGAAACATTATAATGGGACGAGTCTTGGCTGAAATATTGAACAGTTAGAAGTGGACCAACTCCTTTTTATAAATTGTTTATTATCATGATTGAGATATTAGTTACATTATGTGTCAAAATTAAAATTTGTTGTTACCCAGTCATGTTTGAACTCTGTACATTTACATAATTTTCTTTTTTGATTCAGGTTTCAGTTGCTAATGCTGTGATTTATTTTAAGGGTATCATAAATTGAATAGATTGTTATTTTTATGCATTTAGCTTTTTAAAAATTATGTACTGTATTTTTATGAGTACTTTGTTACTGTGATTGTACGCTTATTATGAGTAAAGGTGCTGCATAACAGTTCAGTGTTTGATTTGTTGATATGAAACCTAAAGTTTGTTTCTTTTACATGTTTCCTTTCAGCGGGTTTATCGCTGTTTTTCAACAAAGTATCAGTAACATGTTTTCCTGATCTGTTTTCTAACCAGTACTAACTTACCCTTCCATGGGAAGCAGCAAGAATAAATACAAAATTTTGGAGGAAAGATTGACATTTTTGTCAAATTTTCATAAAGCGTATGATTTGCCGCAACCCATACTTGAACCTGGATCCCTTGGTTACAAATTCAGCATACTAACCATTGGACAATGGCTACAGTAGAACATGAAATTAATAATACTTTTTAGCTCACCTGATTCATCAGGTGAGCTTTTAGGATCGATGAATGTCCGGCGTCCGGCCACAATTAGTTTGTTTACACTCTAGCATCCACAGCTCTTAACAAATCGTGATCAAACTTGCTCACAATGAATATGGCCACATTGTCTTGGACAAGTTCGATTATGGGCAAAATCGGATAATAACTTCTAGAGTTATTGGCCCTTGACTTAGAAAATTTGCTATATTTGAGTATGTTTACACTCTAGCGCCTTCATTTATCCACCAATCCTAATTATATTTTCAGTAAATGTGTATAACCAAAATATCTTGGACAAGTTTGATTATGGGCGGAATCGGACCAGAACTTCAAAAGTTATGGGCCCTTGACTTAGAAAATTTGCTATATTTTAGCTTGTTTACACTCTAGCGCCTTCATTTATTCACCGATCCTAATAATATTTACAATGAATGTGTATGACCTTACGGTCTTGGACAAGTTTAGTTATGGGTGGAATCGGACCACAACTTCAAGAGTTATGGGCCCTTGGATTAGAAAATTTACTATGTTTTAGCTTGTTTAACAGTATTATACCTTCATTGTTGGTTTTAATCTCAAAATCTACGTAAAAATGGGTTATACGAGATGGAAACTATATGACCTGGTCATTAAGTATAGTGCCTTTGTTCTCAGGTGAGCGATTAAGGGCCATCTTGACCCTCTTGTTTATGAAGTTCATAATGACAGGATACTGCTGTGTGTACATCTGAAAGTTCAGTGTATTCTTACAATACATTTATACAAACTGTTAAATTGTTGTATTGCAGTCTTAACATGAAGTGTTTATGAAACATGAATGCCCCCCTGTGACCTTTGATGTACTAACCTCAAAATCAATAGGGGTCATTTACAAATGATGACCAACCACCCAACCAAATCTGAAGAGCTCAGGCCAAATCATTCTCGTTATTGGTCAGACTAGGTTTGGTTACTGACAGACAGACCTTCCTTCCGACTGACAAAAGGGGGCATAATAAGTGCTCCATTGTTTTATAACAACTCCTATACCTGTTGGTCAATAATTTTACTGAATCATACACATTTAAGAAATGGCTGTCTGTAAGTGTGAGGCATTGCATCTTGTACATGGAGATTCAGCTACATGCAATCAGTTGGACCATTTTGTGTCTTGAATGAGGAATTTAGGGGGAAGCTGCAGTACTATCAGGTTGAAAGCTGCAATACATATACATATAGTTAACTTACCATTGTGTACAGATAAGTGTATTTTTTAACTCAAAATTGAAAACATAAAACATTATATGTTGGGTATAACTTTATTTATTATAAAATTGGAGATAAAAAAATAGTTTAAGTAATAGAATAGATCATCACAATCTACTTTTAAGAATCATATTCCTTCAATGTTTGGCAGTAAAAAAAATGATCACAACCTTAAGAAACAAGATCGAGTTGTGTTCATAAAAGACTGGGCAAAGACAAAAAAGATGAACATATTATTCCAAACATAGACATGAACACATACTGGGTACATATACATAAATACAATGTATATACATGTATAAACATAAAACAATAATTCTCCAAAAATACAATTTTGTATGATATAGATTTTTTACATCCCACAACCATTACTGACACAGTACAAAGATGTATAATATACAGTCAAACCTGTAGACAGAGGCCACCCTAAGGGAAGACAAATTGTGGCCTTCATTGACAGGTGATCTTTATTTGAAGGTCATTTGTTCTAAATAATCATAGACATTCTTTAAAAGAATGGCCTTTATTCACAGGGTGGCCTTAATACAGGGGGGGGGGGGGGAGGTCACAAACACAGGTTTGACTGTATATATATATACAAACACATTTGTATATAATTCACTAGTAAACTGTGCTGAATTTTGTAAGTATCTTTTTATAGCACAGGAAGAAAATCGTTGAACACACTTGGTTGGTTACCTGTTGGTCTTTTAACACCATTTATAAGTATAATCAACTTATGACAGAAGGTCTCAAACTACAGTAAAACAATAACAGAACAATAAAAAATATTGCAAGTAAAATCATCATCAGGACAGCAATCATTTGGAATGGATACATTTGGAATGGCAATAACTATCATCATTAGAAAGTCATAATTCAAAAGAATTAAACTATAAAATGAATGTGTCCAGAGGACACAAATGCTCATTCTAAGCGCTAAGTAAAAAGGGGCCATAACTTCTGTTAAAATATTTGAATTTTAAAAGAAATCAAACTTGGCCTGTATTTTATTATAATACACCTTAAAGTCCCATAAGCTTATAAATTTATCGGTCATAATATTTTCTGTTTGTCCTATAACAGAGAAATCCGGTGTGTTTTCCTCCCGTGCATACTTTATAGCAAGAAAAAATGTTTCCGAAACCACTATCGTATTTATTTCAATATCATTGAAAAAAAAAACTATTTATAGAACAGCTGTGTTTTCTCACAGTCATGTTAAGCACACAGCATAAAGTGCCGTCACACGCTCTATATATTTCAGTTCACAAAAGCAAAAATCACAGCGAAATTAGTGTTTTTAGAAGAAAAAAGGCTCATTTCATCGGTAATTATTATCTTGGGATAATATTAGCAATTGCTTGTTTTTTGCATATATTTTTTATAGCAAAAAGCTTATGGGACTTTAATGTAAAATACATGTATGAAACCAATCCATGAAATATTTTTTGTATTAGCCCTCAGAAACCAAAATTTGAATGGAAGGACAGTGGTAACACAGTATCCCCTTCCGCCATATAGAATGGCGCTGGCATAAAAAATAAAAATTTGAAATATATTTTAAGCAACATTAATTTTATAAACTGCATGGTTTTAATTTGTGTCGACCACAAACTGAACACAAAAGTAAAAAATTATAAATAAGTATCAAAGTATCTAATCATGAAACTAATACATTTAATTTTATCTATTCAATTTACAATAGATATACAGAGAGAAAGTCAGACTACAGGGATATAGATAGTAATAGATTTTATTAACCATTCTCTAGTAGGGTTACGGAATACAAACACAAACTGACCAATGAATACCATCTATGTCTAATTAACAACAGTACAACCTCTCCAGAGCTGTCTTCTCTTGAGCAACAACATCCCTTCAACAACAGCACAATTCCTTCCCAATGCATGATTTAACTATAAGTTTTAAATACTCTAGAGCAACAACCTCTGAACAACAACATAATCTTGCTACTCCCAAAGGGTGTTGCTTTGGAGAGGTTGCACTGTACATGAATTATAATCTCAGTTGATTATTATAATCTCTTCAACTATCTTCAAACTCTTACAAAGTACTGTAGCTTCTTCAGTCAGATGTTTTAATATTTGTCTTCAAATGGATTACCACCAACGAAGTCATCCAACTCTTTAACAATGTAAGATATCACATCATTATAAGCCTGAAAATACAATGCAGGATTTACATACTAACATTTCTTAACAAATTAACAATTTTTTTCAATATTTCTGTCTCAGATGGGTCATCCTTAGAAATAAGTTCAAACTATCATAATGCAACTGAGTATAGGTTTGATTTATTATAGCGACACATTGAAAGGGCCAGCCAATTTGGTTTATGAGACACCTATCTTTTATTCACACGGTATCTCCCAAGTCCCTTCTCCTTTTACCGGGTGCCTGGCTAAGATGGGCCTACAGTAACTAATATTTAACAAGCAGGCGGCTCACCAACCGATCGCATCAGTTCTAACCCAGTCTGCCCCCTTTATAAAGGCCAACTGGATAGTTTGACCTATTAAACATAAAATCAATAGGGGTCATCAATAAGTGATGACCAACCTCTAAACCAAGTCTGAGGACCTTAGGCCAAATCTTTCTCTGTTTATTGGTCGGACAAAGTTTTTTGTTGAAAGTCAATATGTGACTGGGCATACCAAATTATTAAAATAATTAAGATGTATGTAAAATAACACAATAGCATATTTAAATCATCTGGAAATGGTTATTGGTTTGACTTAAAACAGTACTCACAAAAGTATAATAAATATAATACAAATATTTTCATCAGACCATACCTTGTTAGAAGTTGAAGCCATGAATCTGATATAAACACCTGACGTTGTTGAACTGTCCACTTTATAATGTAATGGACTTATGCTGCACACAAGTTCTGGATCATAATTCTCACCTGTAAAATAGAATAGAGTTATCAACTAGAACTTAAAAAGCCTACAGTCTGGAATCATTAATCAATTGCAGCCCCTTTTTTCAATGTTTTGGGGAACAGGTATCACGTCCCTTTAATAGGAGTTGTGAAACAACAAACTGGGAAAATTTTATGTCTAATATTTACTAACTTTCTTTAGGTATCTTCATGAATGTTTTTTTTTTAATTATGGGGAAGTCAGGCTAACAGTTACTTGACCAAACAAGATGTGTTTTTGAAACACAATTCCCCCTTCGATTGACCTTGACCTACTGACCATCAAATTAACAGGTCCTGCATGTAATAGAGCTTGTCACAAGGAACAAACATATGAAGTTTGATGACTGTGGGTAGAAGCGTTTTGATTTCATGGGCATGGTTAAAGTTTGGTACAAACAGACAGACAGGCAAAAAACAATATACCCCTGATCTATACAGGTAGGTCGCAAAGCTAAGTCAGTCTGATCTATTTTACTTACTGTCTTCATGTCCCAAACATTTAAACCAATTACACTATCATATTGATACACATATTTAGTACAGTAATTCCTACCTATGGATTTTTTCTTCCCAAATATTGCACTAAGGTTTGAACAAACAGTTTTCAGTTTGTCTCCAAGTATAACACATGAACCGACAGCCTGTAAATATACAACAAAATCTTAATAAAACTTATGAGTCTTAAAGTCACATTAATGTAACAGATTCATTATAAATTGAGGACAAGACTTTTAGAAAAAATGGCCTCTGACAAGAACAACATGGTAATTTTTCATATAAAGTATAAAAACATCAGAAATTTAAAATCAGTCATGCGGTAATAATCAGTTTAAATTGCACACAGCAATATGATATTGAAATCGAATGAACAAACAAACAAATGAGCCTACAAGCCTAGGTACTTAGATACAATATACATTCAAACAAATGAACAGACTTATAAACAGATCAGTGTGATGCTCGTTACAAGGATTTTACCTGAAATGATTTCATAGCTTGTTGAATGGTTACAGGACCATTGTCAGATAATTGATAGTTATCTCTGTATACAAGTGTATCCTCAATATATACATCAGTCTTGTTTCTATAACTACAAAAAAACAAAGATACCTGTATACTAGGATGGCATCACCAGTTATCGTGGTATTAAAAGAACATTGACAATTTTTCAAAAATGACAAATTACTGGATAATAATCTAATTGTGACTTATTGTTTGCAAAAATCGGCAAGCTAACAAAATTGTCAAAGGGTTTGTTTACAAATTTTCTCGGATGAAATGGAATCGCTACAATAAATAAAATATCACGAAAACCGGTTACTCAACTACTAATATTTATCAGTTTTAATCATTGCTCTTTCCAGGTCTCAAATTCGAAAAACATTGATTCAAATGTTGATGATACATGTATTATTGAACTAAATAAAACTGTTTCACAAAGCAGACACCTGTTCTAAATAAAACAACATTTGTCTCAGATGAGAGGAGAATGAGTTTAAAAGTATGGCCCTTTTAAACAGTCTGAGTCATATAATGTGGACAGTTCAACAAACCATCTTTCCAGGAAAGAACCAGTACTAGACTCCCATCCTCTCTACCCAACTGCCTACTTTCTCACATAAAGAGACATGGTCAGTAGCTGGGCTCAAACCCACCACCCTCTATCAGTGAGAGGTTACAGTGGTTTGAAGTCAGCAACCTTAACCACTTGACCACGGAGGCAGATTCAGTTTAAAATGCATTTAATTTCATAAAAAATTATCACAAGGAAATTTTCATGTTTTCTGAAGAGGTTTGTACTAAAATTTAGGAATGCCAGTTATCATATGAGAAATTTTAATGATTAGTCATATAAGAAGAGTTTGGGATCAAACCAAAATTGAACTTCAATTGAAAAAAAAGTAAAACAAACACAATGTATGTACTGCATACCTTGTCAGCTGCCACAACTCATCAAGAGCCACTCTTCCACCAATTAACCAATCCAGGTAAACTAAGTTACCTCCCTTCTTCATATGAAATTTCTGAAAATCCAAAATCATCTCATAAGGTTTGTTTGCTGTTTTTAAGATTGAGATGATTAAATAATACAATATTTTTAGAATAACAGATAACGAAAAAAACAACTTCTTGTCATGATATATCACGCTTGTATAAGCATATATTAAGTTTATTTGAAATCAGCAGGGGCTGACACACATATGAACAAAAATCTACATACCAGTACATGAAATTACATTATCATGTAGTATTACCTGAGTTTGAGAGAAAACTGAATTTTTGTAGCAGACGACAGGATCAGAGAGTATACAGAGTAGTCCCCCTTGTTCTACACTTCCTGTAGTTTTCTGATGTGTCTGTAAATCATCCTCACAGTGATAGACCTGTAACATCAAACATTGTAATGTGAAGTCATCTAGAAAATACAGAATGTTATTAATGATGTAATTAGTATCTATATTCCCTAACTAATTATGACAGATATGTAGAATTCAAGTACCGGAACAATGATTTCAGTGTTACAGTACTAGCTAGTAGAATGCAAATTTCAGATGAAATGTGAATACCTATATAAACTGACAACTACTTAGTTGATAATACAAATTATTGAAAGTAACATACTAGTAAGTTTGCCAACATTAAAAGGGAAATAACTGTGATGCAGGATACCTCTACATATATATGTATATTTTACATATTCTTTACTCCAATAAAATCTTAAAATTGCCTGTTCAACCAATTAAGAAATTTAGGTCACAAAATTATGTTGAGAAAATAATGTCTGTGGACATAATCATACTTCAAGGTGACCTTATATCTGTATACAGGTGAATATTTACAACAAGAATAGGTAGGAAGATATATACAAATGTAGCAGTAACATTATACTGCAAACAAAGATAGTATAAGGACTAGCTTTCTATGTAGTTGTTATGGAAAGCCATCTGTACTAAGATAAAGTTAAACAGAAACAAAAGGGAGGAAGAAAAAACACAGTCACGGAAATGACACATATTTATAGCTTACAATAAACAGATGCCTCAAATTACAGAAACATTCCCTCAATCAGATACCGTAGTGTGAATACCATTCGGTTCACCAGTTTAATTATCCTAAAGTACTGGCTCATACAAAATGACTGAATTTCAGTCTTCATGTTTAGAAGTGCAAATTTGTCTTACATCTTAAGTTAAGGTCAATGTTTGTAGGACAAGTAATTGAATACAATCAATTTTGAAATCTATAGGCATCGTTATCTTTTCTGTGTCAAATTGTACCATCAAAACATCTTTATATATAGAAAAAACTACAATAAATAAGCACTTCAGTTAGTCAAATTGTTGTATGTAAGTCGTGAATAACTTGATAATTATTATGGTGTCTACCATAGAACTATAATCCCTCTCATTCTAAAACATTAATTCATCTACATTATTCGCTTACAATAGTGTCCAGGCCCCAAGGTTATAAAAAATAACAGTATCCAAGCTCAAATCTCAATTCCATTCTTAAAATAAAATATCATGGTTGAATGGACAGACCTGACTAATGTTTAAGCACATGTTTAGAAGAATTACGCTATCAGAAAAATGTATCAATAATATAAATATTGTCTCATCATAATCTGAAATAAAACATGAAGACACAAGATATATGAGATTTAAGCTTGGAGACCAATCTCATGTTTTATAACCGCGGGGTCAGGCCCACAAGGAATACTGAGCCTAACTCAACATACTGTCTCATAAAATGAAGATCACAACATTCCATCATATTTTTAGCCAAATGAAATATACAGTATAAACTCTTCAGAGCGGCCCTCTGTAGAGCAACAACCTCTCTATAACAACACCATCAAAATTTCCCTTAGCTGGTATTTACTATAAGTTGAACCTCTGTAGAGCAACAACCTCTAAATAACAGTCAATATATGCAGCTCGGAGTCCCAAAGGGCGTTGTTCTACTACAGAGGTAGGGCTGTGGATCGTTGGATAAGTGGCGATCCGATCCAATCCACGATTCAACGTTTACGATCCACAAATCAAATCACGAATCTTTTGATTTCAAGTAACCCATCTAAAACTTCATCATTGCAGTTCTGATAGCTAAATTTAATTTTCTTTCAGGAATAATGAAGTAAATAAATTGGTCTATGTCTTAAAACTTTACGTACTCCCTTCCAATTAATGGTTATCAGCATCATTTTCTTGTTTGAACCTGTAACCCAATATCTAAAGATCCGATTGGACCTCTTGGTAAACAAAGTAGTCTGTGATGTCAGAGAAAAGGGATTTTTAAGAACAAAAGATACATTCTATGTTATGATCGCGAACCACGAATCTCAATAATGACGATTATTCGTACTCGATTTTTCAATTTGATTCGTGATTACCCGAGTACTCGGATACTCGCCACAGCCTTAGCCAGAGGTTACACTGTATATGCATTATTCCTCAGATACTTGTTATAAATGGAGCATAAAACATTATCTAATTATTAAAGTCACTTACCTTTGTCGATTCTTGACCAGTAATGAGTGCAGCACAATCTTGTTTCACATTGAAGCACATCTCTATCCCATCCCCGCCAACCAGGCCCCCTCCAAATGTTATAGGGTATACCCATACACAGTTATTCCTGCTTGCATTAGATGGTACCATTAGTTTTAACTACAAAGAAAAGGAGTGTTCACACATTATGCTAAAAAGTCTCTACCGTAATAAACGCCATGGCCCCTAATCAACATGCCCTACTTTTTATAGACAAAAAAAAGAAACAATTTGCTTCACCAGAAATGCACTGATAAACCTTCAAATAAAACTCAACAGCTGAAAAATCAAGTGATTACTTGACAAGAAGAAACAAAACTACATACAAAACAATACACAAATGGTGCTTTTATTACAAAAAAGTTCAGAAATAAAAAAGAAAATAGAAAGGTGCCTGTACCACATACTCTATCCATTATGGACTGAAAATTATTCAACAAACCTTGGTAATAAATTAATGATTTTAAAAATCTCTTCAAACAAAATATTCATTGCCACTAACTTTTGACTAATGAGGATGATGATGGTGATAATAAAAATGATGTTGATAATAATGAAGAAGGAGAAGAAGATGATCATAGGATAAAAATGATGATGATGATAAAAATGATGATGATCATAATTATGATGATGATAATGATAACAAAAATAATACTTATGATAATAATAAGGATAATGATAATGGAAAATTGGTTCAGATGTAGATAGTAAGATAGTAATTACAAGAAACAACCTAGGGGACATTGTCTAACTTCAGCAGAGTAAAAATTAAGATACATTAATTGTATCAGTATTTTGAATCACAGAATATCATTTTATGCTCAAACAATACCACTTATCTGCTCGTATTTACAAGCTAGCAGGAATCTACTCAGGATGAGTTGTAATTGTTGTACAACTTGTAAAAATACTAAGTCATCTCCAGAGCATATTACAATCATACCTTCCAGTACAAAGAATGATACCATTCACTCACCGGATAAGAATTTTTCAGTGTGGTCACATAAGCCTTTGGAAAGTCCTCTTCTCCAGTGTTGTCTGTGAATGACTCCACCGTAACTTCTCCTGAACCAAGAACAGCTGATCTCCTTGGTGATGTAACATCTTGTACATCAATATCAGTATCCTGAATACTTTCAAACGTCATAGCCTGAAAATTAGGAATAAAACTACTACCATGAAATGAGTTAGGACCCATTTTACTAACATAGAATTCCTGATCTACGCAACATTTACTGAGCAACATACTATCATTATATTGCAAAGACATTTTCAGAAAAAAAAAATCTCCAAAATAAAAAGTTTAATTGCAAAAAGTGTACCATTTTTCAGTTATATCTTCTAGATCTTTGATTTCTACTGGAAAAATTCAATTGAATGTTATATAAAAAAGCACTGTGTATTTTCAAAATAAATTAAAACACAAGATGTTGAAGACATATCTAGTTCATCAGATAGCATATTAAACAATAACATATCACGTAGCATCAGCTAAGAACATTAACTATAGATCTATAGAATAATGCATAATTTGTAAGATGTAGAGCACAGTGCTTGACACCAACAGAGCACAGCGTTTGACACTAACAATGGTCCGTTGGCCTGAGGCTACCTATTTTCTCCAAGGACTACCTAGGTTTCCAAGCTGGGTATTCCATATATCTGAAATTTGGGGGACCTGAATTCTATAAATTGTGGTAAATTAAATAATAAAACTCTGATCAATGTGATGCAACCTGTATAACTTTGTTCAACACAGTTGTGAAAATCTGACATTTAGCTTGTATTCAAATAAAATACACTCAATAGGCATTGAAATAAAATGACAAACATATATTTTATGTATTAAAATGAGGACCACCTATAATTTACAAGGACTTCCTCATTTTCAAAGTTGGTTATAGTGTCGAGACCTGAGAGCATTCAGCTTTCTATTATTAAATAAAAATTAAAATTATAAACAAAGTAACATCTTAAACACAGTCTGGTTTATTGTCGGATACCCCTAGTTGCTGAGTCAAATACTGTAGGTATCCCACAATAAGTTAAAACATTTAATTAGTCTGAGGGTAGTAATCTGTTTTATTACACCTCAATCCCATTTCCAATGTATACACTATACAACAGTATATAAAGTCGCCTATACCTGAGCAGGCATTAATTTGTAATAACACATTGTAATAACAAATGCGCAGAAATGATGCCCATACAGTTTAAACAGATTTTCATTTGTTAAATCATTTTCCATTTATTTGACGAGTTCTTCTGAATAAAATCTGTTCTAGAATGTAGAATCAACTGCAATTTTTTTTTAATAATCCAAAAATTTATTTACTGAATTTAAAGCACAAGTAAATGCTTGACAGTCTATGTAAATTAATGTCATTGCTTATTAAAATGTTGTGATAACATATTTTTCTTTTTGTATTTCTGTAAGATATATAAAATATTTGGTATGATAAAATAAATATCATGCATATTTCTGAGAGGGCATTATTAAAAATTACCAGCCCTCGAAAAAGAAAGAGTAATGTTTTTCTCACGCTGATAATTAATTTCTAATAACTTCTCTCACAAATGTGATAATTTTATAAATAATAATGTAGGTTTAAATGGCAGCTCTAGCTCATTGGCGTAATGCTCCATTTAGTTTTAACTTCCTCCACCAGGATAGTAGGTCAACAGACTGACTTCAGCTGCTTCAGACTTGTTCATTCCAGTTTGTTTATCCAGGAGTCCTATCTTAAAATTGTGCAGTAGTTAAATTTTACAGTCATTCCTCAATAAAGGACACCATTATGGTATACAAACAAAAAATGAATGATACACAAGTACAACAATTTCAAAGATCAATAAATTTGAGACCAATCCCAAAAGTTAAACACAAGTACACCTATAGCTGCTCTCTTAGATTTATATCCACAAATTCAATGTTGAATTACTAAACAACATCTTAACCATTCCATTACGGAATATAGATAGAGCAGTGATAAACTTCTTCAACCATGTACTATTTAAGTAAATACATATCATATTATATGATGCATGTCAATTAAAAACAGGTGTCATTTAGTCAAATATGTGCATTATCATTGATCTATATGAAACTTAAGAACTTTTAAACATGAATGCCGCAGTGTCAATTAGAATGGCTTCATTTCAATTGCTACATGTATGTTACATAAGCCGAATTATTATTAGGCTTTATTTGGCTTTTCGGTTGGATGACTTCATAATTGAATTCAGAATGGCCATGCTGCATGCATCTTCTCAGCTTGAGCATGCAGGATAGTTTAAATAGAAAAATAATTAACCACTATAATTTTAAGTCAAATCAGTTAACTGGTCTAAGTCTGACCACAGGAACCTGTAATTCAATAAAAAAAAATTATGCTCAATAAAAAATTACCTATGATGCCTACGTATAGAAAAAAACAATACATAGGTAATTTTTTATTGAGCATACTTTTTTTTGATTGAATAACAGGTTCATGTGGTCTGACTTAGTCTGTTTACCATAACTATATTTTAATTGTTTTCTATTTTAATGCATACGTCTAAGACATTCGCGTAAGTTTGGCTATGTATACACAGGTATTTGACACAAATCTTTTTTATATAATGTTCATAGTATCTTTAATAATAAAATTAAAAAAGGTATCCAACGACAATTTAACTGTGGTGTAGAAAAATCGACTGTAACTGCATAAAAACCAACCAAATCACTATGTATATTTTTAGCGTAAATACCCAGCAAACACCCGACGTTGTATCAACGTTGAATATGCGTTGTATTTAAGTCGCGACGTCGGCGACCTAAATCCAACGTTGATTCAACGTAAGAATCACGACGACTATACAACGTCTGAATAAGACGTCTGCATGACGTTGGGTTATGGTCAGATAATGATTTTGTTGAAATCATAACGAAAATTGAATACTGTCATGAAAAAAAAACAAAAAAAAACATATAAACCTTGTTCTTTCGCATATATTATTATGTTAGGGAAGAGTTAAAAATAGCAAAACACTCTGACATGTTTACTCCCCTTAAAATGTTTCATATTACCGATAGGCGTCGCTTCGAGGGTCCAGTTATTTCGAATTTTACGATAATTCTTTTCTACACTATTTGAAAATAATTAAATAAAGAAACGTTTGTCGACAATAATTTAAAAATATTCTTCATAAAACCTACAAAATAAATGGATTAAAATCGTTTAATTTACATGAAAATGGACAGATCTAATTATTCAAAACTACCAGCAACGGTTAATTAATTATGTTGAATAGTGTTAAACGGTCCCAAGAAAAGATTTCGGGATAAGATTAAAAAGATCTGTCAAATTCGGATTTTAAGGTAAGTGGAATTTATGATTTAATTTGATGGGTGATTTAAGTATTAAAAATGTCAGTAAAAAATATGCATATGTGGATGCAAAAAATAAAAGTTTGCTGAATTTCCGATTAAATATGCGGCATATTTAATCGGAAATTCAGCAAACTTTTATTTTAAATCGAACAAGTAATCAATCAATTTCATAACTGATTGCACCCAATATCGTGTTGGTCGCATTTAAGTTCACTTATAGGTAGTCATGCAAACGTATTTTTATTTAAAAGTGCGATCATCTTTTGTTACACTTTAAAAATCAAGTAAAACAAAACTGGTGAAATTACATTTTAAACTATCTGTTGTGTAAAGTCTAAATTCAAGACTACACAAATATTCACAATCACTGTTCTGGTATCAGTTACATGTACATGTCTTAATGTCCATTATTTCCAACAAAATTGAGCATGAAAAACAGCATGAACTTAATTTGAAACTATTCCAGAGAAGGTTTTATTACTGACAACTGCCAAACTGGCCAGTGCCCGAATTGATTGATGAGTCCTCAGGTCAAATGTTCTTCATGCACGTAGGAAATGTGTTAATGAAAATTTGAGAGAGATAATATTATGTTATTCATTTCGTGTGGGGAACTTGTATGCTTCATACTTAATTAAGAAGGATGTTTGGATTTATTATGCCTGGCATATATGTACGTGTTTTTGAGTTATGATCACTGGTTGATACTACATTGAATTCTTATAAATATAGTTTTATTTTCAATGTCCATGTGTCAAGTTAAAGAATTTTTGAATAAGTTATACATGTTCATTTGCTCTAACTTATAGTTTATTATAATTGTTTACAGATTGATGTCCAAATTTAACATGACTGGGAACGATGGAATTGTACAGGTCAAGCTTGTTTGGCGTTGTTCAAGGTAAATTTATCATTTTTTATTTCTGAATAATCCGTAATTAATTCAGTCATGGTTGTAAAATTATGTATGAGGACTACAACATAATATCATACAAACACTGATTAAGTAAAAAAGCTGGGCTTTCTCATAGCAAAATGCATGTCTAAATAATACCGTTTGAGATTGCATTTGCCTATATTGAATATTATTAGGTATATATTATATTAATTAGAATAAATTCTGCATGTTCAGTTTTCTGTGAGCTTGTGTAATTTTCTCTTTGATTTTGTTGCTTGGTATAATCCAGTCTTTAGAAAAATTTAATATGTATTAATCATGGCAGATTGATAACAGAAACACAGAAGACTGTATATTTTTCAAATAGTAAAAATTACTAGCTTGGATAGATGAAATGACTTCCGAAAATGCCCGCTGACTGAATATGCTTGCTCTTTTACTATTTCAGCAAATACTATGAAGTTTATGTCAAAGGAAACTGAACAGGATGCCAGCCAGGCCTGTCCACTGAAGTAGACTCCAGAATCACAGACAGGAAATCCAGAGGGATTAATTTATTAGTTTCTAACTGTTTTGTACATGTCATTTAAACGAATTCTTTAAGTGTTCATGATCACAGAATAATCATCTACTGTGTGTTTATACAAAATTATGTACGGTATTCGTGTCTATATGTGTATGTAAGAATTTGCAAGAATAAATTAGATATATTCCAAATTGTGAACAAAATTTGTTTTTTGTTTGACATTTCAAATGATAAATTTAGACTAGGTTGTATTGTGAGATTAAAAGTGAACTTTCTGATATAGGTTATAGACATATTAATTATTGAGCAATATTATTTTAATAGTGTTCAGTATCCTCATGAAGAACTAATTATACAGGATTAGTAACTGGCGTAATTATGTTCTTTGTTTGAACATCCCTGAGTTTTGTTGATATAATCACCTTAATTACTTACAGGCGTGTAAATATATACACGTTGGATTTTGGTTGTATACAGGTTGGATTGTGGTTGCATACAGGTTGGAGTTTGGTTGTATACAGGTTGGAATGTGGTTGTAAACACGTTGGATTTTGGTTGTATACAGGTTGGATTGTGGTTGTATACACGTTGGATTTTGGTTGAAAACACGTTGGATTTTGGTTGTATACACGACGTTGTATTGACGTCGGGAAATGACGTCTAAAAAACTTTCATTTACAACCTAAATCCAACGGTCATCCAACGTCAGGGTACAACGTCTGTACAACGTTTTTACAACGTCAAGTGTTTGCTGGGTAATAGTCTAACATCTCTATAGTGAGTCTACCCCAAACCATTTCAACATGCACAAAGACATCTTGACCGCGGGATATATATTCACTTGGGGATATATTCACACATTTGATAGTTATCACGTGAAAATGGATCCATAATTAGTTAGTTGATAAAGTCTTAAAGGCTCGTTCACACATTTCTATAAACCAATCAGGTGATGGCAATCTAGGTCAGTAGGTGACAACAAGGACTTATATACATACACACATATGTGTAGACAGACCGGAACAGTACGCGGACACTTTTCCTCATATGTAACTATTTCGTGTAATTGAGGCCGTGTTTCAAATCATCCAGTCTATGTAGTTTTGAAGATGAATCCTTGCTTAGAAACTTACAGGAACTTAAGATTGTAAACAATGCACTACGCATGCGCAGTCAGGCATCGCGGCAGGTACAGCCACGGCTCAAAATTATTGTACAATTTAACCAGTACGCGGACACCCGTTTATATAGACGTAAAATGGTCAAATAAAGTAAAATCACATTAAAAATGTTTTTTGTGTGTAATTATTTCATTTACACGTGAAAATTGAAAGAAATTATTTTTTCTATGATGAAATATTAACATGTTTAAAGCATTGAGTGCAATACGTCAATTCATGTATTCTTCTTTACAAAAAACATGCAGAACAAAGACTCTCCTACAGTTTTAGTTTGTACTTTACAGAAATGAGTATTTATCTAGATTTACTTATTTCCATCACTACGTTTGTAGCTTACGGGAGTTACGGACGTCAAAATAAAATTATAAAATGGAAACAAAAACATTTGGAAGGTACCTGTAGTCACATGGTTCAAGCGATAAAGATGCGAGTGTTGCTGAGATAAATTATGTGTCGCAAGATCGATTGTGTATATCAGGTTTTTTGTTTATTAAAAAGTCTATTCAAGTGAGATTGTCTCATATTTATTAAATACGTATATTATTTTAATCAGTGGCGATTTTCTTAGCCATTTACACAAGGACTTGCATATTTTTACAAATATCAATTTATTTTGTTTATATCGTCTGCTGATCAGTATAAACAGGAAGTGTAAACAGAATATGTATCAAACCGGAAGAAAGGTAAGTTTGCTGCGAATATAGGTAAGTAATATCGGTATCGTACAGGATGTTTTAAATCTTTAAAACTCGCCGAATGCGAGGGTGTCCGCGTACTGGTAGCGTCCGCCTACTGTTCCTGCCTGTCTATGTATATAAGTCCTTGGTGACAATGAATATAAATGATATATCTATTTAAAAAACTCTTTTCACATTATATTACCAATTATATTACCAATTATACCATTAGTATTCTTAGTTATCATCGATTTGTGATTAAGACATGTTCAATAATTGTTAACTCTCCCATCTCTTTTAAACAAACCAACAGCATGAATTAACACTTGTCAAAATGTCCAACCAGGTAAGGTTTGGAGATATCTATTATCTTACTTAGGGGAAATAAGTGGGGATCGAAAGTGTTAGGGAACGAGATGCCCTGATACCTTTAGAACATCTGTTTTAAAACTAAACGAAATACATACCAACTTTAGCAGGATATGGACAAGTTTAATGTACCACTCTAAACTTCCGATAATCCGATGAAGTTTAAAAGTTTTACTTCTACTTTCACTTTGACCGGATGTTATTGTGAAACGACAGGTGCGCGTTTTGTGCAAGCGCACCTTCATTAGCAACCGTATAAACATAAATGGCGGATATGTAACGGTTTGCAGAGATTTTAAGGAATACTGTACACAAGTCGGAGAATATGACGTTAAATCCGCTTTCAAATCCGAAAGGAATAAAACTCTTGTGTGAATTATGTCAGAAACCTGCATTTATACAGTGCACGAAGTGTAGGGTCACATATTATTGGTGAGTTCAACTTCAGTATTAACGTCGCGGAAACATATTACAATCAATATTATTTTTGATAATAATGTTTCATATTTGGCTTTGTTAGGGAATTAATCTGTTATATTTACCTCAAGCACTGCTTCGACTGGTAATTGCTATCATGCTTACAGCTTTCCTGGTACATATATTATTTTGAGGACAAGTTTTAAGTCCAGATACCTCTTTTTTTATCCTTGCATGACTCCTGAGTCTAAATAAGTCACTGATACAGATTATTTCATCATTATTACAAGGTTATGCTCCAGTGTCAAAAAATTTATCGTCAAAATGCTATATTTACCAATTACGTTCTCCCTGTGTGAAGCAGCAGCACTAAATATTGATCATTAAAAACTGCTTTTTAATTGGTTCTTAACCGTACTGGGCTTTTTTTTTTTTAGCAATAGTCTAGGCGTCTTCCCCTCAGAAAAATTTTTCAAAATCATGCAGTTTTCCCCAAAAATTCAATTCACATCAATTTTTTTCTTCCCCTTTTGCAAAAATTATGCGGTGTTTTTCTCCAACTTAAAGAAAAGGCCCCTTCCCCTACCTGTGAAAAAGCCCTGCCTTAATCAGGAACAATTATTATGAGCCACAGTTTTCCTTGAATTACAGTATCATATTGCCTGAAACATATCCTTTCCTTCTAGCTAAAACTTTTAATGCTGTATCTATTTAGTATATGATTGAAGGAGGAAAAATATTTACCTGATGTGGGGCTCAAACCACCCTTGCTACTCACAGAGAATGGGCTGGTGAATATTACAGCCAATTTATTTATACTTATATGCTATATCATATTGCTACATTCAACCTTTCTTTTTTCAATGTAGATTATCATGACAATCACAAGCTCTTTTGACTCCTTGAAATGACATAAATTAAGCCAAAACGTCATAAACAAGGGCAGATAACTCAGAAACAAGCACCATGACCCCCATTTTCTTTTCGATTAAAATGTTTCTGTTATCATATGCTATGATCATGCAAAGTTAAAAAAATTCTCTCTATACATTTTCATTTTACCTATTATGTTTATTAGTAAAATTTACGTCACAGATGAGCATTATGTTGCGCAATAGCAGCTACTGGATATGTCCTAAAACGGTTTAATGTTTCTGCTTTTTGAACAAATTCTTAACTTAATTGTCACTGTTATTATCAGTGATTGTTTTAAGTAAGTTTAAATTGAATATACATAATTATTTAAATTATCAGTTTTGTATTATTATTATTCTTAATTTATTTTCAGTGGCGTGGAACATCAAAAAGCGGACTGGCTTGGAATTCATGAAAAAATATGCCAAAATTTAATACCATTGAGACAGAGTGCTCCTTTCCTTCCTTCAGAGGAGGAGAGACAAAGCCGAGAAAGACAATTACAGACAAAAAAGGTTTGTAAAATTTTACATTTACTGACATCATGCTAATTGAAGTAAAACATAGCCACTCATCATTGATTTTTTACTTTTAATCATTCAGGCATGCTGCTTTTTGATATATCAAGATTTTATTTTAGTTCTTAAATTCTTTTTTTTTATGTTGTTAAATTCAGTCAACTTTGGGTTTAATTGTACGTTTATTTTCCAGCGGACCATGATAGACCTCACAAGAACAACAGGTCAGAAATTATTGTTTGAAGGCAAACATGAACAGGCAGTGCCCGCAGCAATGCAGTCCCTTCGTTTTGCCATAGATGTACATGGACTTGCTAGTATAGAACTTGTACCATCATATCTTATACTTGGAGAAGCAAGCATAGGTATTGTAACATGTTTTTAATTTTGAATTACAGTTGATGATCTAGTTTAGTATGAACTTTTTTGGTTGAAATCTACACAAATAAGATATCAAAATGTTATTTGTCTTAAAGTATATTTATACTTCCTTAACTAAAGGTGAAATTTTTCCTGGCCCTGAATTTATTTTTGCTGAAGAAAATTCTTACATACAAATTAAGATATTAGAAGACTAAACCAGGTGTTTAATCAGTATAGAAATATAAAAGGTTACCTGTATTGTTTTGTATGATGGTTTTATTCTATTATTGCAGGTTTAGGACGGTTAGATCAAGCAGAGGAATATTTGGCACAGGCACAGTGGACTGTACTGAAAACACCAGAATGTTCAAATGCAATAAAATCTAAATTGTACAGAAATCTGGGCTTACTTTATGCTGCAAAGGGTGATTATGAAGATGCTCTTAGACAATTAGCTAATGATGTAAGTAGTTTGTAACAGAAATGTATAAATATGAATGTAAATTTATTCCAAATCATTTCGACTGTCTTACTTAATGTAATTATTCAATCTTTTGTTTTGGTAATCACTTGTGTAGTCCATATTGTGCTGAATATTTCATCTGTTTAGAATTAAACTAAATACAAAGTTACACAAATTGGACAAAATTTGATTTTTGAGTACAAAAAGGTTATTTACAGTTTATAAGTTCTTAAATTACGAAAACCCAATGTATTTATCAAATAATATCATTGTACAAATTTGACATCTTTCAATACCATGGTTGCATTACAGGACTATGAAAATGAAATTAATGTATTCTATGTGACTGTTTTTGTCAAATGTTATTTGTAAATAATAATTTCTAGTCTTTATGTGTTGATGTAATAGTAAACAAAGTTTAGTCTGAGGCCTATGATAATCATCTTACGTGTATAGTGCAACCTCTCCAAAGCAACACCCTTTGGGAGTTGCAAAATTACGTTGTTGTTGAGAGGTTGTTGCTCTAGAGGCAAAAAATTGATAGTTAAAATGTGCAGTGGGAAAAATTCATGCTGTTGTTGAAGGGAGATAGTTGCCGAAGAGACGGCAACTCTAGGGCGGTTGTACTGTACTTTTTAAGTCTGTTTGTTTGAGTTATAGTTTGTACATCTTACAGTAAGTCACTGCCAAAAGCAGATATTGGTTTATAAACTGAATTTTGTTATACTCTGTTTATAGCCATTTGTGACCATATTTAATGTATTGTAGATATATCATGCATCAGAAGAATTTGGCACACATGATATTAGAACTTCTGGTGGATATTATCATATGGGAAATGTATTTTTCCGACAAGGGAGAATGGATGTGGCTGACACTTTGTACAGACAAGTAAGTCAGAGTGCTTTATGAATTCAGTTATTGTCATTAATTATATACAAACAGTCTCAAATCTAGCTGTGTCTGTTGATTACCTGGTGTATGAACCAGGTGTTTTACACTGAGAGTTAGTACTTGTACTTCCTTGTTCAAAGACTACTAGTATAACAAAATTGTGTGCCAATTAATTAATTAAAGATATTATATAACCAATGATATGATGTACTGTGTCAATTTATCAGTGACATGATTGTACAGTGATACATTATGACTGTAGTCACTTTAAACATCAGATTGTGATATGCATAGTTCAGTCAGGGCCGGCTTTCATTTGACCCTTAAAATGGTATTTTGACTTGAAATTAGTAAAATAAGGCTTTGACTCTTGAGCATTTACACCAATTGGTCAAGTTTGTTATTATACCCCCGCAAACGAAGTTTGAGAGGGAGTATATTGGAGTCACTCTGTTGGTCGGTCAGTCCACATAAAAGTTTGTGGAGTGAACTACTTCCACATTTTTTAAGCGATTGCAATGAAACTTGAAATATGTTATAACCATCAAGTGTAGATGTGCAAGACACAACTTTCATGCCCAGCAATTCACTCATTGCAGAGTTGTGTTCCCTTGAACTTAGTCATATTGTGTACTATTGCATTCTTAGTGTCAAAGCGGCGGCGGGGTATTAGTCACCTCTGTGACAGCTCTAGTTATAATAGGAAATTTGCTGGCTCTTTAAATTATAATCAGTCAAGGGTGGTATTCGATCCTTAACTTTTGAAATCCACGGTAAGAACCCTGAGAGTGCAGCATTGTATTAAAACTACTTATGTATGTATAACCATTTTCATAATTATTCCAGGTCACAGATATTTGGTACACACATTTATACAATATTGTAAAAGTAAGAACCCGTACCCCACCCACACCAAAGGGTGTAGGACCACTCATTGTTGAGATGTTTGATGAGCAAGAAGATGTTTTAGGTATGAATTACTTCTATATTGGCAACATCAGTGCTTATTGTTTGCACTTTATTAAGGTCTTATGGTAAAATAACAGACATATTGAGGAAATACAATGTCTATCCCACTTGCTTTCTATTCATGAAGATAATAAAATTTTACTTACATATATCAGAATGTTTTATAGGCTTGTCCTACATGTTATACAAATTCTACCTGTCTTAGAATATTATTCTTTTTCTTAAGATATTCGCTGTTATATATATTTTTTTCCAGTATTCATTGAATTTAAGTGTTGTTAACAACCATGAAAATAGTTCACAAACGTGGCTTTTTTTCCCTAACTGGAAAATACATTGTATTCAGACTTGTGAAACATTTTTATAATTTTTGTCATGATAAAAATTTGAAATCTTTCTAATTGACTTTGAAAATATCATCGTAACATCTGGGCCTTAATTTATTTAAATGGTTTCTCGGACTATTGAATGTTACATATGTTATTGTTTAATTTTGTTTTAGATGAAGCCCAGGAAGCAGAGGCTGTACAAGTTTTAAACTCTGTGTATGATATGAGAGAACATCAGCCAAACAGACAACCGGAAGATATGGCACGAGTTTGTCATGCCTTAGCAATGCTTTACTATGTCCTCTCTGATATTAGCAAGGTAGGTTTTCATTTGAGTTAATCTTGGTTTTCTATTTCCAATGAGTCTTATAAATGTCCAAGTAAAAAATGAGATAATTAACACTTAGGTAAGAATGAAATACTGTGTCTTCTATTCACTTTCCTATTACCAGATTTTTTTATCTGTTCAGTTAAGCTCGATTTTAAAATTCAGTATGTCTTTTTTTGTCAAGTTTTTACTATTCTACTTTCAATAGTTTTATATTTAGACCAGTTCAGATCCAAAATTACATGATAATAAATTTAATAGAATAAGAATAGTTATTTATATTTGATCATAAGACAGAGGTATAGTTAGGTTACATTTATCATGCAGAAATATGACAAAACTTCTGTATGAAGGTAAATACAGGTTTTCTACAAAATGGATCTATAGAAACTGTAATATATTGCATCCCTGTTTCAGGCTAAAGAATTTGGAAGAAAAGCTGTGGTTGCTAGCGAAGGAAACCCAGATGATACATTATCACGTTCTATCATTGAGTTCATGAAGAATTGTGAGCATGTTCCGATGCAAGCTGTTTGATCAGTAGCTCCTTGATAAAAGAAACGAGAAATATGTGAAGATTTGTGAAGAATATATCAATTATCCTCAGCAGTCGCGGTTACAAAAATATCAGTGAACATTCAAATTACCAGTATTGAATTAATTTGAGGTTAAGAGTCAAATTTATTTACTGTTCCATTCCAATTAATTTAGAATATTAGAACAACAATAGTTCTCTTAAATAAATGGTTTTGTCACTAAGAAATATATACTATTTCTTTTACTGTTATCTTTTTACAAAATGATTATAAGTTTACATGGTTTATAGTGTGTCGAGATTATGTACTGAAAGCAAGTACTTCGACAAATTTGAAATGTCAAGAGTCAATACGAAATATTCTTCCTATTTACCTAATGTGGTAATTATTTTTCACAATAAATTTTAGACATAAACTTACTGCTACTTGTCACACAAAGATGTAGTATACAATATGTCTACACACCTGTGATATTTCATGTTGTTTTGTGTACCCTGTTATTGTCTACTTTTCATAGCATATTTTAAATATTAAAATGTTTAAAAAATTGAATATGTTTTTGTATCTGTTACAGTTCAAATCTCTAGGCAAATATTCATGATACCTTCATTAGGTAAATTATGATGTTATTTTTCTTGCAAGAAAATTGCTAAGAATGGAAAATGTAACTAGACACATTGGTAGTGTATTAGTGTGCCTTCTGTGTTTTGTGTCTTTTGAATAATCACAATATACCAGTAATGAAAAGAGACTCATACAGGATTAAAATGTTCGGTCCATATGAACATGGAAGAAATCTCAAGTATTTATATCTAGGTTGAACAAGGGTTCATAACAAAGTAAGATGTATTTGTGGACAACTCAGTTTCACAAACAAACATGAGTAGAAGCTCAAAAACAATTGGACTTGATTTGTTTCTTTCAGTCCAGAAATCTTGTGTTTTTGATCAGAATTGTAACCATTTGTTTCCTTACATACTAAGACAATGTTAAACATATCGGCACAAAAGTGTGGGTCTAGATTAAGTCTCAAAACTTCATTTCAATTTGAGTCGTAAGTCGAATTCCCAATAACAGACTAGGTTAATATTGTGGGGAAACTGTTATAAGACCATCTTTGTACCTTCTTTGAATACTACATTCTGTAATGCAAATCAGCAATACAATAAAACAGAGAATGTATGATTTTGATCAGCTAAGTTTGAGCAAACACAAGGTTTTTTTGTGAAACTGGGGTCTGATGATGCATCATAGTGCATTATTGTCTGATACAAAACAAACAAAAACAAGTTGTATTCATAAATTTACTTTTTTTTTCATAGACAAAAAAAGTTAAAATATAATTTATATTATTACAAAATATGTCATCTAGAGTTTTTGATATGAGGTTTTGGAATGTATCGTATACAAGCAGACATGACATCATAAAACAATACAGTACAGTGATATAACAATCAATGACACATGTAATGCTGGCATTACAAGTAACAGAATATATAATAACCTCTCTTCTTAGGAATAATATGTATTGAATTAACTACCATCTTGCAAAAAAATTGTAAATGAAATACAGTACAGCCTCTCACAGCAGCCACCAATGGGAAGGACAAAAATGACTATTGTAAGGAGGTGGCTGTTGTTGAGGGAGTGAAAATAGAGTAAACTTCAATATGGGCTGCTAGTATACAAGCTGTAACAGGAATGCGACTGTTGTTCAGAGGTAAACGTTTATGGACCTTACACTGTAATTAAGTAATTTCATGATCAAATAATTGTACCTGAACAGAATAATCTAAAACTAGAGACAGATGATATTAGATTTCTCTCCATCTGGTTTTCCTACACAGGTTCCGAAAAATCATCAGTAATTTTTCTAACAGTTAACAGCAACACACCAAGTAGGAAAACTTAGGAGGAACAAGACATAACAAAACTTGTTATTCATATTGTATATCACCAACAAAAAGAGCAAAAAGTTCGAATTTTACTGAAAAAAAATGTTCTGAAGACTGAAGGGTCAGACTAAATTGAAATTTAATTGATAACACAATTAGGCCAAGAAAATATTAATGTTTGCCCAAATGCAACTGACCCAGAAAAATGACTGCAACCCAAAAATATTTTCATCATTTTTAGGTCTAGAATATTTTTATAGTATGAGGACTGCGGAAAGGCATTCTTAAACTGCATATTTTTTCCACTATATAATTCATCTGCACTTTAGAAAATACGCTTATTGGCTCAATTAAGTCTGATTCAAATGAAAGAGAACAAATATTTAAATAAAAAAAATTACCATCTACCTATATAAGTATCTAAAATTTCCTACATTGGTAGCATTAGGGCAAATGATTTAACAGAATTTTTTTAATTCAGGCCATACAAGTACACTGTAAAAAGAACAAAGGTAAATCTGATCATGAATAATTCTGTAACTAAAGGAAAATCGTGAGCTACAAATAGGAAACATTTAAAGCAATTAATGTTTGTAAATGATATAATAAATAAATGCCATGTATCTGAAATATTTACAATTTAAGTTTTACACTGCAATGTTTCAACACAACAGCCTTAACACATACTTGTTTTTACAGACCAGAAAAATTGATATCACAAACATAAAAAATTATCCAGCAAGTCCTTAGTGAAATAATCAAAATTATTCAGATAAGTATGTTAGTGAACAGAGCTCATCTTACAATTTCATTGGTACAAATAACTGAACATTTTATTATCACTTCACAGCGTAAAATATGGAACATAAACTATAAGACATATAACTGTGCCATTATACAAAAACAGCATATCATTTTAGATAAATGCATGCCTAGTTTTCAACAATACTTAACCTTGCACCATTTTACAGTTCAGCAGACTTATATACACATATACATATTGACAACTAATTCAGGCACAACACTCATGGTACATTAACTTGGGTCATTGACAACTTAACATTTTACAGAGACAACACTTATCACACTGACCACAGAGGTGCCAGAGCTCGGACGGCAGGGGCAGCAATCACTGCCCAAATATTTCAGCAAAAAAAAGAAATTTCGTTTCAAATTTCATTCAAAGCAAGGGTCACCCTCTCCCAAACCTACCCTTCCACTGTCCCAATGTCAAATTGCTTCTGGTGCCCTTGAACCAAGATTGACAACAATTAATATTGAAATTCTTTGTTTTGAATGATTTAGTCACAAGATGCACATATCATATTTAAGCTAAATAGATTACCAGTTGTTTGGATGATACATGAAATAATAGGCATACATTTAGAGGGTGTACATTGTATTTCTACTAAAAGCAGATTTATATGAAAGTCACAGTTAGTACATGGTTCTGTTGCATGGATTTTCTGCCCATCCTTGGTGTTGTAATTGACTTTACTTGTATAGGAAAACTACAAATTATCACATAATTATATAGATAGTAATGTATAATAATATTAATTCTAAAATATGACTATAAATATTATTTGGTAGCCATATAAAGTTATCACAGCTTATTTGTACAATAAATTAAAAACTAAAATATAAATACAGTACAACCTCTGTAGAGCAACACCCTGTGAGAGCTGCAAATATTGGCCATTGGTGAGAGGTTGTTGTTGTACAGATGTTAAATTTATAGTAAATATCAGCTGAGGGAAATTTTAAAAGTGTTGATATAGAGAGGTTGTTGCTCTACAAAGAGTCATTCTTGAGAGGTTGTACTGTAGGTCAAAATTACAAGTTGCATCCTTCCCCTTATACCAATCCACCTAATCAATCTCTCCATCTCTCTTCCTTTCAACCACCTTTTTCTACCATCTACCTCTCTAACACATATATTTATCTATATTTCCTCCAAGATCATAAGGTACTACATTTTCTATATACTTTGTGAAATATTTCTTATTTAAATGTTAATTGAAAATTAATTAAACATGTCAATTATAATTGACTTGCATAGAACATTTTGATGATGATAAACTGTGTTACACATACACACATATATGCCTAGAACAGTACAATATGAACATACATATTGTTTAATACATCAAAATAAATAAATTTAGTATAATACAATTTATGGGCAAATATGGCTTCATAAACTAAACATACAATCAATGTTATAAATATTTTGTATCACATTAGAAATGAGTAAAAGGACGGTTGTTTTTTATCACAATATCAGTTGTATATCATACTATGTACAAGTATTTTGGTACATAGCAACATGACTGCACTTGAGATAATAGCAAACTGAATCATTAAAAAGATCAAATGCTATTAAACTAATTTAACAGAACTTTGTCATGATTAATATAATATCTTGAAGCTACAAAAATAAATAAAGATAAATTCCATCAATTAAATGCACTATAACTGTCATATAACCAACAACATATAATTACATACTTCTAAATATATCAATAAAATGATAAGGAGAAACTGAATAGGAATTAAGAGCAAATAGTAAACATCCACAGATCCTCTTCGAGGCAGCAGTATTGTTGAAATCACAGATTGTTTGTACAGATATTCAAATTTTAACAAACGAAAATCGAAACAGTGGTCAAGAATCAAAGTCATCCGCATCAAAATCTGATTCACTGTCAGTTTCATCCTTCTCGCGAAACAGATCAATCGATTCACTGACTGATCCCAATCCGGTTCCCCTTGGAAATGAGGTGGCAAGGAAACTGCTAAAACTTGAGTCCAGGCCAAATGTTTCAAACCGGGAACCATAATTTATGGCAGGTTCAACACTGTTGTCTGGATCCCAGCTTGATGTTATGCTGTTACCAAGGCCACTACTAGTTGCTATGGTGACACTATGAGGGTTGTCGCTAGGTGATGTAGGTCGAAGTAAATTGCTCTAAAAATAGAAAAAGTAAAAATATCATTAAAACAGTACATCTGATTCACTAAAACATTATACGGTTATTAAAATGACAAGACTTAACTCAGTAAAATTGTTTAGTTTTGAAATCACTTCATTTATTTTACTTGAAATCAAGTAACACTGATGTATAACCTTAACTTGATCCTAATGGGATACTGAAAATCAATTACTATACAAACAAATTGGCATTTAGGGAAAAATATTTATTTTAAGATATCAACTAAATTTCAATGTTTCATCTGAATAGGAGCTGTAGATGGTTAGTCAAGAGTTTTCACTGTCTATAGTACAAATATATAGTACATGTATATAAACTTTCAATATGTGTTTGAATACACAGAAGCATACAATATAGATTGCAATTAAGATATACAGTAAACCTCTCCAGAGCAGCCCTCTCGAAAGCATCAGCCTCGCTTCAACAACAGCATGATTTTGCTTCTCAAAAAGGGTGTTGCTTTGGACAGGCTGCACTGTATATGTATACCATAGTCATAAATGTAGTGTAACATAATTTACAGTAAGACAGTAATAAAGTACTAGTATATACAGTGTAACATTGCGACATGCATTTCTGGTAACACATAATTATGTACAATAAACTTGTGAACAAAATGCATTCATTCAAGGGAGAGAGTCTTCAATCAGATCTTTTTTCAAAAGGCCATTGTTTACAAGGTGGCACTTATTTGAAGGGGACATAGTAACATGCTGTTGTAGATGGTTGTAGAGAATATGTTAGGGAACCATAAAATATTACTTCATTACTGTTCAATTATAACTAAAAATCACTTTATCTAATTCAAGACAGTGTCTATGTACTTTTTTGTTGGTTTCAGTGGGTTCAACACAGTTGTATACAGTTCACCTAACCGACTTAAATCCTGGACTATATTCTAACCAGTACTAACTTACCCACACCCAAGGAACTAGCAACTTCTCCACATAAAAAGGGAAAATCAACATTTTTGTTGAATAGAAAGGTATGACCTAGCTGTCACTGCTGGGTTTCGAGGACCATGGGCTTAGCTTCTGAGTTTACTATTATCCAAATATACTGTATAATAATAATAATTTTGTACAACTTTGTTCACATAGTATTAAATATATGGAGAGAAATGGATCTTATTTGATACAAAAATGTAAAGAGAAGGATATAATTAACAGTATATGCATGGCCCTTTATAAACAAGGGACACTGAAGGAGCTGGATGACCATATAATATTATAAGGGAGATGATACATGTATAAACGTTACCAATGGGATGGTTTAAATCTGTATTCATACATTCTATAAGACTCAACCTAAAGTAAAGTAAGTATTCACTAAATTAAATAATTAAATAAATAATAAATGAAAACAATAAGAAAATACTAAAACAAATATTCTACTATATTAGTAATAAATAAAGTACATATTCCAACAATGGCTACTATGGCTAACTACCAGAAATGTTAACTGTATATGAATCAAAATTAATGCTTAGCAACAGAAAATTGTTCAATCCTCAATAATGAAGAATTTTGTAATGATTTCAAAATGCAATAAAAAATGGAATACCAATGCTAGCAAAACAAACTACCATATGATCTAAGAGATTCACAGGAGTGTAAAAATAATGTTTTTAGTTACAAGATAGGGCTCAATATAGACTATTTTGTAACATTTAATGTACTCATGGCCAGCATCATGCATGTACCGGACACTTTGAATGTACAAGATCATAGAAGAAATAAAGCATTTTGTAACAAGGCAATCATCTGTTTTGAAACAAGTTTTGCATTGCAAGATTCTTGGGCCAAATTCGTTCTTACAGAAATTATAAGGAATGAGTTGTCAAGGAAATAGTTTAAGACTGATGAAGTAAATCAAGTCAAAAGCTTAATTCAACTCCTGCCATTTCTATCATGCTAAAAGAAGCACTTGGGAGTTACAATGCATACAACAGATCTTAGCTTTCAGAATAGAATGAAGCAGCTCAAAGAAACCATTTAATTTTACAAAGTGATATAAGAATAATGTTTAGAAAGATATTGATCAGTTTATACAAAGGTGATTATTTTGAAAAGAATGAAACTGTAATAATGCAATTAATCTGTTTTGAAACATAAAAAACCCAAAGACTTAATAAATTTAGATGCAATACATTCAGTACAGGATTCAAGCACTTTTAAGCATGGAGAGCATGTTTATTTGTCATAATTCAATGGAAACATTCATTTGTTTGACCACAGTAAGTTTGTTCTTAACGAAGTAGCACCATTTTCAACATTTATTTCAGTCATATCATGGTAGACAGTAGTCCTAACCAGCTTTCCTGGACTTTGCTTAGACCTTAGACGGTACTAAGTACATTTTATTCGCAAGCTACAGCCAAGCTACCCCACATTATTCAAAGATAGGGGACAATTTAACATATCTTCAGTCAAATTTGTCACCAACAGTGTGAGCCTTCCCTGAGGTTTGAACTCACAACGCTCTAACCACTGAGCTAACCAGGCAGGCAGCAGCTGTGAAGCACTTTGAACAGATTGTTCTCAAATATTAGAAATCTATGGTAATGGTTTATCAAACATTACAAGTATTAAACATGTACTATAATATCTACAGCTATAGGTAAAGCACAATGTTTGTCACACAATGGATTGGGACAACTGGAATTATATCTAAACATCTAAAAAGCAAAATGAAGTGTATAAATGAATTGGTTGCAAAATGCATGCTAAAGACACGTAGGAGCTGATTCTAAAACAAATGAAAAGCATGCCACACCATTTCAATTTGTGGCACAGAAATATACTTGGCAACAATGTTCAAGCTTAAAGATTAAATCCAAGAAGTTAACAAATTGGTAATACAAAAAATAATGCCATGGAATAATCGTAATAAGGAAGTAATGTGAAATGAAACAGATTTTGGAAATATGGGATCAAAATTGTCCCCAGAATAAATAAATGAAAGATCAAATTATCAAGCATCAAGTTCATTTACATAGACTTCACTTTGCAAAATAAAATCAAATAATAAACCTACATACAACAATTCACCACATAAAAGTATGATCTACTAATGTTGAATCTATAAAATTACACAATGATTGTGAAACAAAAAAATATGTTATATAGCAACAGCAAGAATGACTTTTGTCTTCACTTACACTTTACTATAGATTCAGGCAACTGAAAAGTATCAATAAAATGTAACTGAATTACAAGAATTCACTAATTGAAAAATTAATGTTAATCCTTGTACCCTAATAACATTAATTTTTATCTGCTCAACAAATAACTCCACCTTCCCAAAACTCAACTCCACCTTCCCAATATTTAACTCCACCCAATCAACACTCAACTCCGCCTTCTCAACCTTTGACTCCACCTACCCATCATTGAACTCATCAAGCCCAACCCTACTTTCCCATACCAATATGATATGTTTACAAGCAGAGCAAAGACGTTGAGTTAAGATTTTAGAATCAACACAAAAAGCCAGTAAACTAAATAAGGTTTGCAGACGTTACACAAAAATGAATGTTCACATTAAATTGTTTACTCCAACGTATCTGGAGAATATAGGGTTGAACTATTATCACAAACTTACTACCACCCATCTTGGATTGAAATTATTAAGTATAATCAATATATGACCAGGAAGAAACCACACATACAAACATATACATAGATATATATATAATGTGAAGTTAGTCAGGAGAAAGACAAACCAAATAAAATTAATCATCTACAAATATTAATTCCTCTAAAAATGATGGTAAATGTGATGGGAGAGAGAGCAACAACCAACGGACTGAGAGTACCTTACCTAAATGATAACTGACCACTGGAAAAATGTAAAACACAGCATAGATATTTTGTCTAGTATGTTTATTGTTACTATAAATTAAGACTGAGTAGATCTTTGATTAAGACAATGTGTCATAGATTTTGTCCATGCATGAGCAAGCTCTGGGGCTCATATATGGTACAATTAAATCTAGTAGAGTAGAGAAACTAGCTTTCTGATCATTTTAAACAACAACATACCATATACAGGGAATGCAATTCTTGATAGAATTCAATGACGCAATGTACTCTTTGATAGTTTTTACTGATACTTATAAAGTAATGTTACATCCAGATGCAACAATGATTTACTCGTCCAGGAGATATTTTTTGAGAAAAATCTGACAGTATCAAAGAAATGACAATAGATATGAATGCTAACCTCTCTTTCTTTGCCTAATTTATGTTCCTTCAATAATTTATCTAGGCCATGTTTCTGTTGGGTTATAGAATCTATACGGTCCTGAAGTCTCGTATTCTCTTCCTCTAAGTATTTCGTTCGTACTTGAAGTATCGACACAGAACGGGACTTTTCCCGTACCTCTTCTTCCATCTCGTTCAACCTGGAATAAATTCGGAGAGCTGAAAACAAAAGAGAGAACACAACACCGTGTAAATAGTTAGGGGTTAGCATGCAGACTGTCAAACAACAGCAAAGCAAACAGACTTCAAAATCCCTGCTTAAAAATCAAAACATTTATATAGGGTAAATTATTAAATAACAGAATCTTAATCATTAACTCCATAACAATAACATGCACTAGGTAGTTTTTTATCCATCTAGTAAAGCTTTACATGAAAATCATTAACAAAACAAATGTATGATCTTACAAACATTTGGAAAATTTGGCAAAAATTAAAAAAGTCACATTTTTAACAAAATAACAAACAGAGCAATTTAAAGTCAATTATAAGATATTGCAATACTGTGAAGCAATGTTTGTGACTTTTTGAAATATTGATGTTTTTTTAAAAAGCAAATTCAAGTATTCCATAATAATGTTTAAGCAAGCAGATCGAGGTATATCCATAACCATGAAGTGTTTTATATGTATGATTATATGTATATGATATAAATATCATTAATAAATAATTGACACATGTACAGGATTTTGATGTCTGCTCACAAGCATAATGAACACATCTGTCATACACAATGACACCCTTTAAGGACTTATATACTTTTGTATCATTAAATCATCCAATGAGTCAGAGCTAAGTCTGAGATTAAGCTAATTTATTGATTCTTGTCACAAGGACTCACATTAATAAGCCACAAGTAGTGTTTGTGAAACAAGGATGCTCCCAAACAGCCAACTGGAAGGTAAGACCTTAGGTCTCACCTTCATGTTATGACCAACCTCCTAATCAAATCTGAGGAGCTTAGGCCAAATAGTTCTCTAGTTATTGCCTGGACAAGGTTTGGTTACAGACTGACCGACCAACTGAGTGACCGACTGACATGTGCAAAGCAATATAGTATTACATCCTTTTCTACGAAAGGGGGCATAATTATGATTTTAATATACAACTGTTGTTGGCATCCCTACTTTGACTTATAAAGTTATGGTCACAAAAACATGAATTTGTTTTAACAGCACAAAATAACCAATATTTACATCTCAAAATATATCATAGAATCTAATGTGGCATAAAAAAAGTCCATTTAAACGTACATGTAGTAGAAAGATGTGTTCATGTAGTGTAAGGGATTATATTACAAGCCAAACAACTGTATAATTATGATGGTTTGTCCTGGTTAGCTGGTTAGTTCTATGTGGGGAAATATTAATTGAAGATACATCATATCAATTAATTAAAATAATAGATATATATTATACAAGAGCGCCGCAAGCGGTGCCAATGCTCGTCTGTTCACCGCCTAAATGAGATTTATCCATATATGACGTTTCATGTTGCTACCTTTTTATTTATAATTTCTGAGGTATGAGCTACATTAAAATTTAATTTTTGCACAACTAAGATGCTGCAGTCATCACAATAGATGACTTTTTCTTCGAAAACAAACAAGCTAAAAATGAATTGAAAGAGTCTCGAGATCAATTGTTAAACCAAATGAATGCTGAAAGTTTTTAAAAATATCATTATTTGTGTAATCTAGTATACAGTCATAAATTATTTTTTGAAAATTTATTTTGACATTGAAAAAGCCAGAAAACATTATAAGACTTACTTGCCAAAATTATAAATCATAACTCTTTAAGTATTTCAATATTATATTGTTAAACACACCAAACATCATACTTCACACTGTGTGACAATCAGTCATACTGCCTAGCAACCAATCATACTGCATAGCAGCCAATTTTGTCACACAAAATATTTACAACATAAATACAAATTTATGTTGTAGCTCTGAATCAAGTTTGTTTCATTTCTGTATATAGAAATATACTTTAATTCCAGTAAATCATAAAATGGTAAATAAGTAAGAAATACTCAGAACTTATCTAAGTGACAAAAATGCCATATCCTCAGATTCATTTTCTTATTAAATGCTATGGAAGAATTGCACATACATATTATACTGATAAAAATAATTACATGCAACTATTGAAAAATCCATATAGTGTTACATATATATAATAACTGTTTACAAAAGCGGTATATAAATATTTACTGCATTAGCGATAAAAAAACACAGCACAAGGGGTAAGGTGTTGGGTTTATTATACTTCAAAAGCAAATGAAATAAAATATTCAATGACATAATTAAAAAATTGCATGGCCATAAAATGAAACTACTTTAGAATCTCATATCCACTGATTAGTTACAACCCCACACACTTATTAACACCCTACCTACTTATAAACACCCCACCAACTAAATGAACACTCACCTGCTCATTTAAACCCCACCCACTCATTAACATCCCCAACCACTTAATTTTTCTATAGATTGAATGAGAATCTAAACATTCATTTCTTAGGCCTTAAAACATAAAATACATTCATAAAATGAATACAACAAATCATAAAACTCAATTTTAGTACCTAAAATTTGCATAGTAATTTAAGTTTATAATATTTAATTGACAAAATAAACAAAACATAGATATGATCTCATTGTTCTGTTAAATTAACCACATCAAGTAATTTCTACCCTTTAAACAATTTTCTACATTTTTTCAGTTTCAGTAATTGGAATCATTTTTAAGACAAATTAACCACATTTAAATTTTAAAAAATCCAGTCAATTACTGTTGAAAGAAGTGTGTATAATTCAAAATCACAACTTCCTAAATAAATTCATTCTGAAGGCTAAAAATCAAATGATGTTACTTTGTTTGAAATATCAAGTACAATAACAATATTATACAAAGTTTGAATACTCAAACATTCAGAATAACTTTTAAAGAAGCCTCACTTTAAAACCTCAACATTATTTAAATTCATTTAATTGGGAAAAATTTAATGTTTCTTTAAACTGTTTGCACCAGTACGACACTTACTGTGAAAGAAGGTCTCGTTTTTCTGCAACAATTTGTTTATAATTTCCATCCATTTTGTCTTTCCAGTCTAACTCTTTACGTAATGTGGCTCGCGTTAAACGTAAATCTTCATCCATACGATTTAACTGATCTTGAACACGGTGTTTCTCTTTGGTGTAAAATTCTCTGTAAAAACAGTAAAATTCTTTGATGAATAATAATGCAAATTTGTCTAAAAAATATCTGCTACAACCAAATTCTTATAATAGGGATTTTGATAAATGAAAAAATCCATGGTCTGCTGATATATCGAGGGCTCAGCGCAACACCGTCGTAACTTGTTCTTATTTCAATATATATATAGTCTTCACAAAGAAAATAAATAAATGCTCTGAGGTACAAAATGTACAATTCAGAACACAACAAACACAAATTAATACAATTATATCTCAGAAACTGTATCATTTTACCCTAAAATATATAAAACATTTAATTTAGTTAACCAAATTTAAGATTTGGCATTATAAGAACTAAATTTCCATGAGCTATTTTTCTCAAATCTTTAAGCACACAAACAGCACAGAGATGAGGCAGCATTGACAAATCAATATTCAGAGTTTCTAGTTATTATTTATCTTTCAAAAACACACAATTAGTGGCACAGCTCATGTTGCTATGGTAACATACAAAATGTATTTTAAAATTTGCCAAATCAGAAGCAGCAAAGACTTCACAAAAAAGCTGTTTGCACAAAAAATCATCATGCAAAATAATGGTATTAATGAAGAAATGAAGATTGAAGACAACCTGGAAGTTACAGTCTCCGACATTTAGGTGATAATGTAGTAAAACCTAACACTCAACAGACGGACTTAAAAACAAACATATATTGCTATAAAGTGACCAATAATTATAAACAACTAAAAGTGATCAATATTGACGTTTGATATCAATTCATATATGAAAACATAAATTTTAATCAAATTAAATGTGAGGTTTGTTTAAAAATATAGATAAAAAACCAAATCTGCCAAGGGACGACAGCTATAAAGCAGAGAAGGGGAGATGCAACTGAAAGCTGTATGTATTAATAACCACAGCTATGGAGCAGACGGAGGAATTTAACAGACAAAGGAGCAGACGGGGAAGCAGACGTAACTGAGATAAAATGAAGAAGAGACCACTCGGCACACTTTATATACGGGACACATTAAAGTCAATGTAAACAAAATGACATTTAATTATGTAGTAATATAAGAGAAATAGAACACACAAAGTACATTCATGGTATTTCATATATCAAGAGTAAAGCCAAAGTATTCAATGATCAGTTTTCAACATTATAGCATTTTGGAACTAGTTGGAAGCAATAAATTGGTAAAAACATCCGTTGTCTTTGTCGTGTGTTCCACTACACTCCTTTATTGTTGTTATTATAGCATTTTGTAAGGATTCCACTGAAAATATTCCACCTCTTGCATAAATGCTTCCTTTAGTCATTATGCATTATAAATGCACTGACACATTAGAGTTCTATGTATGTGATTATTAAACCAATAGGTTATTTGATATTGCTGCAGCAGAAGACATCTTTACTGTGTCATGCAGTTTTGTTATTCATGGCAATCCATAAAACAAGCTACACCGTAAGTTCTAGGCAACTTACAACTATACCCCAAATATGATCTATAACACATAATATCATACCTACAGGAAACTATAGCAAGAACTATGTGATGAACGGGATAATTGCACATGGCGCTACAATAGAATTGCGAGTCCTAATTAAGATGGATGATGTGGTTAATTATAGCTACATAACCCATAGGACAAAATCTTCTAAGTCAGTAAAGTCTGATTGTATTAAAACTAAGGTAGAACTTGTCAGTCCAATGTGTGATAGAATAAAGTAAAACTAAAAATGTGACAGCAACCATAATTATAAGATTGTGAAATAGTAAAAATGTGAAATAGGCCTAGAGTTGATGACAGAGAAAAGAAAGTTACCCTGGGAGGTCATGGTATTCATGATCGTACAAGTGGTATTCATAGGAATCTATCCAACTATAGAAAAGAAACAAATTTTTACAACATTAATTATAGACCATTATGGAACTTGATTTGATTTCAGGTAATTTCTGATTATAAGGTCAAAAATAGGTAAATGCAGTAAAAATATAGGTATATTGATTAAATACAGGTAAATACAGTTTACAAGAATGCGCACTTGTAAAATGGGTAAATATTGGTAATACATTATTAAAGGTAAAATATACCAGTAACTAATACACTGTAAGAATTGCTGTAAACACTTTTTGAATACCATTACATCAATACTATTTAGCTTATCTTCCATATTGGGTTGTTACTTGATATTCTAGTTTTATTAAATCATGTTAGAGACACGTAAAGACAAATCTGACTAACAGACTGAACAAGGTCAGTAGTTCCTTTTTGAGTTATTTATAATCAATTTATACCTAAATCTCTAAAAATGAAAACATCACATCAAGACTCCATATAAACAAGAAGTGTTTGTGAAACATGGATGCCCCCTAAAGGCCAACTGGATGGTTAGACCTTGACCTTTGACCTCAAAATCAATAGGGGTCATCTACATGTGATTACCAACCTCCCAACCAAATCTGAGCAGCTTAGGCCAAATAGTTCTCTAGTTATTGCCCGGACATGGTTTGGTTTCGGACGGACACGACAGACAGACATACATGACTGTGCATAGCAATATGCCCCCTTTTCTTTGAAAGGGGGCATAATTATCACAAAACAGATTTTATGAGTACAATCTCATCATCTCACTATACAAAAGACAATGTTTTAATACCAACATAGATTTTATAAAGCACATACAAGCAACTTCATCTATCTTCTACTATACAAGTGTGTTTCATAAGCAATCTCGATGTTCCATGTGTATCCCCTGATAAGCACAATCATATGTATTGTATTTATCTCCATGTAATGTAAATGTATATTTTTGTGGCCAACAAGGAATACTGGTTTTATCTAAATATGCAGCCTCTTGAAATAAAGTCATTATAATTATGTGTAATTAACACTAACATTTTCCAATGGCAGATTTGGCTTCCATTCCAATAAAGAATAAAATCTCAGCGTAAAATAACTGTCATATCAACTGAGCCGAATTTTCTAAGGACATAATGAATGTGTATCTTTGAATGAATACAAACAATTCTTAGAGCTGAAACTGAAACATTTGTATGAAAGGCAATAAAGACATACATTTACATGGGACAAAATATCATTGTCACTGTAATTATCGCAAGAGAATAAGGCTTCAAAAAAATGCTTAAGTTTTGACATTATTTTACAAATACAAAGATTGTAGCACAAAATCTTTAAAATTTATATTCAGGAAAACAACAGCATTTTGATGTTTGTATAATCGAAAGATATATTAACAAGAGGGCCAAGATGGCCCTATATCGCTCACATGACAATCACTGTTCACTCATTAAAACATTGTTTTGAACCGGTGACCTAGTTTTTGACCCCAGACGACCTATGTTCAAATTTGTCTTACATATCATTAAGACAAACAGTCTGACTAGGTTTGGTGAAGATACGATCAAAATTTGACATCTACTGTGTTAATAAGGTTTTCCTAAGATTTGACCTTGTGACCTGGTTTTTGACCCTAGGTGACCCATATTTGAACTTGTCCTTAATACCATTAAGACAAACAATCTGATAAGGTTTGGCCAAGATCCAATCAAAACCATGACATTTAGAGCTTTTACAAGATTTTTACCTAAGATTTGACCTTGTGACCTAGTTTTTGAACCCGGCTGACCCATGTTCATCCTTGACCCACATATCATTGAGGCAAACATTTTGACAAGGTTTGGTGAAGATCCAATTAAAACTGTGACATCTACAGTGTTAACAAAGTTTTCCTAAGATTTGACCTGGTGACCTAGTTATTGACCCCAGATGACCCATATTTATACTTGACCGTTATATCATTAAAACAAACGATTTGACAAAGTTTGGTGAAGATCCAATAATAACTGTGAAATCTACAGTGTTAACATGGTTTTTCATAAGATTTGACCTAGCGACCTAGTTTTTGACCCAAGATGACCCATGTTCGAACTCGTCCAAGATATTATGAAGACAAACATTCTGACAAGGTTTCATGATCATCCAATCAAAACAGTGACTTCTAGAGTGTTCACAAGGTTTTCCAGCAATTTGCCCTAGTGACCTAATTTTACTACAGAAATTACCCATTTTCAAACTTGATCTACATATTATTAAAATAAACATTCTGACAAAGTTTCATGAAGATAAATTCAAAACAGTGATTTCTACAGTGTTCACAAGGTTTTCCCTTATTTGGCCCTGGTGACCTAGTTTTTGACCCCAAATGGCCCAATATCGAACTCGTCCGAGATTTTGTTGATATTAACGTTCTGACCCAGTTTTGCTAAAATTGAGCCAAAAATGTGGCCCCTAGTGTGGTCACAACAAAAAGTTTGACGACGCACGACGCACGACGCCGGACGCCGGACGGAGAGTGATCCTAATAGCTCACTTTGTCACTTTGTGACATGTGAGCTAAAAACTATGAGCTTTAAAGAAAACAAAAAATTGAAATGTATCTAAATAAAACAGCAATTACCTTACAAATATAGTAACATCTCAAATTGATACATGGTTTTTATTAGCTTATCTAGACATGTCCAGTGTAATTAAATGTATATAAGTATTATGTATGTTTAACAGTAAAATTGAACATGCAACATGCAAATGTATGATTTTATGAAAAAATGAACTGTGGAACAACATTTAATTTCATGATTTGTAATTCCATGGAATTTGATATCTTAATGGCTAATAGCAATACCTCAGCATGCATAAAATACTAAAGTGATGATTTTTTAGGTATATTTTGTTGTTACCATGGTAATAAAACTTAAATGGAATTATTATAATTTATAATTAAACATAGACACAAAACTGTAACTATGTATACTTAGAGATAAAAATATATTCATTTAATTATCCTGTAGAATTCTAGGTAAAACTTAAATAAAAAAATATATTTATTTAAACTGTAAAAATCTGATTTTAGTCGTAGATAAATAGATTTCTATTATCTGTATAAAAACATTATATATTATTCTGTTACCATGGTAATACAATAAAATAATGTACATTTTTAAGTAGGACATAATGATAACATGCAGTGAAAAGAGAATGTATATTAACTTGCTGTCAGCATTCATAACAAGACAAGACATAAACACATTTTAATTAATATCATGATAGAATAGTCATTCCAGCATTATATACCTGGGGTAATCATTCTCCTCACTGAAAAAAGAGTTTGTATCTTAACATAATACCAGAGTACATTATATGCATCAAAGTGGCCATTGATAGAAGATCATGTTTTTATGCCAACTAATTTGTTGGAAACTTTATCCAAATATGGTCTTCAACATGCTCACTGTAATTTAATGGTAACCTGATGATCTTCTGTTGGTATGAATTCTTCCATTAATGTTTCAATAGCCAGGTGTGATATTTGAACTTACAGTACAACCTCTCCAGAGTGGCTCTCTCTTGAGCAACAACCTCCTTTCAACAACAGCATGATTTTTCCCATTGCAAGATTTAACTCGCAATTTAACCTCTCTAGTGCAACAACCTCTCAGTAACAACATAAACTTGCTACTCCCAAAGGGTCTTGCTTTGGAGAGGTTGCACTGTATATGGTATGGATTTAACATGTCAACTGTCTGATTTTCCCTTTTCCACAAGAGATAAGTAACATTTGTTAAATACTATAACAATTTGGAGACCAACCTTGAGATATTTTTCAGGGCCCTGTACAAGACCACCCAAACAGAGTAACTCGATTTTAATCCTTGTCTTAAACTCAAACACTAAGTTTAGAATAAGACTCAAAACCATGATTTATAGCTTGTTAATTACATTTTATATAAACAAAATTATATTTCTTTTTCAGCTCATATGTTTACTGGGCGGTGCACTTGCATGTTTAGGCAATAAATAATTTGACTTGACTTGACTCTATTGTGAAATAAATACATCCAATTAAACTCTTAAAATCATTTCACCTCTTGGTATACATATATGCACCATGTTCTAGACATGCATTGTTTTATAATAGATCTAAAATGAAACCATTGAATGCATACATGCAAGCAGATATATGATGGAATATATTCTGCAAAGCTCTGATTTCAATGTCATGCAAGCTGATTCCAAACACCTGATGAATGGTAACACTAAAGTAACTGATTACATAATTAATACAATGTTTACAGTTACACAAGTCTAGCAATTTGGCTAATTCAGATGTTAGATACTACTAAGTAGTAATAATGCTGACTGAATGAAACAGAGGCCCCAAGACCTTAGTATTGTATGTACTTCTTACATTACTGGCAGCCATTGCTCAATGTTCTACTGAAACCCAGGTGGCCAGTGATGTAACCACCTTCTATTTGAAAACCTAGAGCCTACTACATTTGTTGTAATAATCCATGAAATAAAACTCACTACATTTTAAATTTTCTGGAATCTTCTGGAGAACACTGGTTGCTCAACAAATGCTATGTATAAACTGATGCATTTATGGTCACAATAAAGGCCACATCAGACAATGATATAATTACATCATCAGTATAAAGAAGAGGATTATGACAATTGCTTACAATTTTGTTAAAAAAGTATTGCATGGATCTTCATATTTTTCACACTCTTTATAAGAAAACAGTGTATGTTACTTTACTTATTACATCCAAATAGTGGTTTTAAATTGAATACACAAATGATAACCAACACATTAAATGAACAGGTAAATATTGCCATACCATAGTATTACCATATATATAAATGGTATATATTAGAACATGATGGTAAGGTCATATGGTAGCCAAGCACCAATTATAAACAAATTAATGACTGTTAAGTACACTTGATTATTGAGAAGAAAAAAGGGCCATAACTCATGTTCAAAGTCGAAAAGTACCAGGATTATGAAGAAAAAAGCAAGCAAGATAGATATATAAATATATATAACATAGTTTCAATCACTCAAACTACATATCACACGGAACATACTTTCTTATTTCACATGTTGAGCAAAAATCCACATCACTGTAACAATGTAATGGTATGCTATAACAATGACAATTTGCTTCACATCCACTCTGACTAAAGTTTCGGGTAATAAAAATACTTTAACTGCATATTAATGCATACTGAACTATCAAATCTTGAAAATGGACCTTTTAAAAACCCTAGGGTTACTGCAATAAAAATATCTCTGAACAACCCCTGTCAAATAGTTATACATACTTCAAGAACTATTCATGAACTTACAAGAATAGTTCAAGAAAAGAATATGTTTTCATAAATTCCATTCAAAGGGGATGTATATACTATTTATTTTATTAGATTGACCAATGAACATGTGTATGAGCATAATAAAACCAATTAATATGTAGTTTAATAAGGTAAGCCACTGGTAATCATTTGATTTAATTTATGTAGAAATTCAATAAGTGTGTGTGATTCAAATAATTGGATTCTTCATCAAGTTAATGAAGTAGCGGGCAATGTCCTGTGTTTTTTTATCAAAACAGCACAACAACCTAGTATGTAAAATATTCTGTTCGGGGATAGGTTCAAACAACATCAGTTGATAAGGAGCAACTGAAGCATGCATGAGTAATGTACACCATGTTTTACTTGTTGTACTCTTCTTATACCTGACACTGTCTACATGGATAATTCATTTATTGGGAAATAATTGGCATAAGATAATTTATCATTCTATCAAAAATTAGAGCTTTGTCACAGAAGTGACTAATACCGCTGACGCCACTTTGACACTAAGAATGCCATTGTAAACTATATGGCTAACTTTAAGGGCACATAACTCTGGAATGTCTGGAAATAGTTCGCTCTTCTTGTGATATTGTATGTGGATGGACGGACCAACGACTGACCGACAGAGTGACTCAAATATACTCCCTCTCAAACTTCATTTGCAGGGGGTATAAAGACACAGGCAGACATTTTTTAGTAATTCTAATTTGAGTCAGTCTTCATTCTCTACCTTAATGTCAGTAAATTAAGGTGAATAAATATAATAGAATTTAAACATACGTAGAAGCAATAAATAATTAAGCAGAGATATATTCATTATTAAGTATAAAAATCTTGTTAGGCCACAGTTAACAATGTAATGTTTGCTATTTTTTACTTACTAGCCAGTGAAGTTAGATTTGGTAGGTAGCAATTGTTTGAGTTCGGAATTGATAAATGCCATATGTATACTATTGATTACAGTGTTCAGTGAACTTACATTTTGTAATGCTACATTTTTCTGGATTTCTGAACACAAAATAAACATTATATTAAATGTGGCCTTACATAAAATAATATATATATATACATATATTACTGCCTAAAGGAGAAAGTTAAAATAGATCTACAAATTTAAGGCTTAATTCATACACAACCTTTACAGTTAAACTTGTTGTTTAAGACCACACATATATAAAGAGACCACATCGGTCTGAATGCATCTGAATGCGGTCTGGATATCCAAACGTTCAGATACCGAAAAAAAGTAAATTATGTATGACTTTCATCTCTAAAATAAAACCCTACTAATTCCCTCTTCTAAAGGTGCACTTAACAGACACGTTTAACCGTAAACAAGATAATGCGCTACAATTATCTTATCGTTACACCTTAAACATGTAAATGTCAGACTGCAACTACCTACCTGGCTTTTAATAATTTCGCTTTGGTTCGAACTTTCCTTTCTTCATACTTTCTGTCTAAGATTTCTCGTCTTTCGTTGACTGTAAGTAACTCGTACTGCAGGTCTTTGATGTCCTTCTGCAACTTCAGTATCTGCTCCATCATTGACCTCTTTCCGACCTCTGTCATATGCTGTTGCTAGGTAAATATAAAAGGTCTAAGGTTAACATGAATGTAAAAATACAAGGTCAAATTCAAGTTGCAAAAAAATGCAACAGCTAATAGAAATTACATGCAAATATTTTTAATAATACATGTAATGAGTCAAAACCATTAGCCTATTTGCTGACCATTTCAGTTGTATTTAGGTAAGTAATGACAGAAACATGCAATAATGACAAAGTCCTATGATAGAACACAAACACTATAATACAATATTCCAGTATGTGACAAATTTTCAGGAATTTTTAGATACAATGTACAATATGAGGCCATCTTGAAATAGATGTTTGCTTGTGGTAACACGTACCCAGAGATTTTTTTTCCTACAATTTTTTATTGAACACTAAATACTTATCAAGATGTTTTTACCCAAGAAGCCAAAAGAAAACTTGGGTAAAGGCCTTTTTGGTGAGTACATAGGTAATGTTGCCACAAACATAATAATTTTAGGTTGGTCTGAAACAATGTGAAATATGGCATCAAAACTTTGAAATTAATATAATAGATATTCTGTAAACAAAATCTGTGCAGAACTTCAGTTAGCATGTACACTTATACAATACAGATATGGTGGGATACATGCATTAATCTTATTTAATTGGTAATTAGTTTTGTAATTTGATCAATACAATTGGATATCATATAAAGTCAAGGCATCTGAACGTTGTTTCATATATGTGCTCAGCCAAAGAATTATGCCTTATACATATCATAGATCATTACATCTCACATAATAATTAACCCCTTGCATAAAGACCTTAGATCAATGGGTGTTATGATAAATTCATAGAAATGTCTGTGAAACAACATTCAGAAATTTTATAATAAAATAAAATGGCTTATATGTATCAATACACAGAACTTTAATAATTAAATAATTATTTTTGCAATGCCAAAATTTAACATTAAACATTTTATTTCTTAATAAGTTCACCGTGAACTCCATTATGTTACTGTTGTAAACAGTTTTTAGAACTTAATGGCAGTTAAATATAACAAAACATTATAATTATAGACAAAACAAGACAATTTGATTTTCATTAGATTATAAGAAATCATTTTTAGACAAAAAAATAAAGTCATCATCATAACCTCAGTGAATTAATCATAAGAACAAAATCTACAGCAAAAAATTAAATAATAAAACTTCTATTAAATGCTGACAAAGTAAAATCATTGCCCTGACAAAGTACATAAATGTATAAGCACAATTATTCTGACAAAGCTTACGAAGTGATGAACTCATACAAAGTTGCGAATGATATCTTGCATGTAAAGCTAGCCGAGTACATATATACATATGGACACATTTGAAGCAATATTATTGTATTATTTATAAGTGCAAACATTTTTTTACAAACATATCATAAGCTCAATTAATATAGTCTCAAAATAAAGTGGTCAGAATTAATTCTGGTAAAAAAATGGTAAAATTGTTTCATAATATTTTAGCTAAATTTGAAAGAAACTCAAAGCATGCCAAATTCCAGTCATTAACCAATATATTATACATAGTGTATACGCTTTAGAAATAGCTTAAAAAATAACAGTTACTGAGTGTCTAATAATTGTCAAGCTATACTACAGTACATATCAAAGAAATTGTTTGAAATCTAAGCCACTAACAGGCTTAAGATCAAGATTTTTACGAACTTTAACCAAAGTAGAATAAATGAACTTTTTTGTATAATATAAATACAGCCAAATCTATGAACAAAGGCCGCCATCAGGAAGGACAAAATATGGCCTTTAATGACAGGTGGCATTTATTTGTGGGTCATTTAGTTCTAGATAATCTATGACATTTTGGTGAAGAATGGCCTATATTCACAGGGTGGCCTTTATTCAGAGGTGGCCACTAACATAAGTTTGATTGTATATGACTCATAAGCATCATCATTTTTTTCTAAATATCTAAAATTTTGAAATACCTACAAGTAATCTAAAAAGAAACAGAATGCAAAGTAACAAAATGATTCATAAATTCTACATTTTCTAGCCAAAATTATCATAGATCTATATACATGCAACAGTGAGGGAATAGTAATATTACAGAAAACATTAAAAGAAAAGGTTAACATATCATATAACAACAGAAACCGCTGCCTAGCAACAGAAATTTATTATATACAGATTATATATAAACAGGAATATATAATGGCTACAACCAGAGGAACGTCTACATATATAGCAGCACTATAGTCAATACAATAACACACATACCTCACTTATACTAGTGTTGGACTTCTTATTTGACCAACCTTGGCTAGGTTCCTAAAGATCCAGGCAAATATAATAACAAAGAACTTGACTGTTTTGAAAGTTGAGTCTATCCAATATTTAGTGAACACGTAACATGCAAATAATTCAAAATTGAACAGACATTTTGCAATCAAATAATTTCAGATGAATTATGCAACATGAACTAACCATAAAGAAAATTATGTTGTTCAATAAAAAAAACACAATCTGATTGGCAGTAGAAATGATTGGAGATAAACAGTAGTGATTCCTAAGTAAGTTTACTAAAACAGTTCAAAATAGGTCCATCAGTCGTCATACTTGGTCAATTAAACAGATACATTTTAATTCACAACCGTTCCGACAGGCCTTTTTTTATGCCATTTTGGGTTTGGTATTCATCCCCATTCCCATAGTAAAAAAGTAAATATTTTTCCCCACTGAAAGAAAAATTTCCCATTATAGAAAATATTTAGTGTTTTACGATGTAAATTTTCCCCATCAAAGGGACCCAAAACCTGTTTCCAAAAAGATTTAAAAAAGGGCTGGTAACTCCAAATATTTTCAGTTACCTCCCTTAGTAAACAACAGCTTCCGTTCTCCAATGAAATACATAAAACTATTCTTGTTTTAACCCTTTGCTTATCAGACAAAATTAATACAATAACATGATAACAATTACATATAAGTAAATTAATTAAAGGTGACACACAGTAGACAATGAGTTTCTGAAACGTGGAGAGAAAAATCAAGTGTTCTTTAGAACAGGACAATATTAACGAACAGTCAAATAAAACAAGTTTTCAGGTGATTTTGTGAAATGTTATTAGGAGACGGAGACAAAGATATCATTGTTTCAGTTAAATTAAACACCTCTACATACCATGTTACAGTTAAAAATCTGCAATTTTAATAAGTTATATAATATGTTTTAATTAATGATTTCTATTCAAACATAAATATGGGAGTGCTGCATTTCAATGGTATCAGGGAAATGGATTTTAATTAACGAATATAAACTATATCCGACACAATAAAGACATTGCAAAGTCATGAACTTCATACTTATAATAATTTTAATCTAAGCGTGTATTCATTTATTACCAAGTAGAAGTCACATGGTATAGATATAGTTAAAACAGGGGAGACAACTATTAGAGTTACTAACCAATTCAAATGCAGTCTGACTACGGTCCTGTACTTCATCTAACTTTGTTTCTAGATCCAGTATGGTATGCTGTAGTTCTCTATTCTGTTCCAGTACTTTACTCTCTCGTTGTCTCATCATCGTTACTTGCTGCTGTAGTTCTCTGACAGTTTGATCCAATAAATTTCTGAATGATCAAATACCAAATCTTACTTAAATGACAAACTTTTACAAATGTATTATCAAAAAATGGTTAATAAAAATACATTAAAACCTGTCTGAAGTGACCACCTAGGTAAGGTTAACACATCAATATTGTACAAAATTATTCATAGTCAGTAGAGAAAAATTGACATTTTTATTCTAAATTTAAATTTTTGGCCTGGGAAGCCAGATGGACTCTATGTACATGTATATATATATACAGATAGTCCATATACGGTAACAAGTTTTATTATACATAATTATACAATATGCTCTAATCTGAAGACTATATTCTCATATCTAAAACAACTTATTCTTGCACAAATACTAATAGAAGCACAGCAGGTATGCTTAGAATAGTTGCTAAGATCAACACTGATCAGAAAAAATCAATCTAAATGCTGAGACTAAGACAAATCTCAGTTTTAAATTCTCAGGACAGTAAATAGGAAAGTGAAGGATACAAATGTTACCTTTGTAGTTTTTCACCATCCAGCTGGTTCTTTAATGTTGACATTCTATCTCGTTTATCTTGTAAATCTTGTCTACTGTTCTCAGCATCATACACCTGTCCCTGTGGTATAGAATGAAAAGATAGACATGTATCATACACCTGTCCCTGTGGTATAGAATGAAAAGATAGACATGTATCATACACCTGCCCCTGTGGTATAGAATGAAAAGATAGACATGTATCATACACCTGTCCCTGTGGTATAGAATGAAAAGATAGACATGTATCATACACATGTCCCTGTGGTATAGAATGAAAAGATAGACATGTATCATACACATGTCCCTGTGGTATAGAATGAAAAGCTAGACATGTATCATACACAATCATGTCCCTGCGGTATAGAATGAAAAGCTAGACATGTATCATACGCATGTCCCTGTGGTACAGAAAGAAAAGATAGACCTGTCCCTGTGTTATAGAAATAAATGCAAATTTTAGCGAAGTCATTTTAATATCTTTTGTGGAACTCTGATATCAGTACATGTATTTGCAATACAATATTTCTGAGTTACTTCCCCTTAATGAATTTGTATTCGTCAATAATTGTTAAGATTTTAGTAAGTTGAATTAATAAACTTCCATCGTATACACATATAAATTACCTGTAAGTTCTGTAACTTCATTGATGTTTCTTGAAGTTCTCTCTGCAAGGTGTCAGCCTGGAAAACAAGCAAAAATATTCCATAAATTAAGTTTTCAAGTTTTTTCACAATAATTCATTGGTTGAGGTGCAAATAATGATGACAGTGATGATGAATACAAAACAAATAAAAATCAACAAAAAATAGGCATCAAGTAAATCATTTAAAAGTGTTAAAAAATTAGAAAGGTTATAAATATTAGTATTTTAAGTCGACACACTGAAATATACATTAGTGTATACAATAAAACAGATTAATAAACCTAACACAAAATATTCACTATGATGTTTGACAGTAATCCAGATGAAAAAAAGGTTTTCATAAACACATCACATGGTAAGTTGTAAATGATATACAAGAACACAGTGCTAGTTTCTTAATGATAAATTAATTGACAAGTGTCCAAGGTATTAGACTGTTTGAAATCATAATGACATAGCTATTAATAATACTACTGAGATTAAGCTAAATGTATATCAAACAAATATGTCCATTAGAACATACACCAGTTTTTCTAATAGTGTCTAATATATACCAATAAATAAAATAATCAAAGTACTGAAAGCACTCATGGAAACTGAACATAAACTTGCACTGCAACATGGAACAGGAACTAGTTTAACAATTTCATAGTGGATTAAACAAACATATAGTACTTTGGTCTGCATCAAAATTCATGCACGGCGAGCAAGTGTCGGTTATGGAAAGTTGAACTATTGTTAAGTTTCCAATTATGTAAAACAAAAGTTTGTATGTACAGCTAACATGAGTATCATTATATAGGCAGCTCTTACAGTTGAACTCAACCAGAACATAAGATAAGACTACATATTATATGGCTAAGATAGAAAGTACTAAAACAAAATAATAAAAATACACAAATAGGAAAACACCATAAACTAAAAATAGACAATGCTTATTAAGTACCAACCAATATGACATCGGGTAACTTTGAGTATAATCTCTAATCTCAAATGAAACTGAAAACTCTTTAACACCATTTCAAATATAATTTACAAATTCTACAGTATAAAAAAATCCTGGCCATTCTACAGATACCTTTCTCATCCACGGACAGTCAAGGTCAAAAGCAAATTTGGATTTATACTGAAATGATCTTGTTCGAAATATCTACAAAGATGATAAATGATAGAATTCATTAAATAATTAATTAGGCCTAGGGTATTGTAAAACTCACAAAGTGAAATCCTGTGAGGGTAATAGGGGGAGTTAAAAATAAAAATCATAATTTCCTATCTTGAAAAAAAAACAATGGTTAAATCAACGACTACAATGAAAACATGCAGTGACAAAAACATCAAATGCTTAATAATGCACAAACCTGAAATAGGAACCATACATGCATTAGAATTAAGAGATATTACAAACTAGATCTAAATAATACACACTATACAATAATGAGATTATATGGGCATATATAAGGTCACACTTGTAACATGGTGGGTACAAGGGTAGGATAAACAGTCAAACCTGTTAACAAAGTCCACCCTGGGAAAGACATAATGTGGCCTTTGTTGACAGGTGGTCTTTATTTGGAGATGGTCACTTACACAGGTTGGTCTGTACTTCCATACATTTTGTTCATTTGAATTTCCAGAAAACAGATTATAGTGAAATCTGTAGTCAAAGACTACTTGTAACAGGCAGAGAAGAAAAGTGCTCCATGTAACCAGTTTATACTTGGATATGTTTTGTTTGTTCGTTACGGAACTGTGTAGTAGTTGCTAACATGATTGTAATATTCACAATAGCTTATGTATGTCAATTGATAACGTACATGTATATATAGTAACTTAGTAAAAATAGAATTGTAATTATAATTTACATGGACACATATATGCCTGTAACATTAAGAGGTAATACTGATCATCCATGAGTACAAACTGCTGATAAGCCAAATGAAGTTCCACTCAATAAATATTTCAATACAGGAATTCTACTTGCAAGCCTGTTACATTTAATAATATCTAAAGTAGATAAAGTATATTTTGCTTTATAAATCATATAATACTAACAAACTTATTTCAAGCAGTATTTCCTATATCACACAAGTAGAAGTGAATGAATATATTAAGCACAAATCAGTACTCACTCATAATATACATTTTATCTATTAAAGCTGGTATATGAAAGCTTATGGTTATGGAAGCTGTAAAATCAAAGACAACTAACTTCATTGTTTTCATATAAAAATATTCCAATAATCATAAGGGTTGCTAGTGATTAAAGACCAGCTAGAGATTATTTGTTAAAAAAAATACTTTTAAAAAGTCAAAGTACTGAAAGTACTTGTCGAAATTGAACTAACATAGACTTGCACTGCAACATGGAACAGGACTAATTTAACCATTTTTGTGTAGAAAAATGTAGTACTTCGGTCCACATAAAAATTCATGCAGAGAGAGAGAGTGACAGCCATGGAAAGTTCAACTGTCTTTCAGTTTTAATCACATGCAAAACTAAGTATTCCATAAGGCCAAGTTCATCCCACTAACAAAAACAGACAGATGTTGAAAAGTCCTAGCTTTAAAACATGTCAAATCTCAAAATGCTGTTCTGTTTAAGTTTTTTTTATCTGTCTATGAATTAAACATGCATTGTTCAACAAAGTAATGAGAGCGCTAATGAACCAAGGAGGTTTCTATATAAGATCACACCTACTGAAAGCTGTGGGATATAGGTATATAAGATATTAGAGAATGAAGATGAAGGGTGTTTGGTGAAACTACTGGTTACCATGGTAACACATTTTGGAAGGACAAATTATTAATTGTAGAATATATTATAATTATTTAGAAATGATCGACAGTATGATAAACTAATGCCAGGGTGTCAAGACCTGTTTGTTTGTTTAGTGTTGTTTTATGGCGCATCGACTACAAATGGTTATATAGCGCGCAATAAAAAATAAAAAGGGAGTATTCAAGACCTGTGTTTTAGATATTCAAAACGGATCATACAAGTTCATAGTATTGTTAATGTTTGAAATATGATACCTTAAAACATAGATATGACATATTTTCTTTGATATGGCAAGAACAAAAAAAATATTTTCGCAAAATTGTTTATAAGTCACAAGTAACTTAAATACTACTGATGGACCGTGCAGACTTGTGATATTGTGAATGTTAGGTGAAATATCTTTAAAGGCATTGTACATGAAATTAAATATAAAAGATATTCAACATTATCAGTCAAATATGATATAAGTTGTTCCTTAGAGAATGGTGAAAACTACAAACACAGTCATACACACTGATGGTAAAATATGGGATTTAAAGACCCAATATCCATCAGACTATAGGATGCAAATTAACTCTCTATATTAAATTGTTTTATCAGTGATAGACATACAGTAAATGCTGACTTACTGTACTGAATCTATAAATAGCTAAAGCAGACAATGGGTTTAAACCATATAAACTCCTCCCTCAAATTAAAATTTGAATTTCTGTTATAAACTACCGATTCAGGGGGCATAAAAAACTGTTATAAAATGATTATAATTAATGTATGTTTTACTGTATTTATAGGCGTATACATATCAAGCTAGTTAAGTGTATAATACATATTGGCAGGAACAACCAAAATCATACAGTGACTGACAGACTTACAGAGTGACATTTTATCTCCTCAATATGAATTCTATCTATAATATCACCTGTACACCCTTCCTCTTTAATAAGATCTATAGCTATCTACTTACTTTATTTATAAAATTTTTGACTGTACATGCCTTTAAACAGATACAGTTGTAATGAATTACAAAAATATATGATGAAAAAAACATCTTGATTATATGATCAATTAGTACAACATTTTTGTTAAATTGTATACATAATGTAGAATAACTACAACATTTCAACATCTTGAATATATATAAACGTGAATTACATTTACTGTACACATAACAACACAAAATGTATCTACATGAATAAGCTACATAAATAATGTTTATTATTTTATATAGATAATTAATCCATCAAATACAATTAAATAATGTTTATTATTTTATATAAATAATTAATCCATCAAATACAATTAAAAAAAAATTAGCCAATTAATTTCTAAGACAACAAATCAGCTAATAAACAAAATTTATAGTAGTTTCTTAATTTTCTCCAATTCAAGATACTAAATATAAAAGCCAGCCTGTAAATTTACCATATCTTATTTCTTTCCATTCTTTATAGTTATATAAAAATATATGGTATGTAAGTTGAAGATATAAAGAACAATTCATTGGTATTTAATTGGTATTTAATTAGATATTTAAGTGGAAATATTTTCATTTAATAATATTAACTTATTTAGGTCAATAATGATGAATATATGTCATGAAGGGATAAGGGGGACACTATCAGGGGACATTCTAGGGTCCAATTTCTGAGTATTATCTCTACACTAAATGCCTTACACAGGTAAACTATTACAGGATGGAATATAAAGAATACAAACTTACCCTTCTCTCGGCAGCATCAGCTCTACTCTGTAAAGCCTTCATTGTTGTATCATGACTAGCTTTTGATTGAACATAGGAGGTCTCTACTTGTCTGGCATTGCTAGATTTCTGTAGAAACATAAATAAAAAATATGTAAATTAGGAAAAAAAGGGGAAAAAAACATGTTTCCGCATGCACCCCCCATAAATATAGGGTGTGTAGGCCAGAAATATTTTTTGAGATCAGTTAAAAGTTCAGGGTCGTCATCAAAAAGTAGTGTCAATCAGGTTGGTAAAAAACAGAAACTATTAAATTACACCATTTATAGCTGAATGTAATGAAAGCTGCACAGAATCCCTCATTTAACTTAAGGCAAAGTCACCCTCTTTGCATGCCATAAACATCTCTTTAAAATGACAGAAATGAGTAAGTGCGGAATATACCAGGTACATAATGATTAACTTAAGCATGGAGCAGTTTTAAATAAACTTGCACAGACTTGCAATAATTAAGCACTGCAACATGAAAAAGGAACTAGTTTAACAATTGCATGTAGGATATAAATAGATGAAGTACCTTGGTGCGTATCAAACTTCATGCACACCAAGCGAGTGACAACTATGGAAAGGTTCAGTTTCCAAAACTACTTTGAAACTTTTGAAAATACTGTGTCACAATTCTACTTACTCTTTCTAGTTCTTCTTCCAAGTTTCTCTTGGAAGATTCAAGTCCAGCATTTTTCTCCATTAGGGTTCTCACCTGTCCCCATACCTGCAGCAAGAAGCAGTAAATATAGTCATATCAATCTAAACCTTACAATTCACCAATGTATTCATATAGTATTACATTTCCTCTCTACTTTTTATTGACGCAAAAAAAAAGTATTTCAACATAATGCTGTAATACAGAACAATTCATTGTTTAAAGCGCCATTAGCTTTTTAAATTTAGAAATACAGAACAATAGATATAATGCTAGTAAAATATAAGGAATATATTTCATTTGCTCTAAAACATATTTACACAATGCCTTTCTTTAGCCACAAGTCGTAGAAATGTTGTCAGACGCTTTTTCTTATGTTTTTGCAATATCATTGAAAAAAATACTGTGCTATATTCCTATATGTACTTCGTGATTAAAAAGGAAAATTTCAGAATGTTTTTATTGCAAATAAAAGCCAATTTCACTGATAAGATATCTTTCTAGGTAACATAAGACCTACTTTATTCTTAACATCCAAAATGCTTATGGGGCTTTAAAGGTTGCAAGTAGATAAGGAAAATATCTTAAATAAGTTGATTACAACTAACATGTCAGACAATTATGCATAAATGTTTGATTAAAAAGTTTTAACAGATCAGATATCACTACCTTTGATATTTCTTGGTCGAGAGATGTGTTGCGGTTTTCGAGGTCAGTGCGTATTTTAGTTTCAGTTTGTAGCTGGGCTTCTAATCTTTCAACCTGTGTTTTTATTCTCTTTAATTCATGCTGTTTACTGAGTACTTCCTGTAATACAACATCAGCTTATCTAATTTCATGATGAAATTTAAATTTACAATAGCATACATGCATTGTTTATTTGAGTTTTGCACCCCTTTTCAACAATCAGAGTCATAGGAGGCAGTTCACCTAACAATAGTTCCTGGGAAGAACCAGTACTAGTCTCCCATCCTCCGTAAGCAACTGCCTACTTTCTCACATAAAGAGACATGGTTGGTAGCGGGGCTCGAACCCAAGGCCCTCTATCAGTGAGAGGTTATAGTGATTTGAAGTCAGCGACCTTAACCAATCGACCATGGAGGCAGGTCTAGCACACATGCAACTTCGAGTTTCCTTGATATCTGTAAGTACTACATACCAGGTATATAAGAAATTTGTCAGAAATGGTGAAAGAAAAAGACAATCCTTTATGATTTCAAGACTAGAAAGCATCAGAGTATGATGGTGTATGTTTCCAGTCCAATCTCATAATACTAGCTTCTGATTGGTTAATTTGAAGCTCAATTTTGAAATAAACCAATGGCAACCAAGAGTTGAGATCATGATGCATCATGAAGTTACTACAGCAACCAACAAACCTGATCTTTCTCCCTGAGTGAATTCTTTAATTCTTTGACTTCCTTTCCAGCCTGTTCAGCTTTTGTAGTGAGCCTATCCACTTCTTTCCTATGGAACATCTTTTGTTCATTCATCTCAGCTTCCAGTCTGGCAATGCTACTTTCTGATTTAGCCTGTAGCAATGGAAGTTATAAATGCAGGTACTTACTTACAATAGCATGGGATTGGACAAATTATTGTGAAAACTGAACAAATACAAAAAAGCAACTTAGCAAACAGGATTTTCTTATTAAGTATCTATATATGAGAAGATCGGTAATACATAAACCAGAATAAATAACCTGTTTGCACTTTACTTAATATACTAGTAATATACAAATGCCAGAAACATGAATAAGTCCAAACAAAGATATGAATTAAACGCTTCTTGCACAATACTCCGTTCCTGAACAACAAGTTTTGTCATACAGCAGACCAATGTATTATCTGCAGTTACTCTAGACCCATTACAGTTACCAGTGTGAATGGTGTTAAATACAAGCATACACAACTCACAGACTGTCCAACTTTATCTGATTCCTGTTTCAGAAGTTGACCTTGTTTTTTCTGTAACTCTTCTCTCAATTCTTTAATTCTATTGTTAGATGTATTTAGATCAGATTCCATCTGAGTTAATTGCCAACTCTTCTTCTCCTGTCTGTCTAATGTTTCTTTCTTCTCACGTTTCAAGGATTCCTCTGACTGCTCAAATTTGACTAGAGTTTCTTGGAGCTAAAATAAAACAAGAGCGTGTAATATATAAACATCTTTCTGAAGCATCCATAAGCATCTTTTTATGCATACACAAGAAATATCTATTTGAAATTAAACTAATAAAAATTCAAAAGACGAAAATTTCCAATGGAATTTCACTCAAAAATATTACAAGTAAAAAAAAATCATGAATATTTCTTGAGACACAAACAAAAATGCTGTAAAAAAATCTCAGTCATTGCAACAGTAAGATCTTTGCTAATCAGCTACTTTTCATAAATTTCACAGATTCAATAAACGGTCAAATTTGTGTAAGCGGCCACATGTGAATAAAGGCCATTCTTTAAAAAACTAATTATCATTGAATATTTAGAACAAAGTGACCTCCAAATAAATGCCATCTATCATTAAAGGCCATGTCATGTATTTGATATGTAACAATACATTTTCTAGGACCTGAAAAATATCATTTTTCAAGGTAAAAATAACTGATTAACTTCTGTAGATCACTCACCTTGTTAGCCAGTTCTCTATTATCCATCTCCAGTTGATGTGTGTAATCTTCTAAAGTTCTTATTTTATCTACATGTTGCTGCCTGTCCTCACCATCATACTGGGCTGAGGTTCGTAGATGTTCCAATTCTCGTCTAACAGAGTCCAGATCTTTTCTCATGCTCTCATTGTCTTCAGACTTGTTACCAAATTGTTTAGCTGCTTCACGTAGAAGTTTCACTTCTCTATTTAGTGAATCTTTCTCTTTAGTGATAGTTTCTACTTTGTTCTGGGCTTCTGTAAGTCTTTCCTTCAAGGATACTATTTGCTTTTCAAGATTCTGTAATTATTAAGAATGGTGAGTGATCACATGTAGAGTCAAGATTCTAACAATCATTAAAATATACAGCCAAACAATGAAATAACCTCAATTGCAGAAAAGTGAACACTATTTAATCAAAGCCCATAAATATTATTTTTTTGTCACTGAGTTTAATGTCAAACCAACAGCCAGGGTAATTTAGTAACCTTCCCAGCTTTAAGGGTGGTGGTACACTACATGTGCACACCTGGTTAAAATCATTGACCTTCTGTAAGCCAGCTTCACAGATTTATCACTAATGAGATTTATCTGGTTCAGTGTGAGATGTGAACTCACAGCAGTGAGTGACTTATTAATACTAATCAGAGACCACAACTACTTAACTACTGAACCTCCTGGTTAATGTATGGTATTTCTATAGCCCTTTATAGTGGTCAGTCAGAAAAGGTTAATAAGCATATGCATGTGTAAGTTAAGTCTTACTTCTATTTTCTGTGCATCTAATCTTTGGCTTGTGGTATCAATCTGTACAGGAGGTGGTGCTGTATTTAGGCTCTTGTTCTCCTCCAAAGTCAACTTCTCCTGTATTTCCACTTGTTTAGCTTTCTGTTCATCAAGAGCCTAAAAAAGTTAGACATTTACGCTAAAGATGGTGGAAGAATTTAATGGTTATGACAAATTTGGTAAACAACAAATGAATCTAATGTAACACAATTTCTATAAAAATAAACAGCAACATTGTTTGTTGATCAAGGCCAACACCATAATTATACTACATCAAACTGATAGACATTCATACATACAAGTTTTTAATCAAATTGAAATATAGGTTAACTAACACTCCTTAATCAGGCCAATAAAAAATGCATGTTGTTAAAGGTAGTCTGGTTATTGACAAGATATCTTATTTCAAATATCTAAGTTAGTGACTACACCATATTTGGTGCTAACGCTAGGTAAATGGACATAAAAATATATAAATCAGCATACTGGATTATCATTCTTAAAATGAAGGATATTGGTACACAATTACTCATACAAAGAATGGATAGAAAGTTTTTTATAAGGAAGCCTTCACCATTTCACATCAATTATCTTACAATAGATTCATCTAAGTTTCTGTATTCAATCTGACCAGAATAATTAATTCATTATAAAAGTTGCCTAATCACTACAGAGTCTAGAGAATGTAAATACACAAGGAAATATGGTACAAAACCATTGAATCAGTTTTAGGATTTAGTTTAAACTCAATTATTCTACATCGATTGTAGAGCAAGTTCTTACAACTTGATATTAACTACTCGCAATGACTGCTTCCTAGACGCTGACCAGTACTCGCAAAGAAAGAAGGGAATAAGAAGTATCCTGTCAAATTCCGCCACTGACAGGATTCGAACCCACAACCTCCAGGTTAGAAGTCTGATGCTCTATCCCAACACCACTGCTCCTTTAGGATTTGGTCATAGACAAACTTCTGCCAATGCAGAGCACATGAATTGTAAAGTAAATATAGATGGTTTAGAATTCTATACTAAATACAGACAGACAGACAATCTGACACCCGTAATATATTATGTTAATGACACCATGACCCTTATACACTAACCTCTGAAGTATCTGTTGAACTAGGCTGAAATATTACACAGTTTTGAGACTTTTAATACAGTTAATCTATCAGAATTCATCAAAATAGATTTGCGGTACAATTACAGCAATGCTTTTGATGGTGATCGACACCTTAATAATTGTAAACTTCTGTGAACAAAATAATAAAATAGTCATTTAAACATCGTTATTCATCATTTGATAAATAAATGTGATTAGAAAGGGAACAATTAGTCCCACAGACAATTGTTTAGTCAAAATTCAAGCCTATCCACAACGGTTGCTTTTACCACTATCGATGCATATAGAAGTGTAAAGTACTCTTCTATATGCATTCATTTGATAGTGGTAAGAGCGACCAATGTGGATAGGCTAGAATTTTTACTAAACAAGACTGCAAGGTGTGTTGAATCTTACAATATTCATTAAATATATCACCAGTGATATCATCAGGTATACTAACCTTCTCATGATCATCTTGTGCATTCTGTAACTCATCCTGGGCACTAAATAAATCATCTTGTAATGCATGAACACGATTTTCTAATGTCTTCACCTAATTAATAAAAGTAACAATCAATTAGAGGCAAACCTGAGTTAACAGTCACCAGTGAATCAAACCCACCATGTGTAAACAGGTCATTTTTATACAGAAGTTATTAATACAGCAAATAAAACAGTCCTAGACAGGCCATGCAGCTATGGAAAAAGGCTATATAATTATGACATTCCTATAGTTGACCCTTGTTCCTAGGTTTGAGGCCGTAATATTAGTACAGTACAACCTCTGTAGAGCAACACCCTGTGGGAGATGCAAATATTGGCCGTTGTTTAGAGGTTGTTGTTCTACAGAGGTTGAATTTATAGTAAATATCAGCTTAGGGAAATTTTGAAGGTGTTGTTATAGAGGTTGTTGCTCTACAGAGGGCTGCTCTAGAGAGGTTGTACTGTATTATATATATGATGAATGAAAAGTGCACTGTTACCTTCAAGATTAAACAATGGAAAAATACTGAGATCAGAGCAAATAAAATACTAAAGTTTTCCAACATCAGGCCTATCAAATTATGAGTGTCTGGATGAGCAAAATTAAAGTAATATGGAATTGCAGAAAATGAGCGCGATGCACCAGCATAATCATAGAGTGCAATGAGTATCTGAGGATTTGTACCTTATCTGATAGAGTCTGTTGTATATTTTCATGATCCATCTTCTGATCTTCAAACTGCTGTTCTAGATCTTGAAATCTTCTTTCTAACTGAGTCCTATTCTTCTTCTCCTGATCAAGAAGATCATGAGAATCTTCCAGTTCAATTTTAACAGATTCTAACTCATCAATTTCATCTTGTAATTGATCAGCACGTTTCTTCTGTTTAACTATCTCTGCTTCAACATGTTCTTTTTCTGATAATAAATGTTGTAGTTCTTGAACCTTTAGTTCTAGATCAGATAATGAACTTGTCTTAGAATCAGATGCTTTAGAAATATCATCCAGCTGTTGTTCAAGTTCTAACACACGTGAAGTAAGTTCAGAAGTTTCACTACGTTCTTGGTCAACTAATGATTTTGCTTTACTTAATTCATTTAGTGTTAATTGTAACTTGGCTTTTAAGTCTTCAATTTCTTTTGTATGCCTGAAATAATCAGAACGTGAAACTTAATTAAACAGGGTTTCTATATTGTAATTTCCATATATTTCACAAACATTTGTACATTTAATAAGAATTAAGAACATCTTTAATATCTGTGACTAGGGAAAACTATAGAGATAACACAATGTAAAGCTGGGGCGATTCAATGTAAACCTAAGGGCAATAATCCAACATAGAATTATGGGAGATGATCCAATCAAAATAACAATTCAAAATAAAACTAGGGGAGATAATCTAAAGTAATTTAGGGGAAACAATTCAATATAAACCTAGTGGAGATAATCTAAAGTAATTCAGGGAAAATAATCCAATATAAAACAATGTGAGAAAGCCAAAAGTAAATTAGGGGAGATAATCTAATATAAATATTGGGGAGAAAGTACAAAAAGGGGAGACCATCCCTGTGAGGAGTTTGGTGTATACAAAAACAAGTTTACTAATTCCTGTCTAACTTACCTAGACTCAGATTCTTCTAGGTCTGTATTCTAAAAAAGATAAAAAGAACATTTTTGAATAAGATTGTATTCTAAAAGAGATAAAAAGAACATTTTTGAATAAGATAAGTACAAAATCATTTTTTTTTAGAAAAATATGACACAAAAATTGTAAAAACTTAATATTCATCAAAGAAAATTAAAAAATGTTTCCAGAAACAAACAAATAAAAATAATTCAGAGCGTGAATCAAACAGAATACAGGTTTATTTCAAACATAGATTTAAATATTCCACACCGTAAAAATGTGGATCAAAAGTTTATTGGAATTATAAATTAATTTCAGTGTTATTATATGAGTAATTAATTGAATTAACTTAAGTTAACTATATGTCATGTTGGTTACTGTGTTTAATTGGTCAATGCATGCAGCAAGATATACATAATGTACCATTTATGAAGACATATAATTTAACTGTTTTAATTGCCTTTTTAAGCTTTGGATTTGAAACATTTATTTGACAAAGAAACCTTATTTGTAACACAGTATAATATTGTTGATATACATGTACCGGCAGTTCATATTGATTAAGAAATAACTTCCAATGACATTCAAAAAAAAATATCTGAAAGAATTTAAAAGTACTGACCAACTTTGCATCTATTGAATAGATAAACAGTATGAATTTACAAAATAATTCATAACACTGACCTAGATTAGATTGTGACAAATCATAAATCAAAGACAACTCAATTGAATTAAAACTGCATACAAAATAAATCACATCTTGGTCATCAGGAGACAATTAATGAATTAAATAAAGATTTAACCGTGCCAAGCATAATGACTGTCAGATGATTTTGTCAATGAGTGATATTTGATACATTAACCTAGCGTTCTATGAAGCATAATTAGACTGGAACAATTTACACATACAGAACATATAATATCTTCCATTGATGTCTTAATTACCGGTATATATGTTTGTAATATTTGGCAGCAGATTTGCAAGCATTTCTAGGGATGCAATCTACATATCTCAGTGGTGTTGGACATCATAAAAGGCAACACATCATGCTGAGCTTACATTTTGTGAAATCATTTCAATGATCTAATTAATAGCAAAAAAAAGAGAAAAAGCTGGCCTCATAAAACAAAATAGATGTATGCTGAATATGCTTGAGTCATAGAAAAATGTATAATTCAGAGACGTACCTTTGATTTTAATTTTGATTGGAGTTCTTCCACTTCTTTGGTTAACTTAGAGATTTGATCTCTCATATGGCCGGTGATAATCTGATAAAATAAGACATAATATTACATTCTTGAACATACAAGTGGCAGACATAGTCATTTCTCAGAACTGAACAGTATGATATATAGTTAATAATTTAAAGCACCTGCATGGAAACTGAAGGTACTTGAATGTTTAGAATTGTAATCATTAAATGTGCCACCTTTAAACATAGGTGCTTGGTTTCATGATATCATTTGATCCAATTAGTCATTCTATGTACTTGTATGTATTACGGCAAGCAGTATCCATATATAGTTAATGACCAATCAGACCAATCAAACTAGTGAAAATGAACACATATTCCTTTATTATTACGAACTAATAGTTTAGAAAAATGCCACATAACAGTTAAATAACAATTAATCTAGAATTAATTATATGCCAAAAGCATTCTTTAAAACATTTACATATATATCATCATTAATGCAATATAATCACACAAGGTCTATTAATTCTTATCAACTCATCTGACTTAAATTTAACACGAGGCCAACTTATATGGATCTTTGGGTCATCACTTTAAACCTTCAAAAAAACATTGCTTAAAAAAATTGCTTACTTAAATATTTTAGGACAAAAGTATACAAAGTAATTATTCCGAAACCAGTTACCTCCTGTTTAGCAATGCCTTGTGTTTCTTTCTTTGTATCTTCTAATTCACCCTGTAGTACTTCCAGCCTATTTAACAACTCCTTATTCTCTTTGTTTAGTTTCTCACTGTCATTAAACAACTGATCATACTCTATTGTTTTAGTATCTAACATGGTTAGAGTTTCAGATAACTGGTTCTTCTGGTCTGAGAACTCATTCTTAGCTGTTTTAAAAGTGTTCAATTCACCTTTGAGTTCTTGAATTTCATTGGTCAATTTTATTTCATCTTTGCTTAGCTCTAGTTTTTGATTAGCTAGTTCATCTTTTTCGGCAATTATTTTGTCCATCTCATACTTTAGAGTCTCCACTTGAGAACTTAGATTCTTGTTTTCATTTCTAAGTCCATCAACTGTCTCATTTAAGTTTCCATTTTTGGCACTTTCGGATTTTAGTGTATCAAATTCTGAGGTCATATTATCCAAGGTACTTTGGAGTTCATCTTTGGCTTTTCGAAGATCATCCATCTGAACCTTTAAGAAATCAACAAAAACATGTTTCAGAAAAACATTAAGAACCATATTGTGCAATAAACAAAAGTCATGTAGCTCTGTTTTCCTAACATCTTTGAAGTCACATTAAAAAGAACAACATAACTTTTGATAAATTGTTATCATGATAAAAAGCCAAAGTCTTATGAAAAGTTCACAGTAAATAGCTAAAATGTCTTCTTTAATTGATAGGACAATCTGACATAATACAAATACAGTAATACCTCAGTATGACAACCACCTTATAAATAAATTAATCTTAATATCAAGGTGGTTGATATACAGAGGTATATATATATAATGAGGTGACCTTAATATTGAAGTGGCCACTATGTGAAGGTTTACTGTACTAGTTACTTTTCCTAATATACACAAAGTTGGTCATTTAGTAGACAAATAAATCTACTTTGTATCAACACGAATCTATACCATAAACAACAACAATGAATCTAAAACTATGATAAATTTGTCAGGTAACATCAGAACTTACCATCTTTTTTAATCCAAAGAAAGCATTTAAAACAAATAAAGAAAGATAAGAAAATTGAGATCATATTACCATAACCACTAGTTTAGAGCTATCTATTGTTTAAATTGAAGTAAAATTTCAAAGAACTCTACAAAAGTCACAATGGCATTAGTTTTCATTTATTATCAGATTCAGCATAATTTATTTACTGTCAGTGACCAATTATCATCTTACCATAATCATAGAATTCAGTTTTTATTAATTTATTTCAAAAATGCTTTTAATTTCAGAACTACTTTTCAACAAAGCTTCAGTTACTGATTCTAATATATGAAAATAGTTGATTTACTAATTGGTATATAATTTATTGATTGATAATTGATTTATAATTGATTCATAATTCATTGATGAACATTGAATTTATCAGTAGAGGATATTTCATAATCATATGTTGATACTTATAATCAACAAATTTCATCTATAGTAGTAGTTTTATAGCATGTACTACAAAGCTGTTCTTATTTTGTAGAATCAGAATTGGAGTTGGTGATTTATAAAAATAAATAAAAGAAATGTCTAACCAGGTCTGAAATACATCCATAGCCAAGACTTTAAACATAATTCTAGTATAGCTATGTCAAAATGATAAACTTTTCATTATTTTTAAGCATAAAACCAGTTTGTCTTTTATGAATTCCACCATGATAATCAATAAATAAGATCTTGGAAGTAAAAAGATCAAATTTCAAGCATACAGTTAAACCAATGAACAAAGACCTTGTTAATGAACTTTTGAATCTAATCTTAATCTAATTACAGAATCAGACAGAATCTTCAAACTAATAAAGAAAATTGCATGTAACTGTACAAGGTGTACTGCTACATTCATCGTGGAAATGAAAAGAAAGTTGTAATAGTTTAAGTCATGAGAATAGATACAAGTACTGGTATAGTCTTGCTCCTAAAATATGTAGGGCCTTATACACATGTACAGTTAAACCTGTGAACAAAGGCCACCCTTAGGAAAGACAAAATGTGGTCTTAATTGACAGATAGTCATTTTGTAAGAAATAATAAATGATGACTTTTCACATACATGTAATGACCTTTATTTACAGGTTGGCCTTTATTCAGAGGTGAGCGCTAACACATGTTTAACTGTATAATTGGAAATATTTAAGCCAAAAATGTGTGAGATTACCTCACTAATATATAACCTGTATTATGATTCTCTAATACTTCTATTATATTTTCTTACATAAATGATACAATATGATTATTAATATATGAATAATGAAAGTTAAAGCAGCATGCATGAGCATACATAGCACATCAAGCCTGGTTTTAGACAACAAAACAGACACATTGGCATTCAATGCATTAATTAACCGATAAAATGGAACCTGAATCATTAAATAATCTCTATTTTAACGTTCAAATTTAAACATTCATTAATAAAGCATTCCATTGCTTTTAACTCACAAATTAAACAAGCGGAAATAGATTTAAAAATCAAAATGACAAAAACTCAAGACAACTACAGCCAAATTATTTCCAATCTGTCATGATACTAAATTGTTTTGTAAATTTCAAAAAAACACATTTTATTGTTATAAACAACAAGGGAAATAACTCCCCAAAGATTCAAGTTCCGATCCATCGCAGTGCTTGACTACATATTTTCAATGTATTATAAAATATATTAAGTTATAAGCAATTATATACATACATACATACAGCAGCAGAAAAACGATACATTTTGATTGGTTGGTTATTATTTAGTTACATTTTGAATTAATAGGTTATTTTCAAGACTGATTTTTATTGGCTGACAAGCTTACCTTAATCTACCAATCAGCAGCAAGAGAAACAAAAATGTCAATGAGAAGCGAACATGGCCGAGTATAATACAAATATAGCAACATGTACACATATGATAACATGATCAAATCTTCATACAAAAAAAACAACATACAAGTAAGAAAAAAATCAGTCAATTATGAAAACATGTCTGAATTTCATTAATAAAAAACAGCTGTGAAGCACTCAGCATATTGATTTATCTAAATTATCTCCCTTTGTTGGCAATTTAATAGTATCTTTTCATTTCATATTTTAGACTTTATTAGAGAAATAATATTAATGTATCCAGAACACATGCACAGTAAGATTTTCTTAAACAGAACATAAATTAATTAAATAAAAAATGAATTGCGCAAGTCAAAGAATACACAGTACATTAAATATAAACAGGTACATATATGTAAGCAGCATAAGCTATCATGATGAGATATTAAGAACAAGAAAAATGATGTGATTTCAACATAACATAATTCATGAAGTATGCATGAAAAATTCATAAAAAAAGAATTCAACTGAAAGGGGAATTCACACGTATTTTATCATACGTAGGTATTTTATTCCCACACTCTTTCCTATCCTACATTGATTCCATTAAAAATGATGATAAAATAATAGAAACATATAGCATTTATATCTGAATAGCGTATCAGGACTGTATTCTTTCTTTCTGCAGTACATTGACATCATGCAGATATTTTACATGAACAATAATACTCTCAAATCAAGTACTTGGTAATAAGAATTTGAACTATTCATTCTAACAATGATTGCTCATCATTTGAAGACATTTCTCATTTAATATTTATATAAAATCCTCATTAATATGAATTAACAAAAACACACACATATAATTATACTTTAATGTCAATGTTTCAGCGTGGTCCGCCTTTTTTGAGACTTAACAATAGAATGATGGACATTAAGTCACAATAATTTTTAGAAAACTTCAGGCTAAATGGCCAGAATGTCTACAATAACAAAATGAAGAATGAAAATATTATATACAATGCTTTCAGATTATAGAAATGCAAATATTTCCTTTAGTAATATGATACAAAAAAATGTACATAAAAACCTCAGCCCTACCTCTGTCTCATCAAGTTGTTGTTCTGTTTCTTCCAGCTCAGCTTTCAAACTTTTGTTTTTCATCTGTAACTGGGAGAGTTTCATCTGAGAATCTTCAGACTCCTGTTCCATCTTTACAACCTGATTTAAACGGAACTTTTATATAAGCAGTTCTCTCATTGGTTCATTTGAAGTCAGTAAATTACAATAAGCCAATCACTGGGTTTGTGTCTTATAGAGGACTCCAAATAAGCCTGTTCATGATGCAACTTCATCAACTTAATAAGCAAGGTTTACAAAGCAGTAAAAAAATTAATATTTAAATCACGGGTTGACTGAATGATTCCAAGAAGATCTCTTGATTCATGTATAAAATGTATTAAGATTTGTTAGTTTGTTTGATTTTTACGCCCCTTTTCAACAGGCAGAGTCATACGAGGCCCACAGTTTTACTTAACCATCTTTCCTAGGTAGAACCAGTACTAGGCTCCCGTCCTCCATAAGCAACGGCCAACTTTCTCACATACAGAGACATGGTCAGTAGTTGGGTTTAAACTCATGACCCTCTATCAGTGAGAGGTTACAGTGATTTGAAGTCATCCACCTGCCACTCGACCACAGAGGCGGAGTAATGTATTAAGAATGATGATGTAAGTAATGTTACACATACCTTTTCCTTTAGTGTAGTAATTTCATTATCCAGGGTTTTTATCTTAGATTTATAGCCAAGGATTTCAGCTTCAAGCTTCGTCTTCTCACCAATAATCTGTCGTAAAGCAACATCATTAGGTGACCTTGCCGGACTTGGAGGTCGTTGCCTAGGAGATGCCCTCGGATCTAATAACATAAAATTAGTTAGATAATTTTCATGACAACAAGTTTACATTGAGATCTTTAAGAATCTGCAATACGGATCTGCCATATGCGACAAAGTATAGTATATGTTTCCAGGCTGTACTTAAGCGGTCAGTGTGTGGATCTTGAAACCCAGCGATAAATTTTTGTTTCCCATCATGACAGAGCATACCCTTCTATGAAAATTTGACAAAAATGTTGATCTTCCTCCATATGTGGAGAGGTGGCTGGTTCCTTGTTGAAGGGTAAATAATTATTGGTTAGAATATAGTCCAGATAGGTGAACTGGCTGCCATACTTATACATGTATAACAGAAATATTGTTGAAAAACATTGTTAAACCTACTGAAATAAACAGACTGATAGCAGCATAACAACTTTCAGACATGTATTTACAAACTGATAATAAAAATTACTGTTTAACTTTAACAGCAAGCATTAAATCATCTCAGACAGTTTGCATGCCAATTCGGTTAATATCATGACAAAGTCTAAATTTATCTACTACATAATCCAAAACAGATACATACTACATCTACATGCACTTACTGAATATGTTGAAAATTTAGAATAAATTCCAAATACTAGAAAAGTCATTTAAACAGTACAACAATACTATCACAAAATGCTTATGGACAACAAGACTTTCCACTGATTGTTTTCAATAATTAAAGAAAACTCATATCAGAATATTATATTTCGAACAGTATTAAATTACCGTACTCAGTATTTGAACAATATGAAATTGTATTCAACAAACAAAATGGTAGAAATATCTATTGTTTATCATTTGAAAGAAATATTATTTTTAAAGTGAGTCAATGGAAATAAAAGTAGACATTGTTACAATGAGTATTGATACAAAACTGACACAGAAATATACAACCAAAAGCCTCTTGGAAATAAGCATCAAAACAAGTACAGACAACTAGACAGTGCTTTTAAAGGACATGTTTAGCAAGTTTAATCTCTAAATAAGCAGTTTACTGGTTAAAAACTGCAGACACATTTGAACTAAACCCCAATTCCTGGTGTAAACTATACTTGAGCTGTTATAGGGCAATGTCTTTGAATATATTTGAATATACCATATATCTGTTCTCAGAGTATAGAATTAATTATCAAATACTAGTATAAGCATTCTATAACTCTACTACACCATTCAGAAAGGCCATTTTGTAGTGTTTATCAAACTATAATAAATAGATGATATTAATGTTGACATGACAACATGATAATGACCCGTTCCTCATGATGTAACTATAAGCAACACAAATTCAGAATTTCATTTAACCAACCACCAAGCACACCATGTGACTTGCAGTGAAAACAACAGCAGTGCAATCAATATTCTATTTATTACAATACATTTCTAACCAAAAATGTTCTTTCCAGTGTCCTACATAACAGCATGTCAAACGAACAGTTATATACTCAGGTATTACACTAAGACCTGCAGTAGTTCAATTAATAAGAACATAATGTATAAACAAGGCATTATGGACAAACATGGTCATATTAGCTCTGATTTGTTTGTTTCTTTGTTTATATTGAGTTTTGCACCCCTTTCCAACAGTCAGTCAGTCATATGAGGTGGACAGTTCACCTTACCATCTTTCCTGGGAAGAACCAGTACCAGACTCCCATCTTCTATAAACATATGCCTACTTTCACACATAAACAAACATGGTCGGTAGCGGGGCTCAAACCTACAAACCTCTATCAGTGAGAGATTACAGTGATTTGAAGTCATAGACCTTAACCACTTGACCATGGAGGCAGGTCATATTAGCTCTAAACGGGTCAGATTGACTGAACACAAATAAGATATTTATACAATAAATGATTCTGTTATGTAGTACATAAGACATTAGTGAAGACTGAAGACATATACTGAGTGATTTACAACAATCAGTTCCAGGTACCAAGACATCACTTACATCTAGGTGACACTAGACCTTTCATCAAGGGAGATAATGAATCTTTATCTTCTTCATCTGTACAAAGGGAGGTAATAAAGCACACCACATTTTAAAATTGTACAATAACTGTATGCCATGTATAAGAGGGAACAAAACTATCCATGTTTTACATTCAGAAATACACATTGTAGATATTGAATTGAACAATGAATATTTAACTACACTGTGGTTACAAGATTTTATGTATGACCATTTGAGCAGGCATTGATTATATACTAAATCAAACAATGATGAAACGTTGGAAGTCATTTTCAAATAAGGCTAGTCACATCTAACTGAGCATTTGTTAAAAACTCACATGAATGATTTCATACTCAGTCATTGTACATGTTATATCAGATACAGTTAAACCTGTGTTAGAAGCCACCTCTGAATGAAGGCCACACTGTGAATAAAGGCCATTCTTTTTAAAACTGCTATTAGTATTGATAACTTAGAACAGAATGACCTCCGATAAAGACCACCTGTCATAAAGGCTTTTGTTCACAATTTTTTACTGTTTAAGGAGGGTATAAAACTATTACCTGGTGTACTAAATGCCTCCCTCTCCTTATCAAACTGTTCTTTCTCCTTCTTTCTTTCTCCATCTAGTTCCTTCATTTTCACTTCAAATTCCTCAATCTGAAACAATACAGTTCAAGTTACATTAAGAAAACTTTGACACAACAAATTCCTTAATCAAACCAATTTGGCAGTCTCCATAAAGTCAATAAGTCTATTTTATACATGTCACTGTCACCTACATCGTCGGATACCCACGGTCGTTGCCTCCGCTCCGCTACGTACATAGAGATGTACGTAGCGGAGCGGAGGCAACGACCGTGGGTATCCGACGATGTGTCACCTACAGCATGTTGTCAGTTCAGGGAAAAAGATGACATGCCAGCTTTAGGTTACTTGTGGTCTATAACTTTACTTGACACAAGCTTTAGGTTACATGGCCATAATTTGCCTTGACACATTTGAAAAAAGGCTTTTGCTGAAATTTCTTTTTTTGGCTATCACCACCCCTGCCGCCCTAGCTCTCATGGGCGCCTTTGTGCTTTGGTTGTCTTAAATCAAATGAACTCTGTAATCAAGCATCTATCTTCTTGAACATATTTACTGTTCATATAGCATCATTCATTGGAACACGTGCCAAGAATGGAAATACCCAACATATGATTCAGAATTCTAGAAGCATTACTTTAAATATGTTATCTATAGTCAGGAGTTTATTATTATCAGGTATCGACAGGAAAGAATTTCAACTGTTAATCAGACTAGAGTAAGACTGATTTTGTGCCCAATGCCTTACAATTTTTATAGCCCAACATTACACACCATATGGTCCAGAATTTAAATTATCAGCAAAAATTAGGAATCAAGGCACATAAAAGTACTTCAAGGCAGGCATTGACCACTTAATGAATATTTATACAGGAGATCAGGTATTGAACAAATATTTAGACATACCCAATATATTCAGAATGTCAGTACTTTCGCTCTTTCAATCTAATCTACCATATTTGCATAATGAATTCCTTGCCTTCTTGTTTTTTCTTTAACACTCAAATTAATCTCCTTCACAGTATAACATTAAAGATTTCTTTCTATCCATGGTAATAAATATTCTTCTGATAAATTGATATTTTTGCATAAAAAAGTGCAGGCACTTAATATGTTAGTTTCAAAATCAACTTTATCATGTTTGATGTTTTAACAACTTGCATGCAATTTCTGTAAATCCGTGGTACTATATATACTTATTCATATACATATATATTACAAATTAAACCTCAAATATTACATAATATATTTCCATAGCCATCAGTCGTTCTGCGCGCATTAATTTTTATGCGGTCCTAAGTACTTTATTTATCTGCCATGCAATTGTTAAACTTAAGTTCAGTTTCCACGAGTACTTTCAGTACTTTGATTAATGATGACTTTAGTGCTGACTCAGTCAACATTTTTTTTATCCGGTTAACAATTTTTAATAACACCCTGCCAAAAACTTGAGGACAGCCTGCAGAGGGGGGTTACATATTTGTGGCGACACTGGCTTTAACTGGTATGTATTGCAAACAGAACAACTGAAGAATGTGACATAATAAAAATCACAGACATTGATATTATTACATAATAAATGTCATGAGAGCAATGTTTATCACTGTTAATATTGCAAACAATGAACATGCAGGTTTTAATAACACAGATTTATTGATATGAGTGTTTCTATGAGATTTTATCAAAACCCAAGATTTTAGAACACAATGTAACATTCAATCAAGTTTTTACTTTCTGTATAAATTGTATCAGTAAAATTTGCAAATTTAAGTACTTTAGTCCAATTTCATATAAACTGTTGTCTCAAAATTATACATTGTGATCCACGGATTTTACATGTACATTTACTTTGAATACATTGTATATATTAGAAACTTTAAAAATTGGTACATTTTTATAACGCAATATTATACAAACCTATATGCAAATAAAATAAATAGAAAATCCTAAAACCAGTTTAACATTCTTAGCACATTTAAAAAGATGTAAATTTATGCCAGATTTTATAATAAGTCTAATTTATTATATCTAAGTATTAAGACACATCCTAGTTAGTTAAGGATGTAACAAAATATGGTTTAATATCAAATACATGTAAAACCAATTAAAGGGGAATACAAAAGACTTATATAAAATATAGGTAAAATAAAACAATAATTTGGCTTGTAATAATTACTGTTTATCAATAAATTGGCCAGTATCCAGAGTAGTTGGATGCCATCCATTTGTGGAATTAAATATTCAACTTTTATCAATTCCTTCATAGGAGATGTGTCACACAATTAAATGAGACTATCTTGACAATGTCAGTTTGAACAATTCATAATGACTGGGATATAAACCAAGTTTTATTTGAATGAGTAAAACATTAAATGTTAAATTATAAAGGAATATTTTTCATTATTTGAATTTCTTCCAGAAGTCAAATATCATGATGACCATGAGTAAATAAAACATTGAGGTTTGAATACTTGACAGGTCTTAATGCGATATTGAACACGTTTACTGGACAATGGCATGTCATGACAGCCAAACCTATATAATGAAGCCCAGAAACATATTATAGATATTGTGTCTCACTGCCTCTCAGTGTCAATATCAAATGCTTCCTAATACACGCACCCCACACTTGAAACTAAGCTGCATTTGATTAATTTGAAGGAAGTTAAAAGCAGTCACAGTTATAATCATTTCTATTAAGTCTCAGTTTGCAATATAAGACGGGAATTAATTTTTATTAGGTAAGGAAAGGAGCATTCATAGAAAAAGAGCATAAATTAGAAGAAGAGTTGAAAGGAACATTAATTAGGTGATGAGCATAAATTAGGAGCTTTTATTAGGACAGGCACATTAATTAGGAGAGGAGTATTTATAAGAGAGGGGCATCATATAGTGGAGAGGAGCACAGACGCTACTAGTAGTTGTATGTATATTGGTAGTCACAAGAGCGAACGTGGTGGGTGGGGTCATTTTTTCTTAACAAGCATCTGTGGGAGAGGAGCATTAATAAGGTGTAGAGTATTATTCAGAGAATATTTGGTGTATTGGCTATGTAAGGCACTTATACTTATTGTGCCTACTTCTATATCTGAACAATGAGACAATATCCATAATATTTACATACAAGAGTCCTACAGATACAAACAATGGTTACAATCAATACTTAGGTCCTTAAGTAGCAAACTGAGAGAAAACTTATCTGTTTATCTACTGCATGCTGTGGTATCTGCAGTCCTTGAAACAATTTCAAGTATTGTAAAAAGGATTATTGAAAAACAATTACATGACAATGATTTGTAAGTTAATGACTGTATCACTGAATTATTCATCAAAAAATACAACAACACCTGGTGAAATTCACAATATTAAAATAGTGAGGAATGGATCATTTTTACTTCAATAGGTTGAAGGCCGTGTTTACAATGATTTTTCAGTAACATACAGTATGTGGCACGTCCATCTAACCAGTTTTCCTGGACTGTATTCTAACCAATACTAACTGACACCCTTCCACAAGTTCTCCACATTTTTGTCAAATTTTCATAGAAGGGTATGAAATGCCATGACCTGGATTCAAACTTGGACAATCGGGTGAGATAAGTCAATCACACTACAACCACTGGACCACAGCCATGGACTAGACACGTCAATAATCTTTAGAATGTATTTATTCAGATCAAACCTTACTATAGTATTCATGACAAGCCTTAAAATGACTATATATATATATATAAAGCATTTTTATCTTAATTCAATGTCAATCATTATGTTAACATACACTTACAATCCACAAATAACCACTAAGGTACAAATGAATCATGTACAACCATCGATTTGACCTATACAATGTACAGTATATCATTTTACAGTGAAACAATTGACTTCCTGGAAGCCATTGCCCCACAAATCCAAAATTCCATCAAACTTTCAAATGATAACTACCGTCCAGTAGAACTAAATCAATCAGAAATAGTCTAGAAAACAAATGGGTCCAATTAGTCAACACTATCACATAACACATACAATGTACACAATTAATAAATAATTAGACTATATGAAGTATCTGGATCAGTTTCATTCTAACAACAAAAGCATCCAATTACTTGATTGATTATTAATTAAATAAGTGAAGACAAATAGTGATCAAATGAAACCATAAAGAATATACAAAAACGGTCAGAACAAAGAACATTACAAATGACTCAAAAATATAAACTGACGTTAAAGCTATCAATAAAAAGTACAAATACAGATCTCATGACCTGAATGACTTGTGTAGAATATGCCCAATTAAAATAAAATTTATCATAATCATGAATTCTACCAAATTTTCAATGATTCTATAAAGGCTAGCTATATTAACTGATGTCATAATAGAATATATATCAGTACTCAATGGCAACTAGTGTTTGGTTTGACTTGAAACAGGTTGTCAAAATGAGTTTTTTGTTGTTATATATAATTTACAATATTGATCATGCAGCAATTTTTTTACCCAATGCCCTACAGTGACTTTAAGTATAGAGTTATCTGAGAGACTGCTCAGTTAGCGGTCAAATTGTGAACATACTAATTTAAAGCCAACATCCGACATTGGTCAGTTCAACTTAAAATATCTATACACTGCATTGTCTTCTAATGTTCCTAATATCATGTAAACATGACGTTTAGTTTAAGGACTTAGTATCATTTTCTAAACAAACATTATTTCAGGGTACTTAGGTAGTAACCTAGCTTTATAAGCTATAGGTGGTCTAAATTAGTGTTTACTCAGTCTATGAAATATTTGTAAATGTATTAAAGTGAAAATCAATCATTTATCTTTGTTAATTATCACTAAAATGCTAAACAGTTCAACAAGCTGCGGTCATGATAACAATACAGGGACTTAAATCAATAATCTTAAATTTTTCTAAAATTCGACATCAAATTTGCTGTCATTGCACTGAGCACAGAAGTCTTTTAAATTATAAATCACACTTCCAGTCAACAACCCTTCATATGAATAAAATTTAACAGTAGCAGAGTATAAAGTTTCCACAAATATTTAATCATCAAAATGATCAGACTATAGCTAACAGAGCTCTTCAGACTGAAGGAGGTTAATTATTATGACCATAAAGCTCTTCACATTGGAGGAGAGAATCAAGAACATGAAATTTTAATTGAAACAAGTTGACTGAAATTTAGGAATCAAAATTTTGTATAAACTATCTGCCAGTCCCACTTTAGATTGTAGACATTTCCTTGAAGAGGAGTAAGGTTATTGTAAATGTGACAACCGTATACATTTATGATAATCTGTCAGTGGTAGGAAACATAACAACATATACATAATCAGGAATGGCTTTGCAAAATCATGCTTTGAAGATTTATATTGATAATTTTTTATTGAATTACTTTCAAATCTGAATTAATGTTATAATTCTCACCAACTGAGAACACATAATAAACTCACCTGTTTTAAGTGCAATGACATTTTAAGGGATTAAAGCAATGTGCCCCTAATTGAACTTAATGACATTTCTGTGTCAGCTGTCCATAAATAATGATTAATAGATTTAAAGATTAATAATTGAAAAATAATTGCTATACACAATCCAATTCTAGTACATATATAAATTCATATATTGTACTGGTACATAGCCCTCTAATTTTGAATAACAAATTCATGATCTAATTTTAAGGCACAAGAATCGAACTTAACCCAATATCAAACCAATAATAAATATTAGTGTATTGATTCATTTTAATCTTGTACGTAGTACAGAAAGTTTAAGCTATGACCATGATTCCTGCAAAGAATGAAATCACAAAAAGTTTCTGTAGAATTTGGACAAGGTCTACAGAGCAGCCTCCCTAAAAAACCGGACCCCTTCCGGACAGAACCAATAGTTAGGTTTTCTGAGAATTCCAGTTTTCAGGGAATCTAGTTGTCAGAGATTTTAATGTATAAGCCATAAATTTGAAGAAATATTACAATTTAATAACAGTCAGCTTTAGGAAGCTTTCCATGCATTAGGATGAGGTTTAAATATTTCTATAACAAGTTACAACAAATGGTTTGAAAATAAAGAAGTTGTTTATAAGACTTTTGTGTGTGAATTTTTACATTCAATATCAGAATGTCATATTCCAGTTAAATAATGACTAGGTAAACATGGCCTATGCTTTTCTATGTCATAAAATACACATTAATGTTTTATCGATAGATAAATGATTTCAAAACAAACAAAATCATCTATTGTTCAGATATCCTTAATACTAAAACCAGTCCACAATACTTAATACATTGTAATCTTATAAAATGCTAACAATTCAGCAAAACTGACAATTTTGAACAAAAAAATAATAAATCAATGCCATTCAATAGATGTCAAAATCTATTAAACAGGAATATCTAACTGCGTTGTACAATGGTAATGTATTAATTGTACCATGGTCTCAGACAAGAATATGCATTTCATTTAGAAAATTCTGATGAGCAGGAAATTTTAGTACCGAGTAATGGTTAGTTTGTGATCTAACTTTTAAACCATCATTAATCTTAGGTACCTGTATGTTTTTTATGTATGAGAATATACGAACATACAGTTCAACATTTCAGTACTTATTTTTTTCAATATACTGTACAACCTCTCCAGAATGGTCCTCTCTTGAGCAACAACCTCCCTGCAACAACAGCATGATTTTTTCCCACTGCACAATTTAACTATTAATTTAATCTCTCTAGAGCAACAACCCTTCAATGACAACATATTTTTTCTACCCCCAAAGGGTGTTGCTTTGAAGAGGTTGCACTGTACTGCTTTTCCTATTTATCATTAAAAAATAAGGCTGCCTGTATACATACTGAAAATTTGATGCACTGAAGTTTGACATTTTTTCTCAAGTCAAGTACAATGCATGAAGTTTTCAGTATTTAAGGTTTTGACTATCAGATACATACAACAATGTCATACAATCCAATTACAAGCAGAAACATGTGAATATAACATAATGAATTGCTCATATTTTTGGTGCATGCACATCTTCATTCTTGTAAAAACTGTGTACATTTAATTCTTATAGGGAAGTTATTCATGGTTCATTCCAGAGAGGGATCATATGCATCTACCAGACCTTTTTATGCTGTTTTTGAGGCCAAAAGGACCCGCCACCTTTCTGTAACAAGAAAGAGCTGACTACATATACATGGATGTTTGATGTAAAGAGTACTGTATGACACATTTCAATGACCAACAAAGGGAGATAATTCATGTTTCTTACCTGCTTCTTGGCAGCAGCCAATTCATCTTCTAATCTCTGATTTTCATCCATTACAACATTTATTTCTTCTTCGTGTTCACGTTTAACTTGTTCTAATTCTGTTTTAGTCACCTCTCGGTGATGTTCAATCTCCTCTTGCAACTCTTCTCTTTCACGATCTAAAGTTCTTTGTAAATCCTCTGATATTCTACCATCAGATAAAGCAGACAGACTGCGACCCTGTTCCGCTTCTAGCTCGTCGAGAAGTCTTGCACGTTCTACGAGGAGAAATGCTATCTGTTCACTTGTTGGGGCTTGTGCTATTTCTTCCAGTCCTTGCTGGATTAACATTTCAGACGTCTCATCTCGCAAGGCGGAAGCTGTAAAAACACAACAGAACAAACTTCATGAGCATTGCTATGGTAACAAAATAAAACATTGAAATATTTTGTCAAAACGATTAGTTTTATAGCAGAGAATCAGTAAATGCTAATTCCAAAGAATAGTTGAAAATCTTGGTCCCGTGGGTCACAGACCATTGTTTGAAATCCATGTATGACAGACACTATAATCCGTAGTACTAGTTAGAAGATCAAGAATCTATGTGTCTGTATGCAAAGGTTCATGTGGTGAATTACACATAAAAAAGTAAATTAATGCAATGCCATTGGCTAGGAGACACACAGACCATATAAAAGCTATATTAACCTAGTAGTAGTTCTCACACTTTCAATCCAAGACAGCTTATTGGATTCTAAAATCTCGATTTTAATGTCTCAAGACATACTTTTTCTATGGACACATTAAATCCATAATTACACATTACATCATATAGCAAATTAAATCAATCATTAAATTATCTAAGAGACAACTTTACAATGACAGACAAAGAAATCTGATGACAGTCAGTAAGTACGAAGTCTTATTTGATATCATTTTTTGTCAAATAAAACTTCATCATTAATTTCTATCAGAGATATCTAATTCAGTCTTTTATAAATGCTTTAAACTGTTTAACCAGATTATATATTCATGGTAAACAATTTTACACAACAGGAATTTATTACAATCAAGTAGTAATTTATCTCCTTTTGAACAATTTAAACTGTTTTATCGACTAAACATACAAAACGTACAAAGATATAAAAGGAAATGTAAATAAATTGAGGACTTACAAATAGTAGAAAGAAATGTAAATCATAAAAACTGTATATGAGACAGAAGTCAACATTCAGACTGGTTTAATGCATATAGGCCGAGTTTCAGAGTTCCTTTTATTTGATTGGTGACACATTATATTATTACTACATATTCATTGTTTTATGTACAGTCTAAACCGTGTTAACAGCCAAATCCAAATAGAGACCACCCTGTAAATAAAGGCTTCTCTATTAAAAGCCCTCATTCATTATTTAGAACAACATGATCTTTGAATAAAGGTCACCTGTAAATAAAGGCCACATTTTGTCTTTCCCAATGTTGCCTTTGTTTCAGGTTTGACTGTATATAAAACAATAAATGACCAATTTGATAACAAGCACCTATGGATAAATGCATTTTTCCATTCCTCTGAACAAAAGTAGTTATTAAATTTGGACATATCATAAAGAGCATTTTAATTGATAATTAATTGTCCCATTATTACTTCTTAAACTGCATGCTCATCTTTTTAACACTTCAGGGAAGAATGACTGGTTCCTATGTTGAACAATCAAATATCTACTACTCTACAAGCCAGGTTTAATTTTTTACCCATTCTCTAACTTTCGTAATTTTGTTTTGTTGCTGTGAAGTTTCATAAGAAAAACATTTTCAATAAAGGACCAAAGAGCTAACAATGCGATATATTCAAAACAGTTTGTCCTTGAATTTCCATCATGCTCTTGAAAAATAAATCTCTGAACAAAAAATATATCAAAAGTTTGTATGCATTCTGTGTTATGAAGAGGGTCATAAGTTTATCCGAATTGTAATATCTGAAGTTTGTGTAAATACATCCAAGAAAGAGTCCTTATTTAACAAACAAATATAACTGTTGGTGAAATCTCTGCTATGTAAGTTTGTATCAATGACAAAGTATAAAATACACATGAACTTTATATAATAAGGACATCTGTTACAGTAGATGATCATAAATCCTGACTGCCTATACTCTTAGTACATGTACTTGACCACTAAGTAAGTAAGCGTCAATTTGATGAAAAGAAACAAGAACCTTGCATGATCCAGGCCTGTATTTAGTATTGTGATAATTTAAGCCAGGTCAACATTCTTCAACATTTATTTATACCAATCTATCATCAATAGAAATTTAAATAGTAAAAGTTCAAATGTGTTACACCATTTTCACACTATAGTGATGTTTATGGTATAACAATATATGTATACAGGTTAATGTAAGATAATATATACACCTGTTATGGTGAGAACACCTGATATGGATTCGAAGTCGAGAACTTTGTCCAGAGCTTAGGAACACTAATGCCCCCAACTGAGAGCTATGTCAAAAAGGGGCCATTACTCCCATGAATATGTCCGGATTTTAACAAAAACATTTGACCTGTATTATATTATTATAAACCTTTGTGTAAAATATGAAACCAATCCATGAAATATTTCTTGAGTTATCGCTTGGAAACCAAAATTTAAAGGATGGACAGAGGTAACACTATATGCAAACTTCCGCCATTGGCATGCAAAGTGAACATGAAACTTTCATGATCCAGTTCACCCTGGGCCTAGAGTCCAGTGGGACCACAACTTGACCCCATACATGAAATCTGTCTGGTCCCCAGTGGGATTCATGTAACTTATAGCAGGGAAGGATCTTCATCATAACTTATGTCCAAAAGAATTGAACAGATGTAACCTCTCACTGATAGAGGGTTGTGGGTTCGAGCCCAGCTACTGACCATGTCTCTTTATGTTAGAAAGTAGGCAGTTGCTTACAGAGGATGGGAATCTAGTACAGGTTCTTCCCAGGAACAATGGTTAGGTGAATTGTCGGCATCATAATTTTTTACTCTGACAAACTAAGTTGAAAAGGGGCGGAAACTCGAACAAACACACATGATTAAATGAATTAACAATTAATAATAATTTACAACCAATTCAAAAAATCTATTCGAGAACTGAAATGCAAGTATTAAACTAGGTTACATATTTAATTAATACCTTTTCCTGATCCAGTCACACAATAATCACATGCTCCTGTATGGCAACTTAAAATATTTACTTTATTCAGTAATATCCAATGTTTGATTATAAATATAACAAGCAATGTCAAGTCTTATGTTTTAGCTCGAGTCAAAAATTGTTCCATAAATCAGGGGAAAATCCATACAATGATATGTATTTTTTAAGTTGACCTGCATGTCATTGAAACCCAAAACAACATACATGTAGATAGTTTTACTTTTGAGTTAAGAATTTAATTCAAATTTCAAACTCAAATATTTTAATTGCTTTTAATTTCTTTTCACATCAAAGCTCAAGTTAAATATCCCACAGAGATAACTTTAGCACGTTTGAATAGTACAATACCACTTAATGCATAAATCCAACTGTTTGTCCAGATAACAATGACACAAACTTTCTATAAAATTCAAATCAATATGAAAATGTTCACAATTATTCAGTTTTCTTCAGTTTGCTTAACAACATAATTGTCGGACGTTCGTAACGACCGCTGTACCAAAAATTGGCAAATGCATACTTGATAGCTGTTGAACGATTGCCTATCAATACAAGTATTGTGCGATCATCAATTTTAAAGTTTTACACCGTGTAATCGCCTGGCCAGTATTTGAACACTAGATACCGATATAACTCTTTCAAAAAAGAACATTGAATAAAAATAACTTGGCAAGCGGAATTCTTATCAAAATGTAATTACATACCATATAAATGTGTGTCGAAAAAAAACTCAGATTATATTTAACCTTAAGGCTCTTTACAAAATGTATAAATACTTTTAAAGTAAAAAAATTGATTAGGGACATTTTATTAAAAATGTGTTGAATTTTACCTTAGTTATATTTTTCAGTCCACGTTATACTAGAATAATGAACATAATTTAATTGATTTAAAGCCACTTAAACATCAATTAACCCAGCTGGCCAGAAGTTTGTGTGACTCATAATTATGACAATCTATGGTTTGCTTTTTGTCATATAATTGAAAATCCATTAAATTGTCAACAAAACAACCAACACTTTTGTGTAATTTAATGTCAGTAACAATCTTTAAACCTTGACCAAATAATTACACCTTTTCATCTCAATAAAAGGGATATACATTAAGGTATCTTATCCTCCGTGATTGAGGGATTAAGGTCGCTCTCACTGATAGAGGGTCGTGGGTTCGAGCACATGTCTCTTTATGTGAGAAAGTAGGCAGTTGCTTACGGAGGATGTGAATCTATAGTACTGGTTCTTCCATAGGTGAACTGACCGCCTCATATGACTCTGACTGTTAAAAGGGGCATAAAACTCAAACAAACAAACATAATCTATCTTATCATGTCCCTGTGGCGTGCACATTAACCTGACTTGAATTAATCATAGGCAGTATTAACAGACTTGTGTACATGTAGGTTAAAGACTAATCAGAATTAATTAAAACACACCAACTAATACCACAAAGAATTTATCTAAAATAAGCAGATAAGTGTCACAGACACTAAATCCTCATGCAAAAAAGGAATTGTAATGGTCCTGTTACCTTATGGAAGTTTGATGGAATTTGAAAAAGAAGTGTAAGATGTGTTGGAACTTAGACACATAAGCATTATAAGGTAAAATTAAACAAAATATCCACTTAATTGGTACTTGATAATTGTAGTCAATATGTGAAAATTGGATAAAAACGTAATAAGAGGTGCATAAGCCCAGAAGCATTATAAGGTAAAATGATACTAATGATTCTGTGACAGACTTACAGACAGTGCGACTTTACTAATATACCATCCTACAGGAAGGGGGGGGGGGGGGGGGGGGGCATAAAATATGACTACGATTATGTCCTGTTCAATTGATATAAATATTCATCATATAATTATTTATTTATAAAAAAGACAAAAACAGAAAGTGGTGATTACTAGTAAATGTTCACTATGTTCAATCAACACAAAATTCTAAAGCAATTAATTTGAAAATGGTAATTTTCATAAATTTTAGGGGTTAAATTTGGGCTTCATAAATCACTCTGATTCCATTATATAATCAGCGGTCCATCAATAATGGCAGTGGATTTGATAATTTTATATGACAGAGATTTTCATGGTGTAGTTAAAGCTTGCCAATTATTAAAATGTCGTACAAACAGCCTACTACAAAATAAATCATCAAAATTGAAAACAGTTTTTGAAAATAGAATGTAGGTCAGTCATTAAAATCCCAATTTAGATTAAAGAGATAAAAAAATATTCCAAATTCATAGTCATCATGCCATGTGTGAACATTATAAAAGCAAGTAATAATATTTCATTATAGGAGAATGAATTATATAGATTTGTACCTATGTGTGAGGGCAACCTTTGATATGATAATTATAGAATTAAATGAATAGCTTCAAACACCAGTTGCTATAATATCTGTATAATTACATAAACAGCTGATGTCAATTTAAACCCAATTCATCCAATAGAAATTTTATTTTTCCAATCCATTTAAGAAAATAAATATGTTTGCTTTGTAGAGTAATTTGTTGTTCAAGATTTACTTGACTGTAGACATTTAAATCACACCAGTAATTTAGAAATAAAAGAAAGTCTATTTATAGATTAATTTTCATACAAACATTATTATAGTTAAATTATTCCAAACCAATATTCTATTGGAATTTATATTGTATATAGTTGCTTTGACCGCATTACAGGCGATTTAAACACCAAGTCAAACTAATCTGTCGCTTTAACCGTCTACTTTGACAGATAATTATGTATCATCATTTCTACCATTCTAATTATTTCTATCATAATTAGTATTAATCATTTATGATCAAATTTAAATGTAAACATATTAGTTACTTGAATATTGATCTCTAAAATGTTACAAAAATGTTTCATCTTCAACATCAAATATATGGTCTTTCAGATAAAGAATCGTTGATTCATCAGACAAGATAAGGTAACTGTTACATTGTTAGACATAGTCAGTCATGGATCATCTCCCTTGATCAGATAAACTGACGTTGTCGTATTAAAATATCTAGGGTTAATATCGTACAGTATATAAGAAACAAATAACTTGGAGACCAGGAAAAAATAGGTGGGTATATAATTAAACTACCAATTCTATTTTTTGTGCAAGCCCAAAAGTTTCTGAAGGCAAAAAAAATTATGGAATATAGTAAGAAATTACCATTTTGTTCTTGTCGAAATCTTTCAATCTCTTGTTTTAGGGAATCATTTTCAGTTTCTAATTCTTGTATTAAAGCTTCTCTTTCATCAGATAAATGTCTGATATGTTCCACGTAACTTTCCACCTCCTGCATCTCTTCAGCTTGTGAACGTTTAAGCTGTTCTTGTTTCTCAGTCGATGCCAACAAGTCATTCTGTAAATGATAATTATATAGATAAAATAGGAATCCTAGAAAAAAAACATTAAAACTAGAAATGTGTCCAGACGGCACAAATGCCCCTGAGAGAGTTCAGTCAAAAAGGGACCATAACTCCTGTGTAAATGTTTGGATTTTAACAGAAATCAAACTTGACCTATATTCTATTATTATATATACACCTTCATATATAAGACATGAAACCAATCCATTCATGACAAATTTCTAGAGTTATTGCTTGGACACCAAAATTTGAAAAGAGGGACAGGGGTAACACATTATACTCTTCCGCCATTTCAAATGACGGTGGGCATAAAAATCTCACCTTCCCTAAAATACTACCTTTCACGTGACCTCCCATCCTAAGCCCCATTCAATACATTCAAGTCATACAAAAAACATTGACTCAAGGAGGGTAATGTATCAGAATGTTCTGTAGCAGAGACAAGTTAACGAAAGTTGAATTAAGATCAAAGCCTTTGGTCACCTAAACTTCAGCTAAATATTTTAAACAGAAGCCAGTTAATGAATTATTTCATTTGAAATAAGTACATGAAATTGCAATCCTTAAAAGGAAAAATACTTTATCATGTAATCAATTGATTATATTTGCTCCCTGAGTAATTGTTACTTCATTGATTACAACTTAAAATTAAGCAATCCCTCTGGCTAGCTAACAATTTTTGAACTTATCAACATTCCTAGGATTTTAACCAGTGCCAGTTTAATTTTTTATCATACTTCAGCATGTAAATGACTGTGGTTTTCTACCATTAGTCTGCATGTTTGTTTGTTTATTTCAGATTAAGTGAGTTTGTCAAAAGTATCTCAGTCATTGGTATGACAGACATTTACCTAATCAAGACTCCTTAGTAATCTGACAGACCAAACCAGTTTCTACTTAACTAGTAGGCTATCGCTTGCCCCCTAACTTGAATAAGAAAGTTTAGATTGCAATCAAATGATTGGGTGTGATTTCTTCATTCAATTTGTCATCAAGGAACGATGTGTGCTGGTCTGAACTTTTGACAAGCCAATTAATTACAAATTAAGCTGAACCAGGTGGACTCAAAATAAATCTGATCAATAAAGTTTGATACCAGAGAGACCTGCATAATTATTAATGATACATAAAAGAAGATAATCTAAACAAACTTAAGAAGATACTGTCATGAATGTAACTGGGGTTTTTTTTGTTGATAATTCTTTTTTTTTATACTTAGAAAGAGATACAGTGTTATCGGGAAATTACAAGTGTATAATATATAGTCTCAATTATATGTCAAGTAATTAGCATATGATTAGAATCACATAATTAGAATATTTGCATATACATGCAATTTCTAATAAGAGGTGACCAGAGTCCAAATTGACTGCTTAGAAACAAAAATTGACGACCTATAAATCCCAAATGTATCATTTACGACATTGGAAAATTAACCAGCATGGAAGGCTCTTACCAGAAAACTTAATGAAAACCCTGTACATGTACATACCTCAACATTTTGGTAGAGCCTCCATATATAATATAGTTTTTCTTCATCTGAACACTGAGGGTTAAGTCCATCTTCTTCTAATCTTTTATCTATCTCTGTTTGTAAAATGGACGGACTTTCCTGAAATATACAACATGAGAATCAGTATTAAGACTGGGAGAGGCCTGTATGGTCATGCAGTTATCACCAGCCCCCCCCCCCTCCACCCTCATGGCTGCGTGTTTAAATCCCACCTGTAGCCAAACTTTCACATGTGAGAAAACTGTCCACTTAGCTTATTAAAGGTCAATGATTTTACCCAAACTATATAGGGTGTTTGAGTGACCCTGCCAAAGTATACATCTGAAGTCTTCCTGTATCATTAAGGCTGGAGAAGTTGCAAATTAACCCTGGCTGTTGGTGTGTTAAAACCTAATGCCTTACAGATGTAGATATCTTTAATAACTTTTTTTCTTTAACACATTTTCAAAGTTCTTAACACCAATGCTTGGTTTGAATACTCATTGCATGAAACTTCTTTCCTAATTAATATGGGGGATGAAACAGAAACGTATAATTTAAAAACACAAAAAATGGGATTCAATCAGCACCTACTAGAAGACATAACACCAACCCAGTCAACCCAGACATGGTGTGATCAATCAAAACAAGGAACCCATCAGTTCAGAGAAACAAACATACACACTTGTACATGATCCGATTTTGAAATATTAACAAATGGTATTATTGTCATTCACAACCTGTGCAACAGATGGCTACCAATCAATGGCAACTGAACCACATATCTCATGCTTTATCCTGCTTATAGTCAAATCTGTCAACATTATACATTGATATTAGGAATCTAGCTGTAACAGGCCAGTATTGTTATTTATTAGTTAGCAGGACATTGTACAAAATTCTCTACAAATAAGTGTGCAATGATTAGAGTTCAGAGGATGTTCAGTGATCTAGTGGTAACGTACTGGACTAAATAATTGAAGAGAAAGAACAAAAGATAAACAAACAAATGAAGTACAGTTCATTATAATACAGTTTGCTCAGCCATTTTAACCATATAATCAAGACCTTTCCAAAGTACATGTATGTAATAGACAATAAAAGCGACAATGCCACCAAACCTGCAGGTTTCAACAGTTTATTGAGTTGCAAACATGATACTATCTCTAGCAGTAGAGACCTTGACCTTAAATACTATCCAAACCTTGGTCTCCATGACAACTAGCTACATACCAATTAAGTTTGGCAGCAATAGGACAATCTAAACTTACGTAATCAAACAGAAAAAAATTACTGTCGCTGTCCCCTCAAGATCATACCCCAACCTAATCAACAAGCTTTTAAGGTTAATAGAAATCATGACAATTGTTGGCATGACTGCTGGTATGATTGCATTATATCTTTGTACTATGTGATTTTATCAAACAGTCAAAGCTGCATAATTTCACAGATGCCAATACTTGCATTTATTTTTAACTTCGATTTATCATTATTTTTCGTTATACTGGTTGTCAAATGTACAAACATGTATTTAATGATGCGCTATATAATAATAAAACATGTGGGATGGGACATTCCCTAACGGTAAAATAAACAAAAACTATAGATAGCATGTGGTACGAAGCTAAAAATAATCACATTCAGCAACTGTGTAATTATTCACCTTTGACAGTTAAATAAATTTGCACAATAACTTCCAGCTGGTTGTGTTTTTAGAAGACTAACTATTTCAGATATACTATGAGAAATTGGTGAGTAATTTATTCAGAAATTGACAAGGTATTTATTTATCTTACTTGTCTCATGTCGATCAATACAGGGATTTGGTCATAAATGGTTTTTAAGAACCTCCCACTGTTTATAAAATAATTGCAGACCTCTTGAATGTATCTGAGTAAATTTACAATAGAGTTCTTCTTCAACAGATCAATATGATAATGATTTATCTTAGAACGTTGTACAAATAATTGAAGCCAACATACTGTATACAAGGTTGTAATTATAAGTTTGTGAAATACACAATACTATGTGTACAATCTATACCTATAGTGTCTGAGCCATAAATAAAAAAAATACAATACTGTCAAAATATTAGTAAAATGATGTATAGAAGACCTGGTATTTAGGTAAAATGTCGGTATTATTTCATTCCATAAATCATAAAATTTATTCAATTAAAATCAATTAATATTCAATAAAAATATAAGCTGTTTTGTTTTTAATTGTTTAGAATTTGATTACTGGTATGTAAAGTTTCACTAAATCTAATTTGTTTGAGCGTCAAAGTACAATATAATATTCAGTAACATAAATGCATTACAGTGCCATTTAAGGACAATAATTGTAGATTTAGGAAAAGTAAATTATAAATGAAAATAAGATTCAAAACAATATTATTCATTTCAACTGTTGTTCATAAAAATATCATAGTCTATTTCATACATACATAACTGCCATTCCAACATACTTTTTTCTCTATCTGTTATTTATTTATGCAGTATTATAGAATATTAAACAAGTTTGTACATAACAAAATACTTGTATTAATAATAATCATGTAGCACTGATGAAGTGTAATGGTGAGTTTGTGACATGGTAAATGATAAATGATATATCATCATTAATTTTGTGGTATCTAAGAGGATATTTTAACTTGCAGTTCAACATTTTATTACTTAACTTTTTCAATACCCAGTGCAATCTCTCCAGAGCAGCCCTCTCTTGAGCAACAACCTCCCTTCAACAACAGCATGATTTTTTCTACTGTATCATTTAACTATCAATTTAACCTCTCTAGAGCAACAACCTCTCAACAATGACCTAATTTTGCTTCTCCAAAGGTTGCACTGTGTATTAGTCTGCAAAACAGCCAATGTTCTAGTAATTTAAGTACGAAAGTTGATCTCATTTTACAACATCAGAAAACCATTTAAAACTCTAGCCTTTAGATAGTGTTTATTGGTGGACAATTTCACATTATTTTCTTCTTCCAAATATCGATGCTTTTAAGTGGAAAAAAAACTATAAATATCCTGATCGTAGAAATATTAAGGAGCAATAAATTACTTTATTTCGAGTGTTGAGAATTAAATCTCTCACAGAGAGCAGCACCTTAATATACTTACTAAATAGCCATATGTTTACATAGGCCTTGTACAAATAAATCGTCCAAACAACCTCTCCTTTTAAGTGTATAAAAATAAAAGTGTATGCCACTTGTAAAGAAATTTGTGGCTAAGACTCTATCTTACAGATGATAATAAAGTAAAGACTGGTGTATAGATACCAGACTTATGTCTTACATTTGTATAATCAACGTTACAGCATTATTTTAACAACAAACCTTATTTAATACATACAAATACCCTATACAGCATAATGATGTATCACTTGAGAGTGTCTAACACAATAACTATCAGGATTTTTGTCTGAATTTGGTAACATTTTCCTTTTTTTATATAAAATATTCAGTTGAGTATACCTATACCTGTACTAAATAACAAATAAACAAAATACTTCAATCAAACAACAGTCTCAATTGGTCCTATATATATATACATGTCTTTCATTGAATTTTTATCCAAAACAAAGATTTCAGGTTGTGACAGAATGTTCAAAATAAACCATCTGAAATCTGTGACTTGGTCCTGTTTCAAACATTAGACAAGAAATAGGTTGAACTTAATGAAATCTTTATATAAAGTTAAAATGGTAATAACATTTTGATGACATTATTTCAACCAATGTTTATTAATGAAATTGCACAATTTAAAGTAGTCCTGAGTTATTATAATTAGTCCATGAAAGCAAGTGAATTTTAAAAACAGCATGTATCTTTAAGTTAATAGACTGAATTAATGATGGTTGCTTTTCTTGTCTGTAAGTTTCTGCATGCAGAGAAAGGCATCCAAATTTAGCTCTTAAAATAATGTATGTACATAGACTACCGTTACATTAAAAGTTATAAAACTGGTTGCAGATCTAAATGAAGCCTTGTCTTTGGTCAATTCTGTGACTGTACATTAAGGACCAACCAATGGGAGGTTCTGTAACTTAGTAAAGACCAAGTTTTTTTAATAATATGTGAAGAAAAGAGCCAGTAACATAAATAAAAAAAAATCTTTTTGACAGAATTCATTAAAAATCAATATACACTAGCTATAACAAAAATAAAAGTCAGAGTACATTAGGCCATCCTCAAACAATATTTTGTTTGCGGTAACACAACCTAGTCACCAAAATGGTGACTACCCAACTTTAGTTTTGGCCTCTCAGGTAAAATTTATTTCCACAGGTATTCTAGCTGGGTTCAATACAAAAACTGAATTGTAAAAAAAATATGTCCTACCTATCTACCTACTGAAAATTCTTTGGGTTAAGTTACTGCAAACAAACATTTTTTAAGGATGGCTCAATGACATAATGAGATGTAAGTTTAACAGGGTCTAATTGATTCAAATAAATCTTAAAATGATGAAATAAAGTTCTTGTAAATATATGGCTGTTAACAGTAAAATTTCAAATTACTTTTAGCCAATAGTTGGTATACCACATGCCCTCAACTCAATTACTTTTATAACCTTAAGAGTTATACAATAATTGAGAGGAATTCAACTGAATTGTATAAATTTGTTATTTTCAAGTTGTTTTTAAAATCCAATTGAAAGCAGATTGACGTAGACACATTGATATCCCCGAGTCTTAATCTTGAGTACTATGCCATGGACTTCAAGTTACACAAATTTTAATGAAATTGTATTATGAATATTATGAAGTGAATATAGACAAATTCACCAAAAATGAATACTAAAATACCCGGTATCAGGGTTACTGTTTTGGAGTCACCTAAGGTATAAACAAGAATTGTTTGTGAAACACAGATGCCCCCTCATGACCTTGACCTTTGACCTACTCACCTGAAAATCAATAGGGTTCATCTGCATGTGATGACCAACCTCTAAACCAAATCTGAAGAGTTCAGGCCGAATTGTTCTATAATTATTGGTTGGACAAAGTTTGGTTACAGACTTACCCCAACAAACATGTGTAAAGCACCATACCACCTTTTCTTTGAAAGGGGACTTGATAACAACTGCATTTTACCAATTAAGAAACCAGCGATCTGTGCCCTATCTTTGTATAATATCATCTAATCTAGCTTATTGATTCTTTTAGATATATTCAACACAAATAACTTATTCAACCTTAGTCAACCTTTCCAATAAATAAAGGCATAAATAATCAGTGTGGACATTATATACAAACATGTCAGGGGACTATAATTATAGCTAGATTCTTTCATAAATAAATTCCTTCTTATAAATGCATTAATTTGTATACAGTGTAAATAAAAACATTTGACCTAAAACAGCACATTCTTTGATCTTTGATAAAATATTATACAGGCACATTTTATCAGGATAGTGGTAATTTATGAAAAAATAGGCATGACCAAGAGGGACACAGGTGTTTCAATTTACATGCTGACCAAACATGAATTGTTTGATTATTTATTCTGATGTCTCGCAGAAAGAAAAAGTATATAAGGTTTTAAATTACTAATGCGCCAATTGGTACCAAATAGTGATATTATAAGCAAACATTAGTATGGAGTAGAATATTGACATAAAACACTTTACATCTGGTTGAAAACAGATCAAGTACTGGTAACACTGGAATTATGAATTTAAAGCAAAAAAAAGTCATACACAGCCACTATGAATGATTCCTTGAACAGCACCTGGTCCAGTACAAACTAGAATAATTAAAATTTTGTACTTAACATTACCGACAATAGTTTTGTTATAATCACCAGCAATTATTTATCTATCCCATTACATTTGTAAATTGATTCAAAGATATTTTTAAGGCAATTTTCAATGCCTAAACCTAATCGTCTAATCTCTACCCAGAGTTGTCGTTCCTGCTACGCTCACACTATGTATGTGTGGATTGGAAAGGAACGACAACTCTGGGTAGAGATTGCTAATCGTCATGTAAATTCAAATTGATAAAATAAGTGAACAAGAATTTGTGCACCAAATAAGCTTATTTGATATACAGGCAAACCTATGTAAGCGGAAACATCTGAAAAAAAGGTCATCCAATGAAAATAGACCATTCTTTTACAAGGGTGGACTTTGTTGACAGGTTTGACTATAAATACTACCAACATGAAATAAGAGAAGAATGCACACACTTTGTAAGTCTATTCAATAGGTTACATATATTTGTAACAGGACAAGACGAAGGATACAATGTGTTTTACTATAACATAAACTAAGATAATGTGGATATTTACATATGTATGGTTATATTATAATCATGACTGTGTGTAACATAATGATTGATAGAATTCCGTCACAGTATAATCAGCCAATAATCAGACAAGTTCAATACTAACTGACAATTGTTTTAATGATTATATTGTAGCCTTATACAGACACAGGTAATGATAGTGTGATAAAAAGGCAACAGGAAAATAAAGTTTTATGTCAGCAAACCATTTATGTCAAGGTTTTCTCTACATTTTGGGACAATGGGCAAAAGAGCCAGGCCTCTTTAGAATGGGGAATTATAGCAGGTTTTTAAGAAACAGAATAAATTTGTCAATTTAGGGGGAAACAAAACGAAGAGGGCTGATATACAATCAAAATAAAACGAAAAACATGTTTTTGTATACTATTTTGTTTGGTTGTTTTGGAAATTACTCAATTCTTCAAGAGAAAAATAGTGATGAAAAATATCTGAATGACTTTATTATCAATTGAAGTTCACCAATAGTAACCAGTTCCTTCCTTATTAAGCCACAAACAAACCTAGTATATGTGAGTCAGTTAAAGAACTTATAATGTTGTATGGATGAACTGCATTCATAAGAATATACAGAATGACATGAACTCCAAACCATATACTGTAGATCTACAACTCAAATTATCAGTGTAGTCTTCTACAAACTAAAAGCTAACCAGGTAGGTTCCCCTAATATTAACCAATGTGACTGGAACAGTTGTCTTTGAAATATCAGAAAAAAAACATAGAAATAGCAGAATGAAGAATTTCCCATTTGTATCATAACTGTAATGAAGTCAAATGATCAATCAAAACAAATAATCAAGTACAAACTCCAGTGTACATACAAGGAAAAAAGGCAATTAGCACTATAATTTAATCCTTCAATGAAATAAATCAGATTTCAACAAAATGCTCTCGTAGTCTTGCAGGAAGCACTGTGTTTTAATACCTTGGCCTTAAAACCTGATAATCAGATTTGCTTCAAAGTGACACAAGATGACAAGCAATTTTGTATTATCATACAAACACATGACAATTACCTGGCAATTTATCAATACCAAAAATACTACAAACATTTAAATCATTGACAATAATTCCAATAATTGAAGCAATTTCCTGATCTTCAAGGTATGAAAATCACCTTGCATGAATTGTAAAAGATATTCTTTTTGTGAATGTGTGGAACAGCCAAAGGTGTTAGATAATCAGAAAAAAATATTTTCTTTTCGCAAGTAATTATCTTTTGGAATTTGAATAGAATAAGATATTTAAAAACTCCATTATGTGCAAATGCTAATATACAGCAGAAATTTTAAAGTAAGGTACAAGTCATGATACAATTCAGTTTGTCAGTATGTTCCTGCCTTTTAAACTTAGAAAGAAAAATTGGCAGACTGCATAATTAAATTCTCCTGGTTTGTCATTTTTTTGTTTGGCTGGCAATCTTAATTATTTTGCAGGTAGTTTGTAGAGTGTCAGTTTGTTTGTTTATTTTTCTTTAGGTAAAATAACAATACAAGTACAGTACAACCTCTCCAGACCAGCACTGTCCTGGGCAACAGCCTCCCTTAAGCAACAGCATGATTTTTTCCCAATACACGATTTAACTACTAATTGAACCTCTATAGAGCAACAACCTCCAAGCAACAACATAGGTTTGCTATTCCCAAAGGGTGTTGCACTGTATTATAGTAACAGTACAAAAACAAATCATTTTTTAATTTGTTCATGCTAATTAAAATGCAGGAATGGAAAATGAATGTAGATAATAAAGGAGGATTGGCAAAAGCGTAATGACATTTTAACTTGCATGTGGTAGCTTGTACATAAAAAAATGAACATAAAAAAGATGTCACGAACAATAAAACCTATAAGATATATTCTTGGCGTAGTAATTTTAGGTAGAGATCTAATGTATAATTAATAGACATATACTCAATACATAACATTACAGATACTATTGATTATGACGCAATAAGGAAAATATAACAAGAATCATGGAAGAATGCAGTCTTTACGTTAACCCACTAATTTTAACCCACAACCTGCGGCTAATAATTCAAATTGCTATTCGGGCTAGTGAACTTTCTCAAAATTGTGTATTATGGCTAGTGGTAACTAGTCTTTTCCTAAAAGCATACATGTATATATAAATAATAATAAAAAAAATATTTCTAATAAATTTGTAAAGTCCCTTTTCTTAGGCAAGTTATGGTACATAGTACAAAACTCAAGTTACTTAAAAATTTTCAGACTCCAGCAACATGTTCAGAAAAGTCCCACAATATGGTTTATTTGAGATGGGGACACACTTTCGAACAGTGCATTTCCAACACAGAGGGTGGATAAAACTAGTAAAAGTGTCTGATGTGAATTAAGCTGCCTGGCCAGTCTCATAATATTCATCTAGATTTGTCTCAATGCTCACAAACAATGAAATTATAAGTATATATATTCTTCAATTCTTGATGAAATATTTAATGAAACCTGAGGCCCGAGTTCTCATTCGACGTCAAACATGTTGGGGGTAAATATTGAGCAAACTATTAGGGTCAACAAAATTCCTACTAATGTAATAGTAAATTGGACATTTTGGTATAATTTACAAAGAGTCAGGAGCTTAATTTATTTTGCTAATTAATTTCAAGAGTCAAATACCATATTTTAAGGGTCAAATGAGAGCCCTATGAAACATATTAATTATGACAATGCAATTGCTGTCAATAAATGAGGCCACAATAGCCTAAATTTTCTTCATGACATGACATTCAACATTCTTATGCTACTGTATTGTAATGTAAATAAAGATTTTATATTCAATTTCACATCCATTTAATTATAATTAATTGTCCAATTATAAATTACGTTACAAATACATGAAATTTATAGGAACCTTTTAAAGAAGGTAAAAAATGTTTCCTAACAATTTTACTGAAGACAAACATTGTTGACATAAATACGTCCGTGCAAGTTAAAACCGAAAACACATCAAGTCTTTACTAAGTTATAAGATCGCTGAAAATATATTCGCAAACTTACCAAAAGTCTAGTAGGCGTCTCCGACGAAGACATTTTGATAGCACACCGTTAGATTGTGCTAATTGTTTTATATCTAACACTTATCAGTCATATCCTCCCTCATTTTTGGCACAACACCACAATATATCAACTGATCACCTTTGCACTTAATCAGCCATGCGCACCTGTTCGGCCATTTATAAACAATCATGCATGTACATGTCAACGGTATTCATACGCATATTATGTTAACTGATTATTTAATAGTTTTACCTGTTGTTTTCAAGTAGTATTTAATAAAACTTATAATATGTTATTACTGTCGAAATATCTACGATATAAGTAATGATTCAGTAAATAACTGCTATGTGTTGTTTAGAACTATTTTGTTTCCGGTGGATTATTCGGAATACTACAGTTATTTTCCTTAATTGTCTGTTGTGTTCAAAGTAGTTCGCTAAATATACTGATTTTTACTGTGCATAATTGAAGACCCTAAAGAAACGTAAATTTCCTATCTGCGAATATATACTAACACCTAAATGATTCTAATGTTCATAAATGATAGCTTTTTTGAGAAAGTGATAGGAAATAAATGCTTAGAAAAAAAACGAGTTTATTTTATTGATAAGGGAGCTAACAGTGACAAAATAGTTTGATAATTCTGATCAGTTACTTCCCTTGAATGTATGGTTCTGTTTAGCACAAACATCTTTATAAGCCTGCAATAAAAGACGCACCTGTACGCACGCAGCAGACACTTTAAAAATCGTGTAAGCGTTCACCTCCAAACAAAGGACATTCTTTTAAAAACCGTCACTGGTCGAGTCAATTATAACACATTGGCCTCTGAATAAAGACCACCTGTAAATAAAGGACACACAAGGATTACATACTTTAGATGATCTTATAGATCTTATATTTCCCTAAAATTGTCTTTGATCTCAGCAATAACCTTTATTAATTACTATGTACATTATATATAGGTCTTTGTTAACAAGTTTAGTGTATATCTTACTAAAATATGATGTAGTCGTATTTTGTGCTGCTATTTTTTTCTTTGTTCAATTATTTAACGATAATCTGTTGCTAGCAATGCATGAACTTTTAGAATCGTTTTAAATGTTCAAATATATTGGTACTGTCAAAGACCTTGCGATACCTGTATTATTTGTACTGTATTATGTTTGTTTTTTACCAAAGGCATGCAAATGCAGAATTGTAAATGAAGTTGTACATGACTGTATACATATATGTTGTTGAAGAGCACTATTTTAAAGGTCTTTATTTAAAGTCAACGGAACCAGTATAGACAAACTTGAGTCACTAAATCAACCTTGTGGTGTGCAAATCTTAGAAGTTCCATATTTTTTAAAACGGCGTGTATTCAACGAAAGTTGGAACAATACCTGATCATGCACTTTAATGAAACTGACATGATAGTGTCCTGATCGATGTAGGTATAAGATATTATAGATGACTTATTAGGCCTATTTAATTAGCCACACACATTGATATGTGTATGCGTGTGTTGTTTAAGTTTGGCCGTTCGCTTTTATAGCAGAAAACAATATTTTGATATTGTTGTATGTTGCAGGTGTTGGACGGAATTGACCCATAGTCTTGTATTACACTAAATGGAGATTTGTCGACGCCTTTTAATAGAGCGCAGGCTTATATAATTAATGTCCAGAGAAATCCCGGCGACAAATTTCAAATTTCGGGTTTATCGCCTTCACTGTAATCGAATATGACAAATGAATACCACTTTGGATCACAACTTGAATATGTTCAATCAGTATTTTGTAGTAATCTAGTGTTTGAAAACAGAAACCAGATTTGCTATTTGTGTACATGTACAATGAAAAACAGTTTAAACACATTTTTATGAAAAGTTTATTTAATAATATGGCCATAAAGCAAACACTCTGGCATGTTAAACACTATCTATAAAACAAATTTGGTAATTAGAACAGCAGTGGCGAACAATAGATTGAACAGGTCCACCAGAAAGTGTTTGTATATATCGTTTGGACGAATCAGTAATAAATCATTCAATGTCCTAAAGTTGTCTGACAGTTTTTATTTGTGTAATATCACAGTCACTTATTTAGGCAAAATTCTAGCCCATCCACAAGGGTCGCTATTATCACTGTCAAAGCATATCTAGAAGAGAAATAAGTGATTTGCAACTGGTAGGGGTAAGAGCAATTGTTGTTTGATAGTGGTAAGAGCGACCGCTGTGGACTGTGACGTGCTTGAATTTTGACTAAACAAGTGTCTGTGGGTAATATCGGGATCTGCCGGTCGAGACTTACAAAGAAAGGCGACCCTCATAAATATTTTTTGATATATGTAACCTTAATCAATTGGAATCTGTAACATGTATCAAAAAGTGTGAGTTCGTCAATAAGCACGAGATTTAAATTACATAATTATTTGATACACCAATAAAGTTTATGTTCCGGAAATATGTCAAAACACATCATCTATGGTATCATCAGTTTTAACGACTTGTATCTTCCGTTTCTTCTTTTTCGTCTTTGAACCACGCTTTATCTACAATAACATAATATCAATAAAGCAATTAAAAAACAATTTAATGTTAAATCATGAATGATTCATTAGAGTAAGATAATAACTTACCAAATTACAAACTGAAATCTAAGTCGAGTCAACAGAAGAAGGTGCATGTGGCCATACTTTTTAGTTTCAAAATCTGGGAAATTCTTTCATTTGACTACCACATGTATTAGCTATAAAGGTGAATATATGGTATCAATGATCTAAATGTTGTGTTTGTTTACTACAACAAAGACTAATAGGCATAGGTACATGTATATATAACATATCTTTAGTATTAGTCACGTAGTTAATTAGTAAAATTAGCTGTGATAAATTATTATATTCTTAAAATTCTAACAAAGAATTCAACACTTATAAAGGAATCAAAATATTCAGTGTAATTTTTATAAGTGTCCAGTATCACGGTTTTAAAGTAGCAATATGATTTCCGTGGGTTAACATCGGTTTTTAACGACATTTGAGTTATACACAGCGGCCGATTCACCTACCAGGCAACATCTCCACATTTGGAGGAAAACTGACATTTTTGTCAAATTTTCAATCAAAGGGTACGACCTGTTGCGAGCGGGATTCTAACTAGGACTGCCGGGTAGATAGGCCAGAAAACTAACCACTGGACCACGACAGAGGCCTAACAACAATTGGGAGTCGGACCTTTTTATTAATGATTTACATCTGTGCACCTTATTAAGTATTTCCATCTCTGGATCTAACAGATCAGTGATGCTGCGCTGTAGGGTGGGTCGTGAAGTCCTCGTGCAGACTACGTGTATATCCGGAAGGTGAAACTGGTTCCCGTTTGCGTCATTAGATTTGTTGTCTTGGATCCCGTTTCCGGATGCATGTTTCATATCGTGGCACGTACGCACCGAGCAGCCAGCAAGACGGGGTAAAAACACCAACCCGTTTTCGTTTGATTGTTCGATTCGGTGTAATTCAAGGTTGTGATTTTCATGTCCATAAGCAGAGTGCCTTACGGGCGTCATCTGCTCATTTTCAAGACTTATTCCGTCATTATTGACTGACAGTGGATATGTTTTATTGTTTACTAGTACTTTGAACGAGGAATTGTGAATATCTGTTTCATGCAGTAAATCTAAAAATAAAAAAATGTAACATTTCATACACACACAAAGAAAAACATACAATCAAGTTAAAAACACGAACTAACATTTTTACAACAGCCGAGACGGATTTTTGTTCTGTGCTTTATGTAATGTAAACTGTTAATGCATATTTACGTTTCTTGCTTTAACATCGGATACTTGATAATATATCAAATACAAAATGTATAATGATATCATGCCGCGGTGAGAGATTAAGGATAATTAAACATCCTTAACGATCGTGATAGGACCTGGTCCGAGGTTAGAAAACCTGAGATCGGTCTACAAGATCAAAACTCTTATTTTGTCTTTAAATATTTCTACGTTATAATTATGAACAGCCAATAATGATAATGATATAATTGATTCATTAATTAATCTGACAGTAATATTGATCTGAATAATGTAAGTTAATAATAATGTACGAGTATATACGAATATGACTCGTATATAAACATAAATCAACTCTATTTTCTCAACAATAATACTGTGAGAATTGAATTGAGATTTGAGCTCAGAGACTGTTCTCAACTTCATAATCTCCGGGCAAGATCAGTTGTTGAGTTGTCTACTAGTTTCTAATTCACAGAAAATCTTCTGCTTTTTTGTCAGACTATTGGTTTATTAATTACGTCCTTTGATTCATTGACTTGAGTTTGTTATTTATATTCAACTTGTTCAGCGAGGCTAAAACTCTGGATTCTTATTTTACTGAAAGATACATCTGTGTCTTACTAACTATCATGAGTACAATCAAATCTGTGAACAAAGACCTACCTTGGGTATGAAAGACAAAATGTGACCTTTATTGACACGCGGATTTAATTCGGAGGTCAATTAATTTGAAATAATCAATGAGGGATTTTAAACTGAGAATGATTTATTTACATGGTAGTCTTTAATCGGAGGTGATCGCTAACACGTGTTTTACAGTATTGTTACAAGTAAAAGAATGAATATCTCATGAGATTTTTACGATAATCATAATGCCGAGAATATCTTGACGCAGACTTATAATGGAATTTGATAAAATGAACATGCAAACAAATACGTTATAACTTAAAACAAACGCATTATTATTTGTCCCACGCCAAGAGATAACGAAAGACAGTTGAATATTTTCTTAATACAAATATTCTTTAAGAAGTATGCAAGGTAAAATAAATCGATCAATAACACGTATGAAGTGTTATGTGAAAGTGATAGGAATTTATTATTTGATGTGTCAGTTTGAAACATGTACAATTATATCACGAAACGAAAGTGATAATTTAAAAGTAGATGCCTTAACTCCCAAGATCAGCCGTATGTACAGTCCTTATACATCAATATGCATAGGTCTTATTGTTACAACATATGCATCATAAGCAATACAATGTATATATATTTTAGAATAAGATTTATTTCTATAGATGATAACCGTCAAATACATGTACATTATAATTTTGTTTCAGTATTATGCTTTCCTTAATTTGTGTAAAATTAACTCCATATATGTATTATTTGACTCAGGATGTATGGAAGGTTTATTTTGGAAAATTAGGCATTATGCCTATAGATCATACCACATGAGTATACAATGCAGTCATATATCAATACAATAACATTAACATATACAGTACAGCAGGTCCTGTCTTGAGCAATCACCTCCCTCTAACAACAATATGATTTTTTCCCAATGCACGATTCAACTATTAGTTTAACCTCTCTAGAGCAACCACCTCTCAACAATTACATGCTTTTGCTACTTCCAAAGAGTGTTGGCTTGAAAGGTTGTACATGTATTTAACAATATAATGACCAAGATCAATGGTGACATATTTATACAAAGAGAGAAGGTTCTAGTTCATATAGAAAATATCATTTGTCATCTCAAATACTTTATAAACAAATAATTTTGGTTATTTTTTTATTATCATTCTTCAATAGTTCAATAAACTTAATCAATGGGATTTTTCCAAACATATTTCAATATATCGTACCTTCCTAATTTCAAAATTACAGAGGGCATTTTAATAAAAAATGAAATTCATCCTCTAGAATGTCACATGATATACATTTTCACAGGTACATCACTATGACTCTTATTTGTTTTACTTACAATTGTTTAGTGCTGACTCATTTGATTGTTGCTTGCTTTCCAGCGTTGGTGAAGTTTGTTCTATAAATTCTGGGGAATTAGTGACCATATCATCAGCTGGAACGTCATCATCAAAACTCGACTCCATTTTGTATCTGTAAAATAGCAATCATTACAGTTCATGTCCAACCTGCTTAAACACTGATGTGGTCAAAAAAGTGTTATCGTTCATAATTCTGATTTTATGCGACATATTACCGTGTTCCGTTTTTACTCCAGATAGCATGTGTATGGTATTCACAAACAACTCAAATGCATGCATAGATTAGTATATGACAGCAATTTCCAGACAAAATATCAAACATTTTCATATTTACACAGAAATCATCTGCATCAGTCCAAAGAAAAACACATTGAGCCTGAACTTATCCTTCGATACCTTACATCACATGTTTCTTTCATTTGAGGTATAACTACATGATATATATGTTTAGACACATATCCAATATCTTTCTATTGGGATATCGTAAAAAGTTATTTTTTATCTTTCAATACAAAATTATGTATACATCATAGTTTTGCTAAATCGATATTTTACTAAATACGAAATAATAAAAACTGAAAACTCACTTAAAGCAACCAACTCATTAGGAAAAGCATCTTATTCTTGAAAACAAAAATGGCGGGTACAACTAGTAAAATAAATATTATACGTACGCAATAAGAATTCTTCCTTTCCGGTCTAGTATTATTGTTGATATTCCTCATACGAATCCAACTTTGTCTATGAATCGTTTCCAGTCGAGTTATATTGTCTTCCAAACATTAAAGCCCTATTGTTTATTCACACGTTCAATTCCATATTTTACAACTTGATTAAAACTTTAATTCTGCTTTAATCAATACGTGAGATTGTTATAAAACATGCACACAATCATACTTTATAATAAATGTATATAAACTACTTTTCTGTTTTGTTATGTGCGTCCTATCTTATTGTAGAAGGTTCATAATACACTTATAAATTATTCGTAGACAATATCAGTTGATAAAATTAATGTATTGTACAAACATATAGCTCTTTTCTATACCGTATATTCGGTGCTTCACAGTTTCTCTTGACAGTTTCAGCTAATGAAACATACAACGTCACATGTATGTAATATCTGTACAAATTACAAGTATTCAGTTGAAATATTGATTATTATATAGACTCTAAAATTAAGTTCATTTTTTAATTAAAAATTGACATTTAAACGGTACAATTTCGTTTTGATTAATGCCTGTGTATAGCTATGCATTAATAATGCACGAATACCATATCTCATTAACAAACATCGTTAATTAATATATACATTATCATAGTGCGCACGACCCTTTATTTGAATAAGGATGCGAATCGTAACGTATGACAAAGAAAGTTTAAACAAATGTACACAAATTTACTCAGTCGTATTAATTAACACCCAACCCTCAAAATAAGAATGACAATTGAAACGCAAAAATGTTTCATTGAATTAGAAAGTACTGAAAACATTAATTTGCACCGAAAGAATGAAATCTTGTCTGAGGGTCTTGTAACAAAATACGCTGTATCTGCATCATAGTGTTCGTATGTCGAATGTCCAGCAAACTGGCTTTGCTTACAGCCAAGTATGTAACTTTGCGATGACAATCAGTACAGCAGACTTAATAATAACGTTTCTCTCAGTGGTTTACATGCATATTGTTTACTATCGTTGTAACGTAAAGCTCTCAAGGAATTGTATTGATTTCTTTCCGTATAGTTCGACAGTCAATTTAATTTTTATCCGCCTTTAAAATAACTTTCCTGTTTATATTGTTTGATAAAGGTGTAAGACATGGCCTGTTGATGACACACGTTGTTGTTTTCAGCATTTATCAATGCGTTTGAAGTGATTTTAAATGGATTTATGTTTATGTTGATTTCACAGTATATACATGTAAGGATGTGTTCCATACTACCACGTTCATATCATTAAATAGTCTAATTACTGTTTTCTACAAAATCTATTTTGTTTTGTTGGCGTTGATACTACTATTTTCATCTAGTGTAAAATGATTCCATGTACCAGCTTATAATGTCGGTTAACTAAGTGTAATATTGCATTCATAATTACAGTAAACCTCGCTATCCCGAAAAGTCACCTGACCTATGCTCGATACGCATGGTGCTCGTAATAACCGGGGCTTTGTTTGTTGATTGAAGAAAAACTACGTATCATGCGAGTTAATGGATGTGTTTACAATTTTACAGTAACAATAGAAATGCGTACGTAAAATGTAACACATGATGTACGATAAAAATACATGTTAATTGATTATTTAAATATGTGTTGATTGTTAAAAAAATTTCTTATCCATGAATGGTTTCCTGTTATCAGTTATACATTATCATGTCCGAAAACTGACATGCGGAAAAACGTAATATTTAGTGACACAACGTGAAAATTCCTTATGTACTCATGGATAATAGATTCGTCTAAGTGTTTATTAGTATCTGCTTCTCAAACTTATCATTAAGTTTTCATTACAAAGATCTTGTTAAATTCTCAATATTAATCAACATTTGAAACATTAAAAAATTAGCGCAAACATGCATCAAACAAGTCATGTTTCAATGTTATTTTAAGTCACGATGTATAAGTTACTTAATAAAAATATATGTTCTGTTATGTTCTGTGTTAAACATCAAATAAAGTCATGTCATTAACGTCTGCTCATTTGTTGTATTCAGATGTATATTATGGGTTATTTTACAGATTGTTGCCACTTATTTTATGTTGAACTAAGATCATACGGTCATGACAGAAATAAATGGACACAAAGACGTTGAATGAAGCATCAGGTGTCTCTTTCGTCTCTTTTAAGTTGTTATAATAGATTTTCTTCCTCTTCTTTGTTAGGCAAAGCATGTATAAATAGCTGACATTGTGAATTAGTCAGAACGTAGATGGATAATCTTCCTCCTCCATTATTTGTTCAGATATTCTTATGACACCCAGTTATTCATCATAATTAGACTTCAGGCTCATTATGTCTTTAACATCCGCTTATTTGTTATATACAACTTTGTTTTTTACTGATTGTGGTCTTTGCCTTAAGTTTAACTACTAAGATAAGATCTTTACGGAAATAAATTGATACAAAAGGCGTTACATGAAGCATCAGATGATGAACAGGTCCATTTTGTCTCCTTTAATGTTGTTGGTGTACATTTTCTTCCTCTTTTTGGTTAGGCAAACAATAAATTAATAGATTATTGTGAATAATTTTCCTCCTACATTATTTGTTCGCAGATTCTAATGTCACACAATCTTCTATCATTCGTTTCCTGTTTACAACAGGAAGACACGTAGACCTAAATGTGTACTGGTTGGTCGTTGGTTTTTATGTATTATACATTTAAGATTTGCATACCTCATTTTATTGTTACATACAGTAAGCGTTGTTTTTGTATATTGTTGAAATAGATACTAGTATTTAACTTATAAATATAACTTTTCTTTTTCGGCTCTTAAAGTCATAATTGATTCGTTCGCCCAGTCAACTCTATTGGTTGAGTGTTTGGCCTGTGACCTTGTGTAGTTTAGTTTATGTCTGCGTACAATTCTTGCTTGATCATACATTGCTATTTTATTCGAGTAATCGAGTAAAAGATATATCATAGTTTGAACAGTTTTGAAAAGTTTTATTTTCAATAAACCAGAAGGTCATAGACCCAAGTGGCACATATTTACAAAAACATACATGCATGCATGCATGGTTGTTATCAAGCAATTTAGCAAATGCAGTTGATAAACACTAATTTAGTATCGACTACTTAATCGGAAAGATTTATACTAAACATAATCAATTAATAAAATTCTTGTCTAATCCGATGATAAGCATGATGCTTTCGTTTTATTAGTGATAATCTGTATTTAAATTTTGTGTTGATTTTTAAGTTTTGCAGAATTTTTAAGAATTAAGTTTTACCTTGTGTACAAACATACTATTTCCTCTGAACAAATAAATATTAATACAAAAAGTGTTGGTAACACCTTTTTGATAGCAAGTGTTTCATTTCATCAACAAAATAATTGGCGGTGTTTATTATTGATGATGTTTTATATTGGCGTGGTCTAGATTTGGCGGTCCGCCAAAATAAAACGGGCGCCAATATTAAGACGTATACAGTAAATGTTACCAGCGGGTATATAAATGGCAGGACCAGGTATTTTAGTTCTACATAATTGAACTGGAAGCCGTTGAAGTAACCGTTACAACAGAACGTGTGGATGTGAAAACAGATATAGGCACAATACTGTTTGTTGGAAGCCGTGAACTAGGGACAATGCTGTCTGTCAATACTTGGTCTTTGTGGCTTCTTCTATTGCTGCTTGATTCAGATTTGGTTGGATCTACGTTGGTGGCAAACACAACGTGGATTGGTTCAAACAGATTCGAGTATGAATTGGGCGTTTTACAAAAGCTCGCATTTTTGGATAGTGCAGTTAAGGACCTTGTGGAGTCCTACAGAGGTAGATAATTATATTTATTCATCATCGATACTAAAATTTTAAATTAATACATTTTCATTTTAAGCCCCATTAGCTTTTTGGATGTTAAAATTAAAGTAGGTCTAATTTTACCTAGAAAAATGTCTTATCAGTGAAATTGACTTTAACTTTCAATAAAAACATTCTGAAATTTTCTTTTGAATCACGAAGTACATGCAGTATTTTTTTCAATGATATTGCAAAAAATAAGAAAACGCATTTGACAGCATTTGTATGTGATGTGGCTATAGAAAAGCATTATGTAAATGTTGTTTTAGAGCAAATGAAATACATTTCTTATATTTTACAATAATTTTATCTATTGTTATGTATTACTAAATTCAAAACGCTAATGGGCCTTTAAAAGTTCTGCAATAAGATTATACATGTACTTTTAAGGAATATTTATTTTGACATCGGTATCAACTTATTATTGAGGTCATATATTCCCATTATATTATTTGAATCATTTTATAAGAATAGTTTTCTTTTAGATAGTTTATCGTTATTGTTTGTATGTGTGAAATAACGCGTGTTTATGGACAATTCTTGGAGCCCGTGGGTTCTATATCACTATAGGAATGGTGTTTTACATTTCACTGATCATCCAGAGTAACTTATACCACAAGCCTAAGTCATAATGCTTCTAACAAAACACTTTTATTTTTTTTTGGAAATATTCATTACCCCAGATTCAATTGTGGGAGCGGTGGGCCAGTGGTATGACGCTTGTTTTGGGGTCGTAATGTCTCTGGTTCAAATCCCGCCCGGACCATCGGATTTTCCCACGTTTGCTCCTCTCCACCCAGGTGTTTAAATGGGTACCTGAGAGGGAAATAAGTCAATGTTCCGTGGCTGCCTACGGCGCCGAGTGTTAACGGACGACCTATAACTCAGTGATCGGGGGGTAACTTGGCACGGAAAGTCGGATGAATATATATATAAATTTCAGACTATAAACCTATCCTTTTTTTTCAATTGTGCCCGAAAACTGCCACTGCTATTTCGAACGTGAAATAAATTTACATCTCAAGTTATCTATTTATATAGGATTTAAAATTGACTTGATTGCAGTACACGCAAGGCAAAACTGTCTGTATTTTCGCTTTATCTCTGTACACACCATCGTGTTTCAGCTGCAAGTTCTACCGTAGAAAGCTTTTCTCGAGAACTGGCATCAGCCAAATTGTCAGCCAATGGGAATACTTACACTCGATGGGGAAGGAAAACATGTCCAGATGGAGCCACCTTGGTTTACACTGGATATGTTGCCGGCGCATATTACACACACTCGGGATCAGGAGCAAATAAGCTTTGTGTGACAAACAAACCATCATGGAATCATTTCAACAATGTAACTGTATCAGGTGAAAACAGAATCTATGGCACCGAGTACGAGGTAACTGCGTTTAAACCTTTTAAGGATTGGCAAAACCATGACATCCCTTGTTCCATGTGCAGGATTCCTCGCTCCGATATTCTTATGATACCAGGAACCAATCTATGTCCAGTTAACTATAAGCTGGAGTATAGTGGGTACATAATGTCTGGTCATTATTCACACGCAGCACCCTCAGAGTTTATTTGTGTTGACGATCATCCTGAACGTACCACTAGCGGATCTCGGAATAATGATGAGTCACATTTGTGTATGGTACAGGCTGAGTGTGGGTCACTACCATGTCCACCGTACGTCAAGGCAAGAGAGATGACATGCGCAATATGCTCATATTCTTTTAATACAACAACGGCTTTGTTTAATACTGGCGGTTAGCAAACTATTCGAATGATGAATTAAAAGACAACAACTTGCATTTCTCAGAGTGAATGACAGAACGATGATTTTACTTTTTATTTGTTTGTACTTAATATACTGTTCTTATAAAATAATAAATTATTAAATACATACATAATAAACTAGATGTATACAAACAACTTCGACAGTATATTTGTTGCGTAATGAAAAGATAATTATATGTTTGGAATTTAACTGAAAATAAAGATATACAATAATTAGAATTGCACATGATTGTTTAAATTTGTACATAATTGCATTAAATTTGGATCTTCAGCATCTATTTCCTGTTTTTGTTTTAAGGTCCATTGTCATACACTGAACACAACTTATTAACCACCTTTGCATATTTTGAAAACTCGTAGTAATATGGTATGCACATAATTCTCGAGCCAGTTTTGATGAAGTACACCAACCATTCTTCTGGGGACTCGTAGACAATCCCAGCAAACACACAACGTTATGACAACGTTGTGTTTTAGTTGTGTATTGGTTGTATTTTTTTACAACGTTGTCACAACGTTGTTGCAACGTTGACAACTATTTAACACAGTGTTTTGGAATGTGTAGGAGAAAGTATCATAAAAGCAATGCATTTATGTATTGAACAGACACTGTAAAAATGCATACAGCATTGTTATCTAAAACTGGAAATTTTTACCACGTTGGTACAACGTTGTGTAAACGTTGGGCTGCAACGTTGTGTAACAACCGTGCTGTAACGTTGTGAAAACGTTAGTAAGCAACGTTATCACAACGTTGTACTAATGTTTTAGTCGCAACGTTGTTAGAGTAACGTTATATCAACGTTTTGACAACGTTGCCAATTTCAGTGCTAACTATTCAAATATTCAAAATGGTTATGAATTTACTCTGCATCGTTTTTTATTGCTGCAAAAACAAGATCCAATCCCTTTTGCTTAAGTGCTGCCAAATTTCAATCACAATGACATTTTTTCATGTGTAATTCACTAATTGTAGACAGTAAACAGCACATTCAACTGTTTGTTGCTCTATATTTAATGGATAAAGTAGACCTGTGTTCTGTACATACATCAGGACTATAAAGTACATGTTGTATTCGTTTTTTCATATATGTATGTTATACATATAATGATATTCATACATGTATGCCATATCTTCAGACTGTCAATAAAGTTGAGATTTGCTTCAGAAGCGTCATTCTTAAGTGAGATTTGGGTTAAAATAAGTTTTTTTTTGCGTGCGAGATGGCGCTTTATGCATGAAAAAATGCCTCTATTTACACACATGAATAAATGCATCCTATGATGTATATCAAATAAAATAAAGTCAAAGTAAGTTAAACAGAATTTATTCATCAATGCACATCATACTCTTTAGCAGCACATAACATATTATATTCAAAATATCCTCACAATCACATTGAAAAATGCAGCATCAAGTCATCTGCAGCACATTATAATTTATATATGCTTAAATATCATGACATTGTCTATATAATATTAATTATGATATATAACACTCATTTAATATTCTTACTAGTCCTACTAATTACTGGCACTTCAAGCTGCTTTCAAAATTGCATTGTTTTGCAGATACATGAAACGGTCAAACTCCTTCAATCCTTGATAATATCACAGCGTCATTTCCCTTTTGGTGTCATTACACAGATTTACCCAGTGATCAGTTTGTATTTTCCGTAATGGACGAAAGCTCTCTCTATCAGTCTATGGCAAAATTTGGGATATAGTTATTGCCGTAAGAGCAACTTTATTGATATGTTCATGTTGCAGTTAACCACTGGACTGGGCAGAGTTTGTTCTAAATCTGATGTATCAACCCAGAAACAGGCTCGGTTTCTCTGAACATTTCGAAGCTCTTCATTGGTCACAATTTGGTGAAAGAAGGTTTTCTTCTGCTTCTTCAAGAATTTCCTTGTTGTTGACCTCTGGTGCCAACTTCTACGCCAGGTTAAAAACTGAAACAAGATATACAATATTTAAATTTCAGCATGACAATGATGTAAACATCTATAAGATACTGAAAACAGTCTTTGAATTAGTAATTTGTGACAGGTTGCCCTCCAATATACTTTATGCAGAAAACTTATCTTAACCTGTCCAGGACAACCAATTTTTTATTCGGACAACCAAAATTTTGGTTTCATTAATAAATCAAAGAGAAAGCAGCTAAAATTTCTGTTTGAGGCAACCACATTTCAAACCTTAATTGCACAGACTGCTCAATGTGACTGTTAATAAATAATATTATTTTACGGTTTACCCCACCCACTGCACTGGTCATCTAAATTTAATCTTACCATTCAGAAATCATCCAACAAACAGATTATATCACCCGCTCAATAAATATGGTTATTAAAGAGAACTTACCGTGGTTACAAACAATAATATCTTCAAGTATTTATGTAAAGATCACTGAAAATTGGATGATAATTTCCACAGGCACCTGGTTGTTAACGATAAAAAATATCTTTCGCTGATCGAAAAAAAAATAATGATAAAAATTGGTACTATTAATCTCGCTGTCTGTCTCTGTCTGTCTGTCTGTCTCTGTCTGTCTGTCTGTCTCTGTCTGTCTCTGTCTGTCTGTCTCTGTCTGTCTGTCTGTCTGTCTCTGTCTGTCTGTCTGTCTGTCTGTCTCTGTCTGTCTGTGTCTCTCTATTATTAGTATACCAATTTTTTGTTCGATCAGTGAAAGACATTTTTTATCATTAACAACCAGGTGCCTGTGATAATTTCTAAAGATTTGTTGTTGTAGTATGTAAAGCTATTTTCATTGCAGCGATGGATTCGAATGATATTTTTCCGTAATTATTTCATTGATTTCAAATTAAGTTGTTTAACGTACTATACCATCATTAGAATTTAATATTTTAGTATGTTTAGGTACTATGTATCTTCTTTTTACTTTAAAGAAACGTTAATTCGAATAGGCCTATACCGTTCCTGATTCTTGAAATTAACCGTTGGAAATTAACGGCTACGCGCGCGCGCCGAAGTGGTCTAACATTGGAAACAACATTAGTTTTAAAAAGCTTTTGGTGGATTTCGAGTGATAAATGGAATCATATCTGCCAGTGACTGGTGTTTTACATTAAAATCGTGGCCATTACCCACAAGGTAAGTATTTTTTTATTGTTTTGGCCACAAAATCTTGGTTTTAAAGAATGTCGGACGAAGCGTACCACTACCGGAACGTAACAGGGCTAAGCGTACCAGTTCATTAGTTTTGATAGGCAAAGCATACCACATATGTATTATAGAAATATGAAACATCTAATTAAAAATGTATTAAATCAAGATGCGTTTTATATAATGTCTGTCATTGTCTAACGAATAAACATTATAAATATTTTTTATAAAATCATAATATCATTGTTTGACGGGTTTTCGATACCTTAAGCATTTAAAAACGCCTTATATGCAACAAACACAAATAAATACTTAACTTCCTTTTGTTTCTTAAAAATTAATTTATTGCTCGTAATTTCAATGTACTTATGGTCAATTTGTTCACAAAATGACGAATAACAGACCTATAAACAAACATTGTAATCAGTGACCGCCATTACGCAAAATTGACCCATTTTCGATACCTCCAAAATTGAAGAGTAGCCAAGACAGAGACGGTCCAAAAGTACCAGGTATAACGCGGAATTATGAAAAAACATTGCTTGGTGAATGTGGTCATACCCACACTGCTTAATCCTATTACAATTATAATAGTTTACGATGCGTAGGTATGCTAGACAAAATGGCGGCAATCTCTGGCTTCATGTCTGTGTATTTTATCTTAATTTTGGTATGATCTCCGATGCAATAATAAATTAATATCACAGACGTGTAGTACAACCCGTAGCTCACTTCATTTGATAAGTTGTAAAGTCTTACTCTACTTACATTTTGGGATTTTTATTGAAAATGTAAGGTGTACTAATAATCAATTCTAAGAAATTTTAGCGAAAAATAAATAAGACATGAACACTTTTCAAACACCCTGTAGTGGACAGGAAATACGACTGTTGCATGATGGTCGTGTGATCTAGATAGCAGACGAGCCAAATTCCCAGTCTAAGTCAAAATATTTTCTCAGTTTTTCTTATTTTCATTTTTAACGATATTGTTGTTAAAGTGATAAAATGGCGTAGTGAATTGAGCGGTTATTTGCTGCGTGTTTCAAATTGACTTTTTACTTACTTGATAACAACATATTTTGGAATTATATTGTGCGGATCGTAAAATATCAAGGTCGAGCACATTGCGTAAACAAAAAGTGACGTCATTCTACTTCCTGTCAAGCGTTTATGCGCAGAAAACAGAAAGTATCGAAAACACATACGAATCGAATACATGTCAACCGACGATAAGTGAGTGTTTAACAGTTTAAATAAGATAATCATAGACACAAACAAATGTTGTTGTAACAAACTAATACTATCATTCTCTATTTATTATTACAGTACAACATATGTGGTATGCTTTCACTTATTTCAATAAGTCGATCCCATTAGACTAATAAAATGCATTAATTGTAATAAATTTTAATCAGACAGCTGATAACTTATGTTAAATTTGCCAAGGTCAAGGGGGGATTCAATACGGAAACAAAATCCTTGGGTAAGGTCAGTTCTGGAAGAAAACCGTATTTTATATGAAAATAAATGTTAGTGAGAGAATGGCGCTTTGTAACAGCGCCGACTATAGGACTAGCAGGTTAAAAAAGCCTTGCCACAAAGACTTTTAAGTTATAAGTTGCCATTTCTATGACAGATTTTCTAATCGAATCGGCTTTTTTTCACAGGTAGGGGAAGGGGCTTTTTTCCTTAAATTTGGGGAAAATAACTCATAATTTTTGCAAAAGGGGAAGAGAAAACTTTGATTTTAAAGAATTTAATGGCCCCTGCTATAGAAGGAAAAAAAGCCCTGAGAATAATATTCTTTTTGTAATGGATCTATGCTGATAAAACTAGAATATTTTTCATTATAGACAAGAAAAAAGGACATATCGGAAACAATGAAGGAAACTATCCACTTTGGAAAAAAAAGTAAAAAGGCAGAAAAAAAGCAACATGCTGCTGTGTCGCTCTTCGTGTCCTAATCAGTCAAGCACATCTTCAGAGTTGCCAACATCAAATAGAAAAATATACCAAGGAAACAGTAAGTGATGGTGCTTCAGATTGACTAATTATGTAATATAATGAAGATACACTTATTACATCATTTTTAATAACATACATATACATGTATAGTAAGCGACATGTAATTCAAGTCTGAAAGCTGTTCCTTGATTTTTATTTTTGTTTATCAATCATCCGACCTATTGCCATTGAGAGGTGGCTTATACCTTAATATATCCTCATACCAAGTAGGACAGGAGAGGTGGTACAAATGCATATGGATAATAGATACCTAGACATGCATGACAAAACTTAGTTTGTCAAACATAGTTAACTGATTTAACTAACTCAAGTCCGAAAGCTATTGAATCATGCTTTTTTGTCAATCTTCTCTCGTGTATTAATCATAATGAAACCAACTCATGTGGAATATGATTGCTTTAGAACATGTTAGACCTACATTTTTACCATTGTTTTAACAATCATTTTGTTTCCCTTTTACAAATTACAGCATGAATAATATAGTACATTAGATGTCAAAGATGTTGACACCACATGTCGTTTAGTGATGAGCTTCACAGGGTTTGGTCAGTAAAGGAAAGAAAGGGATTCTCAGGGAAGAAGAGGTTGGAAGAACTGGCTATATGCAAATCAATATTAAGTAAGTTGTCCTTTATACTGTTTAAGTATGAAGTACTAAGTTTCTTGTTTGTTTGTTGTTGTTAAGAAAAAATGGTAGGTAATTTGGTAATTGAAAAAAAAAACATTTTCAAAATTAATATTGATTATTTAAATCAGCATGACTGATTTAAGTATTTTTTAAAGAAAATTAAGATAAGAAAAATTGGCCGTATATTCTCAATCCATTTTTTCAGTCTCATAATTTGTAGTTTTATCTAAAACATTATCAAGCTAAAATTCAGATTCAGAATCTATTTCAAATAGCTGTTTCGGATAGTTCTTAATGACTTAATCCTGTTTGTGGTTTAATTAGTAGAATTTAAAGTTTTGAAGAAACAAGTGTACAAATCAGGAACATCCACACATGTACACAAAGCATACCTAAACTAAAACTAACATGGGGACAAATTTTTGCACATTCAAATTTTCTTTTTAAATACAAACATACCATCAATTCTTTTTTGCAGATGCACTCATGAAAACTCACAAGACAGCCGAAAGGAAGCTTTTTGAAACATGTGACATTCAACAAAGGTGGATTGAAATTTAAGGTATATTTACTATTCTTTTGCTTTTCTTTTCTGGGCTAAAGTCAGGAAAAATGGTTAGTGTTACTGCTTATGGAAAAATAAAATCTTAATTTACAACATTAAACAGTTCTTGTTTGAAGGTCAAACTGACTGTGGTTACTAGTTCATTTAAAAATGTCAATTTTCTTTAAGCTTTTATAATCTTTTGCTTTACCTCTTTGTACTTTGTAGTGCACTAAAAAGTTCAGCATAATTTGATTCTATTCAGATTTGCAGCAGGATTCAGGATGGTTCAAGTGTTGTAAAAGTAATCAATTAGTGCTAGTCCTAGAATCATTGTATCATTGAAATACTTAAAATGAATTATATTAAAATAATTTCAGAAGAGTTTGACAGAATCTGTAGTCCAGGAGGATTTGGAGGTCCGGGAGGAATTGAAGACATAAAGGAATCCTAAACTGAGTTGCACCAACTTTACAAAAGGCGAAGTGGGCCACAAATGTTTGGATTGTTTAAAATAATTAAATACTGTCACTTGTGTATAATTTGTTATATACTTACTGCATACTAAAATAAGTGACTTAAAAAAGTGAAAAAAGTCAAGGTCGGTGTCATTCATTTCTGGAGGAGGAATAATATAGAATATATTGTCTATGTGAATACATGTAATTTTTGACATTGTATTATATTTTTTAGCTCACATGTCACAAAGTGACAGGGTGAGCTTTTAGGATCAGTCTCTGTCCGGCGTCATGCATCGTCAAACTTTGTGTTGTGAACACACTAGAGGTCACATTTTTAGCAAAAATGGGTCAGAACGTTAATATGGACAAAATCTCGGATGAGATCGATATTGGGCCATTTGGGGTCCAAAACTAGGTAACTAGGGCAAATTGTTGGAAAACCTTGTGATCACTCTAGAAGTCACTGGTTTGATTGGATCATCATGAAACCTTGTCAGAATGTTTGTCTTCATAATATCTTAAACTAGTTTGAACATGGGTCATCTTAGGTCAAAATCTATGTTGCTAGGTCAAATCTTATGAAAAACCATGTTAACACTATAGATTTCACAGTTATAATTGGATCTTCACAAAACTTTGTCAAATTGTTTGTTTTAATGATATAACGGTCAAGTACAAACATGGGTCATCTCAGGTCAATAACTAGTTTACCAGGTTAGGCAAACTTTGTTAACACTGTAGATGTCACAGTTTTGATTGGGTCTTCACCAAACCTTGTCAGAATGTTTACCTCAATGATTTGTGGGTCAAGGTGGAACATGGGTCAGCCGGGGTCAATAACTGGGTCATCAGGTCAAATCTTAGGTAAATATCTTATAAAAGCTCTTAATGTCATGGCTATAATTGGATCTTGGCCAAACCTTGTCAGATTGTTTGTCTTAAGGATATTAAGGACAAGTTCAAATATGGGTCACCTAGGGTAAAAAACTAGGTCAAATCTTAGGAAAACCTTATTAACACTGTAGATGTCAAATTTTGATTGTATCTTCACCAAACCTTGTCAGAATGTTTGTCTTAATGATATGCAAGACAAATTCGAACAAATGGCATCTGGGGTAAAAAACGAGGTCACAAGGTCAAATCTTAGGAAAACCTTGTCTATGCTGTAGTTTTCATGGTTTTGATTGGATCTTCACTAAATTTTGTCAGAATGTTTGTCTTATTCATATGTAAGACAAGTTCTAACATGGGTCATCTGGGGTCAAAAACTAGGTCACCGGTTCAAAACAATGTTTTAATGAGTGAGCAGTGATTGACATGTGAGCGATATAGGGCCATCTTGGCCCTCTTGTTTATTTTTTTCTGAAAATTTACTTCAAAATTGATTTAGACCTGAAGAAAATCTTTAAATGAACGAAAGGAATGGCAGCACTTATTGCCCTTAACAAACAAGAGTTGGTACTGCTTGTGTTGCTATTGTTTTCTTAAAGTATCGATTAAAAACTATTGTTTTGAAACATGGATTACTCGTTTACCATATTAAGATGACTCAGTAGGGAAAGTAGGGTACATAACTATTGTTTTGCTTGAATTTTTAATCAAGTTTTTGTTTGAAACTCGGAACACTTGCCATCATAAACCAAGTGTTTTCAAAGGTAAATGTTTATTTGTTTAGATACTGTAAATTGACAAATATACCTGTGGGTTTTATTTTCGTGAATGGCTAATGTCTCAAATAAAAAATTTGGTAAATATAAACAGCATTACTTAAAGTTTAAATAAGCTTCATTGCAAATTCAAGATCTCGCGAAAGTTGTGATAAAAATTCACGAAAATAAGACCTCACAGATATTAAGTAATTTACAGTAATCTAAAAAAGCCGATACCTGGAGTGGATGGAAAGATTTCCAACTGAGCATATGGCAGGGTTCATTAGCTCCAATGCACCCAGTCGAAGCTAATACTGCTGTGAACAAAACCATGTTAGGATATCACCCAGCACTGAATGTCAGCAACTGTGACGACTGTGAATCGAACTCGCATTGCTGGCACCGAAGTGCAACCAACTTGCCACTGAGCTTTTAACAGAAGGTTGTGGTTTGGTTGTTTCACAACGTTGTGCCACAACGTTGTCGCAACGTTTACACAACTCCACACTTTAACGTTGTTGCAACAATATTCCAAACGTTGTCACAACGTTATGCAAAACGTTGTCGCAACGTTGTCACAACGTTACTGTGTTTGCTGGGTTAAACGGTATATACTTTAACAGTTTTGAAAATTCAAAATGTGTTCTATCTTACAGTATAAACACATTCGGTTAAATAAATTAATGGAACCAGTTTATGTCGATTCGCCTCATACAGGCTCGCCTAAGTTGCTAAAAAACAACAACAGGAACACACATAGAATACCGAACGTTCTGAAAATTAGGACCAAACTGGATTTCAGTAAATCAGTAAAACTATAAAGCCGGAGACCAATTATGGCGTATCTGCAAAGTAACCAATAGAAATCGGGCTTAACAAAGTATCTACAGATATTGCTAATTTCTCATATCTAACAACCCAGCAAACACAGTAACGTTGTGACAACGTTGCGACAACGTTTTGCATAACGTTGTGACAACGTTTGGAATAACGTTGCGACAACGTTAAAGTGTGGAGTTGTGTAAACGTTGCGACAACGTTGTGGCACAACGTTGTGAAACAACCAAACCACAACCAAAACAAAACCTTCTGTTAAAAGCTCAGTGGTAAGTTGGTTGCACTTCGGTGCCAGCAATGCGAGTTCGATTCACAGTCGTCACAGTTGCTGACATTCAGTGCTGGGTGATATCCTAACTTGGTTTTGTTCACAGCAGTATTAGCTTCGACTGGGTGCATTGGAGCTAATGAACCCTGCCATATGCTCAGTTGGAAATCTTTCCATCCCCTCCAGTTATCGGCTTTTTTAGATTACTGTAAATTACTTAATATCTGTGAGATCTTATTTTCGTGAATTTTTATCACAACTTTCGCGAGATCTTGAATTTGCAATGAAGCTTATTTAAACTTTAATAAGTAATGCTGTTTATATTTTACCAAATTTTTTATTCGAGACATTAGCCATTCACGAAAATAGAACCCACAGGTATATTTGTCAATTTACAGTATCTAAACAAATAAACATCTACCTTTGAAAACACTTGGTTTAAAAATTTAAGCAAATCAAAGTAATATTACTAATACAAATATTTAATTCAATGTCAAATCATATAGTTACTAAACCAAGAAATATGCATTTTACAAAAAAGCCATAATTGAGACAAAATGCAAGGCAAACAATAGAACATTGAACTGAATTTTATGATGGCAAGTGTTCCGAGTTTCAAACAAAAACTTGATTAATATTTCAAGCAAAACAATAGTTATGTACCCTACTTTCCCTACTGAGTCATCTTAATATGGTAAACCAGTAATCCATGTTTCAAAACAATAGTTTTTAATCGATACTTTAAGAAAACAATAGCACCACAAGCAGTACCAACTCTTGTTTGTTAAGGGCAATAAGTGCTGCCATTTCTTTCGTTCATTTAAAGATTTTCTTCAGGTCTAAATCAATTTTGAAGTAAATTTTCAGAAAAAGATAAACAAGAGGGCCAAGATGGCCCTATATCGCTCACATGTCAATCACTGCTCACTCATTAAAACATTGTTTTGAACTGGTGACCTAGTTTTTGACCCCAGATGACCCATGTTAGAACTTGTCTTACATGTGAATAAGACAAACATTCTGAAAAAATTTAGTGAAGATCCAATCAAAACCATGAAAACTACAGCATAGACAAGGTTACCTAAGATTTGACCTTGTGGCCTCATTTTTGACCCAAGATGCCCTTTGTTCGAATTTGTCTTGCATATCATTAAGACAAACATTCTGACAAGGTTTGGTGAAGATACAATCAAAACTTGACATCTGCAGTGTTAATAAGGTTTTCCTAAGATTTGACCTAGTTTTTTTACCCTAGGTGACCCATATTTGAACTTGTCCTTAATATCATTAAGACAAACAATCTGACAAGGTTTGGCCAAGATCCAATTATAGCCATGACATTTAGAGCTTTTATAAGATTTTTACCTAAGATTTGACCTGATGACCCAGTTATTGACCCCGGCTGACCCATGTTCCACCTTGACCCACAAATCATTGAGGTAAACATTCTGACAAGGTTTGGTGAAGACCCAATCAAAACTGTGACATCTACAGTGTTAACAAAGTTTGCCTTACCTGGTAACCTAGTTATTGACCCGAGATGACCCATATTTGTACTTGACCGTTATATCATTAAAACAAACAATTTGACAAAGTTTTGCGAAGATCCAATTATAACTGTGAAATCTATAGTGTTAACATGGTTTTTCATATGATTTGACCTAGCGACATAGTTTTTGACCCAAGATGACCCATGTTCAAACTAGTTTAAGATATTATGAAGACAAACATTCTGACAAGGTTTCATGATTATCCAATCAAACCAGTGACTTCTAGAGTGATCACAAGGTTTTCCAGCAATTTGCCCTAGTTACCTAGTTTTGGACCCCAAATGGCCCAATATCGATCTCATCCGAGATTTTGTCCATATTAACGTTCTGACCCATTTTTGCTAAAAATGTGACCTCTAGTGTGTTCACAACACAAAGTTTGACGATGCATGACGCCGGACAGAGACTGATCCTAAAAGCTCACCCTGTCACTTTGTGACATGTGAGCTAAAAAATATAATACAATGTCAAAAATTACATGTATTCACATAGACAATATATTCTATATTATCCCTCCTCCAGAAACGAATGACACCGACCTTGACTTTTTTCACTTTTTGTCTTTTTTAAGTGACTTATTTTAGTATGCAGTAAGTATATAACAAATTATACACAAGTGACAGTTTTTAATTATTTTAAACAATCCAAACATTTGTGGCACAATTCGCCTTTTGTAAAGGGTGAAATTCAGTTTAAGATTCCTTTATGTCTTCAATTCCTCCCGGACCTCCAAATCCTCCTGGACTACAGATTCTGTCAAACTCTTCTGAAATTATTTTAATATAATTCATTTTAAGTATTTCAATGATACAATGATTCTAAGACTAGCACTAATTGATTATTTTTACAACACTTGAACAATCCTGAATCCCGCTGCAAATCTGAATAGAATCAAATTATGCTGAACTTTTTAGTGCACTACAAAGAACAAAGAGGTAAAGCAAAAGATTATAAAAGCTTAAAGAAAATTGATATTTTTAAATGAACTAGTAACCACAGTCAGTTTGATCTTCAAACAAGAACTGTTTAATGTTGTAAATAAGATTTTATTTTTCCATAAGCAGTAACACTAACCATTTTTCCTGACTTTAGCCCAGAAAAGAAAAGCAAAAGAATAGTAAATATACCTTAAATTTCAATCCACCTTTGTTGAAGGTCACATGTTTCAAAAAGCTTCCTTTTGACTGTCTTGTGAGTTTTCATGAGTGCATCTGCAAAAAAGAATTGATGGTATGTTTGTATTTAAAAAGAAAATTTGAATGTGCAAAGATTTGTCCCCATGTTAGTTTTAGTTTAGGTATGCTGCGTGCACATGTGTGGATGTTCCTGATTCGTACACTTGTTTCTTCAAAACTTTAAATTCTACTAATTAAACCACAAACAGGATTAAGAACTATCCGAAACAGCTATTTGAAATAGATTCTGAATCTGAATTTTAGCTTGATAATGTTTTAGATAAAACTACAAATTATGAGACTGAAAAAATGGATCGAGAATATACAGCCAATTTTTCTTATCTTAATCTTCTTTAAAAAATACTTAAATCAGTCATGCTGATTTAAATAATCAATATTAATTTTGAAAATGTTTTTTTTTCAATTACCAAATTACCTACCATTTTTTCTTAACAACAACAAACAAACAAGAAACTTACTTCATACTTAAACAGTATAAAGGACAACTTACTTAATATTGATTTGCATATAGCCAGTTCTTCCAACCTCTTCTTCCCTGAGAATCCCTTTCTTTCCTTTACTGACCAAACCCTGTGAAGCTCATCACTAAACGACATGTGGTGTCAACATCTTTGACATCTAATGTACTATATTATTCATGCTGTAATTTGTAAAAGGGAAACAAAATGATTGTTAAAACAATGGTAAAAATGTAGGTCTAACATGTTCTAAAGCAATCATATTCCACATGAGTTGGTTTCATTATGATTAATACACGAGAGAAGATTGACAAAAAAGCATGATTCAATAGCTTTCGGACTTGGTTAGTTAAATTAGTTAACACTGTTTGACAAACTAAGTTTTGTCATGCAAGTCTAGGTATCTATTATCCATATGCATTTGTACCACCTCTCCTGTCCTACTTGGTATGAGGATATATGAAGGTATAAGCCACCTCTCAATGGAAATAGGTCGGATGATTGATAAATAAAAATAAAAATCAAGAAACAGCTTTCAGACTTGAATTACATGTCGCTTACTATACATGTATATGTATGTTATTAAAAATGATGTAATAAGTGTATCTTCATTATATTAGTCAATCTGAAGCACCATCACTTACTGTTTACTTGGTATATTTTTCTATTTGATGTTGGCGACTCTGAAGATGTGCTTGACTGATCACGACACGAAGAGCGACACAGCAGCATTTTGCTTTTTTCTGCCTTTTTACTTTTTTTTCCAAAGTGGATAGTTTCCTTCATTGTTTCCGATATTCCGATTTTCTTGTCTATAATGAAAAATATTCTAGTTTTATCAGCATAGATCCATTACAAAAAGAATATTTTGACTATTCTCAGGGCTTTTTTTCCTTCTATAGCAGGGGCCATTAAATTCTTTAAAATCAAAGTGTTCTCTTCCCCTTTTGCAAAAATTATGAGTTATTTTCCCCAAATTTAAGGAAAAAAGCCCCTTCCCCTACCTGTGAAAAAAAGCCGATTCGATTAGAAAACCTGTCATAGAAATGGCAACTTATAACTTAAAAGTCTTTGTGGCAAGGCTTTTTTAACCTGCTAGTCCTATAGTCGGCGCTGTTACAAAGCGCCATTCTCTCACTAACATTTTTTTTCATATAAAATACGGTTTTCTTCCAGAACTGACCTTACCCAAGGATTTTGTTTCCGTATTGAATCCCCCCTTGCCCTTGGCAAATTTAACATAAGTTATCAGCTGTCTGATTAAAATTTATTACAATTAATGCATTTTTTATTAGTCTACTGTCTAATGGGATCGACTTATTGAAAATAAGTGAAAGCATACCACATATGTTGTACTGTAATAATAAATAGAGAATGATATTATTAGTTAGTTACAACAACATTTGTTTGTGTCTATGATTATCTTATTTAAACTGTTAAACACTCACTTAGGCCACCCTTAATTAATTGTTTGTTTGCCACTTCCGACCCATACTTTTTGGGTTGGGTCGGTAGGTAGGTAAAATCTTTTCTTTTTTATATATATACTATACTATACTATATAATCGCCTACAAGACGATCCCCACATAGGGTGATTTGTCCAAAAACCGCGTTCGTAATTGCAAGGACTTATACACATACGTATGTATGTATATAAGTCCTTGGTAATTGGCAATGTCGCTATTCATCGCGTTTTAGGACTTCGCTAAGGGTCATGGTGATTCGCGAACGTCTGAAGCCGACTCTCGAATAGCTAAAATGATATTTATTGAGAATGTTTCTTCTACTTTCGCTTTTTGTTGACCGTTCATTTTCCGAAAACAGTCACATGATAAGTTAACACTTACAATATCCGTCGGCCAAGACGGACAGAAATCCAGGCATTTGATTGTATTTTGTGAAGTAGGAAATCCCATTCTTGAAGTAAATATGTAGAAAACCGGTGAATTGCTAAGCGATTTTGTAAACTGTGTAGCCATGTTTTACATATGCAGCGTTACGTACAGGGCGAGATTAATATGTCTATTTTTAGATTTTTATATATCGAGTACCGGGGCCAGAATTTAGACCGAATCGCAGTTTCTCATTTTACCTATGTAGTTTGGTGCTCTATCAAACCAGTCCACTGTTTACATGTAATATTATTTCGCGCAATAATATACGAAAGCTGACAGATTAATTAAAGCTCATCAACTCCGCACTATTAAGTTCTCAACACTTGTTGATTATAATTTGTGTCAACGCTAATTTTTCACACTTATCAGGTAATAATTTTTTCACAACAGCGCAATTAAATGATGTGTGAATAATGCTGTTATTGGCGAGAAATTAGTATCATGTTAAGATTTACTTAATTCTCGCGACATCGCCAATCACGTGCTTATGGGTTGTCGACGGAATAAAGGATGTCAAATATACAACTGTAAGCACGTTTGTCGAAGAAACCAAATGGCATTTGACTTCATGAAAGGAATATTACGCATAAGTAATGAAAAAAATGCATTATTTTTTTAGTAAAAAAATTCTTTGGACCGGCGGATTTTTGTCGGGTCGGCCGGCAGCGGCAAACAAACAATCTTTTAATTTAGGCCTTATTATGATTTTATAAAAAATATTTATATTGTTTATTCGTCAGACAATGACAGACATTATATAAAACGCATCTTGATTTAATACATTTTTAATTACATGTTTCATATTTCTATAATACATATGTGGTATGCTTTGCCTATCAAAACTAATTAACTGGTACGCTTAACCCTGTTACGTTCCGGTAGTGGTACGCTTCGTCCGACATTCTTTAAAACCAAGATTTTGTGGCAAAAAAAATAAAAAAATACTTACCTTGTGCGTAATGGCCACGATTTTAATGTAAAACACCAGACACTGGCAGATATGATTCCATTTATCACTCGAAATCCACTAAAAGCTTTAAAACTAATGTTGTTTCCAATGTTTGACCAATTCGGCGCGCGCGCGTACCCGTTAATTTCCAACGGTTAATTTCAAGAATCAGGATCGGTATATTCGAATTAACGTTTCTTTTAAAGTAAAAAGAAGATACATCGTACCTAAACATACTAAAATATTAAATTCTAATGATGGTATAGTACGTTCAACAACTTAATTTGAAATCAACGAAATAATTACGGAAAAATATCATTCGAACCTATCGCAATGAAAATAGCTTTTGAGAGATAACGAACGACAACTCTGCTAGGAGATTGACTACAGAAATTATCATCCACTTTTCAGTGATCTATACATAAATACATGAAGATATTATTGTTTGTAACCACGGTAAGTTCTCTTTAATAATCATATTTATTGATTGGGTGATATAATCTGTTTGTTGAATGATTTCTGAATGGTCAGATTAAATTTAGATGACCAGTGCAGTGGGTGGGGTAAACCGTAAAATAATATTATTTATTAACAGTTACATTGAGCAATCTGTGAAATTAAGGTTTGAAATGGGGTTGTCTCAAACAAAAATTTTAGCTGCTTTTGTTTTGATTTATTAATGAAACCAAAATTTTGGTTGTCCGAATAAAAAATTGGTTGTCCTGGACAGGTTAAGATAAGTTTTCTTCATAAAGTATATTGGAGGGCAACCTGTCACAAATTACTAATTCAAAGACCGGTTTCAGTATCTTATAGATGTTTACTTCATTGTCATGCTGAAATTTAAATATTGTATATCTTGTTTCAGTTTTTAACCTGGCGTAGAAGTTGGCACCAGAGGTCAACAACAAGGAAATTATGAAGAAGCAGAAGAAAACTTTCTTTCACCAAATTGTGACCAATGAAGAGCTTCGAATTTTTCAGAGAAACCGAGCCTGTTTCTGGGTTGATACATCCGATTTAGAACAAACTCTGCCCAGTCCAGTGGTTAACTACAACATGAACATATCAATAAAGTTGCTCTTACGGCAATAACTATATCCCAAATTTTGCCGTAGACTGATAGAGAGAGCTTTCGTCCATTAAGGAAAATACAAACTGATCACTGGGTAAATCTGTGTTATGACACCAAAGGAAAATGATGCTATGATATTATCAAGGATTGAAGGAGTTTGACCGTTTCATGTATCTGCAAAACAATGCAATTTTGAAAGCAGCTTGAAGTGCCAGTAATTAGTAGGACTAGTAAGAATATTCAATGAGTGTTATATATCATAATTAATATTATATAGGCAATATCATGATATCTAAGCATATATGAATTATAATGTGCTGCAGATGACTTGATGCTGCGTTTTTCAATGTGATTGTGAGGATACTTTGAATATAACATGTTATTTGCTGCTAAAGAGTACGATGTGCATTGATAAATAAATTCTATTTAACCTACTTTGACTTTATTTTATTTGATATACATCATAGGATGCATTTATTCATGGGTGTAAATAGAGGCATTTTTTCATGCATAAAGCGCCATCTCGCATGCAAAAAAAACTTATTTTAACCTAAATCTCACTTAAGAATGACGCTTCTGAAGCAAATCTCAACTTTATTGACAGTCTGAAGATATGGCATACATGTATGAATATCATTATATGTATAACATGCATATATGAAAAAACGAATACAACATGTACTTTATGTTCCTGATGTATGTACAGAACACAGGTCTACTTTATCCATTAAATATAGAGCAACAAACAGTTGAATGTGCTGTTTACTGTCTACAATTAGTGAATTACACATGAAAAAAATGTCATTGTGATTGAAATTTGGCAGCACTTAAGCAAAAGGGATTGGATCTTGTTTTTGCAGCAATAAAAACGATACAGAGTAAATTCATAACCATTTATATATACATGTACTTTCATTATGTTCTACACTAGTTTGCACTGAAATTGGCAACGTTGTCAAAACGTTGATATAACGTTACTCTAACAACGTTGCGACTAAAACATTAGTACAACGTTGTGATAACGTTGCTTACTAACGTTTTCACAACGTTACAGCACGGTTGTTACACAACGTTGCAGCCCAACGTTTACACAACGTTGTACCAACGTTGTAAATATTTCCAGTTTCAGATAACAATGCTGTATGCATTTTTACAGTGTCTGTTCAATACATAAATGCATTGCTTTTATGATACTTTCTCCTACACATTCCAAAACACTGTGTTAAATAGTTGTCAACGTTGCAACAACGTTGTGACAACGTTGTAAAAAAATACAACCAATACACAACTAAAACACAACGTTGTCATAACGTTGTGTGTTTGCTGGGAATATCTTGTATGCTTATTTGTACTTATTCTATTTAACGATTCTGTATAATGTGTAAAGTCAGTCCCTTAGCATAATGGTTTTGTTTTGTTCTGTTCTGTAATTTTTCATTCTGTACACATAAATGTGATCAATTGATCCGTATAAGGAAATTCACGGAGTGACGGATGAATCACTTGTAATAAAAAGAATGAACTATTATTTCATGTTATATGAAACAAGTACACGTATATATTTATTAAGGTTGTTTTAAACATGTATGTCATTTTATGAGTTGGTTTATTTATAGTCGGGATAACAAACATATTAAAGTATTAATGTCATTTTTCCTGGTGTTGTAACGATATTCCGTACTCTAAAATTTACCAACAAAATGTAAATTGTAAATAGAATTGTACTGACATGAGTTGAAGTTTCAATATTGTGAAAGATGATAGTGAATAGTAAATACTCTAGTCAGATTGCCTCGTGATAAATGTACCAGCAGGTAGATAAAGGCAAGACCAGGTATTTTAGTTCTACATAATTGAACTGGAAGCCGTTGAAGTAACCGTTACAACAGAACGTGTGGATGTTAATAATGATGATATAGGGACAATACTGGTTGTTGGAAGCCGCGAACTAGGGACAATGGTGTTTAGAAATCGTTCTTGGTGGCTTCTTCTGTTGCTGATTGATTCCGATATGGTTGGATCTACGTTGGTGGAAAACATAACATGGATTGGTTCAAACAGATTCGAGTATGAATTGGGCGTTATACAAAAACTCGCAAATTTGGATAGTACTGTTAAGGACCTGGTGGAGTCCTACAGAGGTAAATATATTCATCCATTAGTGCTATGATTTAAGGTCAACACGTTTCGATTAAAACGTCTGAAATAAGATTAAACAAATGTACTTTCAAACGAAATGAATTTTTAACACCCATATCAAGTTATTATTAAGGTTACATAATCACATTACTATAAAAGAATACTTAATATCTTAATTAGTGTGTTGTCACATGTTTTAATTTTTGAATGATCCACGATAAGGGCACATTTGTCAATATATTCTTCCACTAGCATTTAAGACAATGCAGTATCATTTATCGTTAATTGGGTTTTATATCATTCAATTAAGGAATGTATTAACATTGTATTGCACTTCACAAAGATTTTCACAGAATAAAGTGCCAAGAAGATAAAGTGTAAATTAGAATTGTAATAATGTACGTTTTAGGAAGGGGATGAACTGCTAGTGCAGAAAAAGTTGAACACTTTCACTTTTAAATTATGTCAAGTTTGTGATTATCAATTATGAGACTCAGGCAACCATTTTTTCAATAATTTATTATTAAGACATTGTATATATTAACGTAATCATTTTATAAATTAATACGTTCAAGTCGTTGTTGTTCTTCTCACGCCGATGGAATAAGATTTACGATTAATGTTGAAATTGTTATTTTCATTTCACTGAATCATGCTCCTGTTTTTACCTTGAGTTGTCAGGAACACAAAAAGAAAATGAAGTTGTTGTAAACTGTTTCAGTATATACAAGTTCAATGTCTAATTTGTGGAACATAAATATTAATTCTCATTCGAAATCAAATTGCAACGAAGGTTCATTTATAACAAACACCAACATTCAGCTAACACTGTGACTCGAGTTGAAGCCATAATGTTTCCAACAAAACACTTTTAGATTTTTACAATTTTCAGATTCAATTATGCCCGAAAACTGCCATGATTGCTGTTTAGAACGTGAAATCGATTTATATCTCAATTATCAGTTACATTCTGATCTCGCGATGTTTATTCAAATAGGACTTAAAGTTTACTTGATTGCAGTACATATAAGGCAAATCTCTTCACTATAGAATTGTCTGTATTTTCGCTCGAAACATAATCATACTTAAATTACATAATTATGTCCTCGTGTTTCAGCTGCAAGTTCTATCATAGAAAACCTATCTCGAGATCTGGCATCAGCCAAATTATCTGCCAATGGTAATACATACATTCGATGGGGAAGGAAAGCATGCCCAGAAGGAGCGACCTTGGTTTACACTGGATATGTTGCCGGTGCATATTACAAACAAACGGGGTCAGGAGCAAATAAGCTTTGTGTGACAAACAAACCATCATGGAATCATTTCAACACTGTACCTATATCAGGTGAAAACGGAATCTATGGCACCGAGTATCAGATACATGGATTCACACCTTTTGAAGATTTGCTCAATCATGATGTTCCTTGTTCCGTGTGTAGGATTCCTCGCTCTGATATTCTAATGATACCAGGAACCAATCAATGTCCGGTTAACTATAAGCTGGAGTATAGTGGGTATATAATGTCTGGTCATTATTCACACACAGCCTCCTCGGAGTTTATTTGTGTTGACGATCATCCTGAACGTAGCACTGGCGGATCTAGGAATGATGAACAATCATTTCTGTATATGGTACAGACTGGGTGTGGATCACTACCATGTCCACCGTACGTCAAACCAAGAGAGATGACATGCGCAGTTTGCTCATATTCATTTAACACGACAACGGCTCTGTTTAATGCTGATGATTAGCATACTGATCGAATTATGAGTGAAGAGACAGCACATTACATTTCGCTGAATGAATGACAAAACTTTGATGTTACTTCTGTTTGTTTGTAAATTGTTCTATTCGAACAAGATAACATATGTAATGTATTACCTAATAAACTAGATAATTGCAAATAACCTTAACAGTATCTGTGTTACATAATGTTCAAAACAAAAAATGTTCATACTTTGACTAAAATAGAGATAATAAAATATAACAATAGCGCAGGAGTATTTGAAGTTGTAAATAGGAGCATTAAATTTAAACTAAAGCTAGTGTGTCTCATTTTGAAATTCCATTCTGCCTTCATTTTCGAGCTGGTTATCTTTACTCTTCTTTATAACATGACCAACGGTGCAGGAGTTTAGTAAACCCATTGATTATTTTGCGTATTAAATGGGTCAGTAATACACTAGTGTAATAAATATGCTAATGAGCCGAATCACTGTATCACTACGCGCTGTCATAAAAAAAAACAAAAAACATGGCGTCCAATGATATTTCCATTAACGATAATGTGCGAATCGACGGCCACGACCTTGGAATTGTCAGTGAAGTTGTATTCCGCGGGTTTGCAACATGTTATGTTGTCTGGCTAGTCGATAGCAACTTTGAAGTTGAACTAGAAAGGGAGAGATTGACCATGGTTTCTTCCGATGAGAAGAACGCTATGCACGAGCAGACGCCACGGCCAAGGTCCAGATTTAACATTGTGTCCGATTCAGATGTTGACGCTTGTAACCACGAACAAACTAATAAAAACACTCTTATTAAAACTGTAAATGATTTGAAAATTCTTAAATCTTTCTTTGAAGATCCAGAAATTAACGAAATTCGTGAAATACATGAAATTCCTGAAAATGAACTGTCTTCATTAATTTGTCGCTTTCTAGTCAGTGTTAGAAAGCAAAAGGGCGAGGAGTATGAGCCTTCTGTCCTTCGTGGAATAATATCTAGTTTTGATCGCCAGTTACGTCGTAAAGGCTATGAACAAACCATTTCATTGGGCCCTGCATTTGCCAAAGTACGAGAGACGCTGAGTATGAAACAACGGCAGCTTAAAAAACACTGTGACGTCATGAATGTGTTAGTTGTTGATATTTGCACAAACGAATTATATTCAGTTAATCAATTGCTTTAACAACACGTTATGAATTTGATTGAATAATGCCGATGGTATATGTCAGTAAACACAATTATATTCTTTTGAAATAAACTATTTAAAACTGATTCTACTTTTTAAGCTCATGTGTTTCAGAAGCCGTAGAACGACTTCGACTCAATATTCTCCTTATATAGAAAATAGGTACTGTCATTCGTTTTCTTACTTTGTAATTATGCAATTTGCAGGTCATGTTATTAATAGAATCTTGAATTCGTGTTCATGCTGTATGAATTTATTAAACTCGTCATCTAAAAACGATAAAAACTCGGCAGAGCCTCGTTTTTATCGTTTTCAGAGGACTCGTTTAATAAATTCAATACAACATGAACACTCATTCAAGATCCTCTATATATACATTGATAGTGGCAGGGCTCAAATTTAGCACTCATTTACTTGCAAAGTGAAAATTGAATGCATTTAGTTGGGTTTTGTTACCATTTTCTGTCAGAGGGATGAACGCCGTTTTTCAATGTATTTCAGTCATGCACGGCAGCAGGATCAACCAATCAGATTTCCTGGACTGTATTCTACCAGTACAGTACTAACACAGCCTTTCACAAGGAACCGGCAACTTCTCTACTTATAGAATAATATCAACATTGTTTTGTCAAAAGGTTGTAAAAGGGTATGACCTGTTGCTACCTGGAATGATCTGTCACTGACTGACTAGATCTATCATACTAGATTCATGTTCCACGGAAGTCAAGTTTTGTTCATACACAAGCTTTATTACAGACATACAAACAATATGATATAATAACGATACTTTAAAATGTCAAAAAGAAGACGTCTGTTGTCTATTGCGTTAACTAAAAACGCTTCCAAAGACCTAAGCGTTTGTAGCGATTTCCAAAAGCGCCTTTTTCAGTAGAGATTTTCTATAAGAACATAAACAAAATACACGCATATTCGTTTGGCAATTATACATAATCTACTTTAAACTACAGTAATAGGTACACAAATATGGCACTTTGATTTTATACATATTATAAAGTACACACACACGATCATGTATTATCATCTATTATGTAATAAATATAAATGAAGATCGTTATTATTCAACTTCTAATTTATCTTAGACAACAGCAACACTATTTTAATTAAACCCATTGAAAACGTCCATAGTTTATTCTAAATGTTTGATACACGATTTTAACACTTAAAACAACTACTTTACTTTACTTTAGTTTTCTCTTGATTTCCTCCTTAAATCGTCCTTCGCTTTGCTCTTTTCATACACCCTAAGAAAATTGAATATCTTTTCCCCCTTACTACCTTTGGTTAAATTCACTCCACTTGATTTTAGTCCTTTTCTGGCTGCCACGGACCCGCCTCCGTGGGAGGGTCGTGGGTTCGAGCCCCGCTACCGACCATATCTCTTTGTGTGAGAAAGTAGGCAGTTTCTTACGGAGGATGTGAGTTTAGTACTGGTTCCTCCCAGGAACGATGGTTAGGTGAACTGTCCGCCTCATATATGACTCTGACAATTGAAATGGTGCGCAAAACTCGATATAAACAAACAAACAAAACTTTCTGCTATGTTCTTAACGGTATTAATTAGCCATTTGCTACATAAAGATATACCCACTACTGAATTAATCTGTTTTATTTATGTATATTTTAGTTTTTGTATCCCCGGGAGGTGTGAGTTGGGCCCACCAAATTAGTGGCTACAAACCAATCCAATGCGGTACCCTCTGTCTGTTTCTTCCATTTTGTATGGTCTTATGTGTAGGGTGAGGTTTTGGGTAGAGAATATGTGGGCAGGTAGTATCATAACTAGAGGAAGTTGTGATGTATAGTATGGCATAATTATCTTTTCTTTGAATCGTTTTCTTATCAGTATTCATTTATTTGAGCATGTTTTATATACGAGTCGAAGTTATGACCACGAGTGTCAGATAGAACAAATAAATAAATAAATTTTAAAGCTAATTACTTGCATAAAAATTTGCACAAAAAAACATGGCAACTAAATTGTGCCTACAAGAATACTAAAGAAAACTGTAAAAATATATCCAACTTTTACTAATATTAGACTGGTTGTCTGTTGTGACACTTTCATCTTCATCATAATTATATTACTATAAACTGGTTCCCGTTCCATGTTGCAGTGCACCAATGGCTTTGTCAACAGACATTTCAACGGTAACCAGTTTAAACTAATAGATCCGAAATTTCCAACCCAGTGATCTCCCTTCATAGGTATTTATTACAAGCCTTTTTTCGTCATGTTTTTAACCAACTTGTTTTGTTTTATATTTGTTTGCCATGTACCAGTCAGAGTGGATCTATATCAAATATATAATGTATTAAATGGTAGAAAGAAAATAATGTCACATTTTATGCCATGAATATTCTTGATATCAAGTGCTTCAGTTATTAAATAATTTAATGTTTAAAGTGTAAAATGCTCATTAGATTCATTCAAATACAACATACTCTGCTGTGTCACAAATAGACTGTTTGTGCATCGTGATACTTTTAAATGCTTGTTATCATTTTGTTCAGGGTTTGAATTACATAACAAATGATTAATTAATTTCAAAATCTTTTTTGTTATGTTACTCACACGAAGGTGTTGATATAGGTAACGTCATAAGGCTTGGTGTAGTTTGTGTTGACCCCCGGAGCATGAATATTATACAATGGATGTAAAATAAAAAATAGGTTTATAGTTTTTGGCGTATTTGCATGTATTTTACTCAAGTCACTTGTTACTTAAAACAGACACGAAGTATAATTTATCACCAACAAGTCCATGAAATGCATTGCATGTATTACTAATGGATTTGTAAGACATAAATTAAGACATAACTTAGATAGCTTAGATTTCTTAAGTTTTTTTTTCAAGCATTATCACAGACCCCGATGGTGTAAACGATAAGTTCCTGTTAACATTGCATTACCGAGTGCATAGCGTCTCTGTTAGTGCATTCGCACACGCACGCCCTTTTTAAGTTTACATCTTGATTGAAACAGATTTATGCATGACACGTGTATGTGGTCTCACGTGGTCATGATACTCAACTTACACTCATGCCTAAAGCATACAACACCAATAAGCCGAAATTCTTCACGACAGAGACGTAGGAACCGTGGAGGGGGACTAGAGGGGGCCTTAGTCATCCCCGCATTAATTTCATATGTAAATGTAATAAAAGGGAATACAAATGACCCAGTCCGTTGTCAGACAAAACCTAGAATGAGTCCCCCATTCTTATCACAACATCTTGTGAATAAAAAGCACGTGTAATTCCTATCACATCGTCTTGTAAATAAAAAGGACGTGCTATACTTTCCACACCTTGTTTTAGGTAAAGGACGTGCTATACTTGTCACACCGTGTTGTAGATAAAGGACGTGCTATACTTGTCACACCGTGTTGTAGGTGAAGGACGTGCTATACTTGTCACACCGTGTTGTAGGTGAAGGACGTCATATACTTGGCACACCGTGTTGTAAGTAAAGGACGTCATATACTTGGCACACCGTGTTGTAGGTGAAGGACGTGCTATACTTGTCACACCGTGTTGTAGGCGAAGGACGTGCTATACTTGTCACACCGTGTTGTAGGCGAAGGACGTGCTATACTTGTCACACCGTGTTGTAGGTGAAGGACGTGCTATACTTGTCACACCGTGTTGTAGATAAAGGACGTGTAATTCGTATCACACCGTGTTGTAAATGAAAGGACGTGCTATACTTATGACATCGTGTTGTAGATATTAAAAGACGTGCTTATTTTATGTTATCGTGTGTAAGAATGCACGACGTACGTGCTATTTTTACATCCTCGCCTTGTAAATCAAAGGACCCATGTTCTAAGTTATACTTTATAATATGGTATCAGTCACCCTTCTGTGATACTATCCATCAACTATTTCTTCCACACTACGGATATAAGAATGACCTAAACATAGTCAAGTGACAGAAAACATTAAATGCATGCAATCTCCCCTATCTATTATACATTGTATAATATGATATATTATATAGACTTTATCTCTATACTGATATCACAAAGAACGTTACCATGACAAGAACCGTCAAAACGAGAACAAGACACGAATGCAGAAGTTCTCAATCTATTGCACTTAATTATATTTTTAAATATGCACGCGCAAATTGGCTGTTTTTGAATATCTCTATTTTCAGTTAAATTCCGAACTTACTCGTATATTGTTTTATTATAAAACACGGATATGTTGTTGATGTTATTTGTAAATACAAATATACTATAATTCCAATTCTGTTCCATTAATTCTCCGAAATATAAGGCACGGTCTCTTAAAGGGGCATGCCCTGGAACTGAAGCGTTTCGAATACCAACGAATTGGTATCATTTTAATGCCTAATTCATTTAATGAAAGACCTGTAAAATATTTACGAAATATCCCGCTAGTTTACTAAAGATTTACTAAACCTGCCGAATTCGGCCTCAGAAAGTATTCATCATCTTCACAAGTCGACCCTTTCGAATCTGGCAAAACCGAAAACATCGCGAAAAAAATGTCAATTAACTGTGAAATGGTAAGCATTGCTCATGTTATGTTAATGTTTGCGTCATAAAGCTTATCTATTGATCATTTATAGGTAAATGTCATTGTTTTGCTGCTTAAAAGGCAGCGCGAACGCTCATTTAAATTCTCAGACGAATCGGAAATATCGTCGTCATCAATAAAAGGCCGATAGCCTTTTATTCAATCCGATATACAAATACCGACGCGCGCGTTATAATGCCATTTTTGAACGCACATTCTTCTTTGACTTTCGATAATAATTGGTTTTACAAGTGATAAATGCATTTTTGGTTTATGAAAACCAAGACACAGAAGTTCCAGGACATGTCCCTTTAATCCATTATTCCTAAACATCAGCGTTAAACAAAGCCGTTGTATTAAATGAATATGAGCAAACTGCGCATGTAATCTCTCTTGGCTTGACGTACGGTGGACATGGTAGTGACCCACAAACTGTCTGTACCATATACAAAAATGATTGATTAGAATTCCAATATCCGCTCCGGCTACGTTCAGGGTGATCATCAACACAAATAAACTCCGAGGAGGCTGTGTGTGAATAAAGACCCGACATTATATACCCACTATACTCCAGCTTATAGTTAACTGGACATTGATTGGTCCCTGGTATCATTAGAATATCGGAGCGAGGAATCCGGCACACGGAACAAGGAACGTCATGGTTGAGCAAATCTTCAAAAGGTGTAAACCCATGTGTACGATACTCTGTGCCATAGAGACCGCTGAATGTTGATAGAGATACATTGTTGAAATGATTCCATGATGGTTTATCTGTCACACAAAGCTTATTTGCTGCAGACCCCGGGTGTGAATGATGTGCACCGGCAGCATATCCAGTGTAAACCAAGGTGGCTCCTTCTGGACATGTTTTCCTTCCCCATCGAGTGTAGGTATTCCCATTGGCTGACAATTTGGCTGATGCCAGTTTTCGAGATAAGCTTTCTATGATAGAACTTGCAGCTGAAACACGAAGACATAATTATGTAATTTAAGTATCATTATGTTTAGAGCGAAAATATTGACAATTCTACAATGAAGAAAGTTGCCTTATGTGTACTGCAATCAAGTCAATTTTAAAGACATATCATAGAACAACTTTTCACGCGGAGAATTTTCACATTTTTTTTAGAGATGTACTTTAATATTATAACAAAAATATTTTTGAATTACAAACGCTTTTTAATATATATTTCTGTCTTGAATTGATGCAAAGATGTCATACATTAAACAACATAAAAGCTTAAATAATATCACAAACTCAATAATTATTTTTCATATTCTTGTAATAAAGATGTTCTAACTATTACAAATTAACAAAACTGACATATGTATGATAAAAAACAAGAAATTAGGAAAGTATACTGACGTCCATGCCCAAAGCACGCAAAATTACAGCACAAGTTGAACATTTTAGTTTATAAAAAAAATCTAGCGCGAATTTTTTTTTATTTTCCAGTACATATAGTTTAGAATTATATAGTTTAAAATAGATATATAAAAATGTAGTACAATTATTACCTCCCTTTATTAAGAAAAAATCTGATTTTTATGCAATAATGGAATGGTTAAATACTAGAAATTATTAATTTTCACTTTACCTCCCTTTTTGTTTTTGTCCGAATACTACTCTAGTTTTATTTAACCCAATGCAAATACTACAATAAACGCAAAGAAACCTGCGCGTTTTGTGTGCGCAATGGCAAACTCTTTAAATCCTATTTGAATAAACATCTCGAGATTAGAATGTAACTGATAACTTGAGATATAAAACTATTTCACATTCTAAACATAAGTGGCAGTTTTCGGGCTTAATCGAATCTGGAAATTGTAAAAATCTAAAAGTGTTTTGTTAAAAGCATTATGGCTTCAACTTACGATTTTAGTTACACTTATTGCTTGGAATGAAAACAAAATATTCTTAGTGATATTAAACTCGAGGTACGTTGTTTTCTGAATGTGGATATTTGGTATAAATGAACCTTCGTTGCAATTTGATTTCGAATGAGAATTAATATTTATGTTCCACAATTAGACATTGAACTTGTATATACTGAAACATTTTACAACAACTTCATTTTCTTTTTATTGTCAGGAGATTCGGTGAAATGAAAATAATAATTTCAACATTAATCGTAGGCATAAATCTTATTCCATCGGCGTGAGAAGATCAACAACGACTTGAACCTATTTATATATTTATAAAATGTTTACGGTAATGTATACAATGTCTTAATAATTAATTATTGAAAAAATGGTTGCCTGTGTCTCATAATTGATAATCACAAACTTGACATAATCTAAAAGTGAACGTTTTCAATTTTCAACTTTTTTCTGCACAAGCAGTTCATCCCCTTGCTAAAACGTACATTATTATAATTCTAATTTACACTTAAACTTCTTGGCACTTTATTCCGTGAAAATCTTTGTGAAGTGCAATACAATGCTAACACAATGTATGTATATATATATATATTATGTGTGTTTCAAGTTTATATTTGATTACTTTAATTCCTTAATTGAATGATATAAAACCCAATTAACGATAAATGATACTGCATTGTCTTATACACTAGTAGTCCAGATATTTGACACGGTACGAAGAATATATTGACAAATGTGTCCTTATTGTGGAGCCAGCAAAAATTAAAAAAATTGACAACACCCTAATTATGATATTAAGTATTCTTTTATAGTAATGTGATTTAATAACTTGATACGGATGTTAAAAAATACATTCGTTTGTAAGTACATTTGTATAATCTTATTTCAGACGTTTTGATGGAAACATGTTGACCTTAAATCATAGCACTCTAATGGATAAATATATTTACCTCTGTAGGACTCCATTAGGTCCTTAACAGTACTATCCAAATTTGCGAGTTTTTGTATAACGCCAAATTCATACTCGAATCTGTTTGAACCAATCCATGTTATGTTTTCCACCAACGTAGACACTACCAAATCTGAATTAATCAGCACTAGGAGAAGCCACCATGACAAAGTATTAACAGACAACATTGTCCCTATTTCACGGTTTCAACAAACAGTAGTGTCCCTATATCAGTATTAACATCCAAACGTCCTGTTGTAACTATTGCTTCAACGGCTTCTAACTCAGTTATGTAGAACTAAAATACCTGGTTTTGTCTTTATTTACCTGCTGGTAACATTTATCACGAGGTTATCTGACTAGAGTGTAAAATATCATCTTTCACAATATCGAAACTTCAATCCGCATCAGTACAATAATTAGAGAAGTTATTTATCTTTCATGTGTGAAATTTGTGATATCAAATATATTGAAATAATAACTTTGTATCATCGTTTGTTAACTTGAATTTTGAATAGAGAACTTCGCTCACATTCCTCAAAGACACGTGCTCGTCACGCTTGAACAACCGGCTTTCCTACACCATGGCGTCTAATTATATGGAGCTAGATGAAATTCCCGATACAGGAGACTGGGAATGTACCAAAAGACGGAAGCGGAACACGGGTGGTAAAGCAGCATTTGTATTTGCGGATGCTTCGATTGATGATAAATTATCTCTGATACATGGCGAACTGAGATCTATAAGGCAAGTTACTAGCAGTACTGATAGCTTACTGTCAATACACACTGAACATGTGAAGTCAATACAAACAAAAGTGAACGAAGTAATCTCCGTGACAAATCAACAAACACAGATTGTAAAAACAGTGTCCTACAGATCCATAGGTAGCGAAGCTAGGGCAAAGAGAAATAATGTGTTGTCTTTTGGCATGCAGGAAACTCGTTTCGAAAACTGTTTTCAACTAGTGAGAAACGTCATCAGTGAAAAATTTGGCCTGGATGCTGACAACATGTATTTAGTGAGAGCCCATAGAAACGGCCGTTTTAAACGTGACTCTGCTAGACCAATCATCGTGTGCTTCAGAGATTTTCCTGACATAGAGTTAATTATGAACAATGCATATGAGCTGAAGGGTACTGGGCTGTCTGTGGATCGTGACTATCCTATGGAAATACGTTTAGCACGTAAGCGTTTGTGGCATCTTTTGAACGCTCTAAAGAGCAAGTATCCTGAAAGTATCCTAAAAGTTGTCTATCCAGCAAAATTGATTCGGGATCAAGAGGTTGTACGGGATGAATTTCCTGACTGGTTAACTATTTTAGATAAAAGTAGAGTTCAGGGTATTGAAGGCATATCATTGATGGATGACATTTGTTTGAACTTCGAAATAGACTCATCTTTCGCAAAATCACAATTTAATTCAACTGAAAATCACATTGAATCAAAAATTACTTCTAGTCAGTCAGTAAACAAATCCGGCGAACATGAAAATAATGAAAACTCGTTATTTGCCAATATAAATAAACTGAGCGTCGAGCCGTGTTTTGAGTTCGACTCACCTCAGACTCAGAGGGACATGCATATAAGCATGTATGAGTCCATCAAATCAAGAGATAAAATTAATAATAATCTTAGTGAAAACTTTGAGTAAGGCAAGGTGAATGTATTTCTCCGTTGTTATTTTCTTTATATCTAAATGACTTGGAAAAAAAGTCTTATATTAAATGGCTATGAAGGTATAGATACGATGATGACTTAAATGTTTTTACTTCTATACGTATACGCTGACGATATTTTTTTTGTATTCAGAAACACAATCGGGTCTGCAAAACGGTTGCGATATAATATTAGATTATTGTAAGAAATGGAAAATGATTGTAAATACTGAAAAGTCCAAAGTAATGATGTTTAGAAAAGCTGGTAGACTTTCTAATAATGTATCTTTTGTTTATAATGGACAAAATATTGAAATTGTAAACTCATTCTCTTATTTTGGTATTGTTTTTAAATTGTAGCAGGACCTTTTTATCAAACACAAATAACATTTGCTGGTCAATCAAGGAAAGCGATTTTCAAATTAAGTAAATATTTGTATAATTTCTCAAATATTTGGATAAAACATAGACTTGAAATATTTGATAAATTAGTATCACCCATTCTAAACTATTCATGTGAAGTCTGGGGTTTTCATACTGCTACTAACATAGAACGAATACATACTCAATTCTGTAAAAATATTTTGGGAGTTAAGCGAGTTACATAGAATAATTTTGTCTACGGTGAGTTAGGAAGACACTCTCTGATAAATGGGAGATATTTAAGAATTATTAAATATTGGTTCAAAATTATGGAATCAAAAGAAAACAAATATATTAGGATTGTATACAATATTTCTAAAGGTGACCGTGATCGTATGCCTCATGTTAAAAACTGGACCAGTTTATTACGGGATTTATTATCATCTCTAGGTTTTTACGAGGTTTATTATTTTAAACAAAGATTAAATGATAACTATCAACAAGTCCTACATGGCGATCTGTGTAATTCATCTAGGGCAATATTGTACAGAGAATTATTAATAAGTTTTGATTTAAAAAAGTATTTAGTCATCATAACAAACCAAACCCATAGAGTTGCATTAAGTAAATTAAGAATGTCGTCTCATCATCTTTTGGTAGAGACTGACAGATGGCATAAACCCGCAAAAATTCCATTTGATGAAAGAAAATGTCGATTTTGTAGCAAATTAGATGATGAATATTTTTTAGAATTAATATGTTGTGAAAATGAAAATATCTTTAAAAAATTAGTGTGCAACACTTATAAAGGCTTTCTATTAAAAAAACAATTAATACAGATTACTTTTGTTTTTTAGCATCTTTTCTATTCTTTTACATATGTATAATATATACTGATTATATATTGTCGGTAATTTGTTTATGTTAAATAACAATGCAGTATCGTTTTAACTACATGTATTCATCTATAGTACATGGAATTCTTTTTTAATCTATAATAACCAACTTATATGATAACACTTACTATGCAAATGTAAACATATACTAGTAGTGTCCTTTCATTGTGATTTTCATTGTGATGTCGTAAAATTATCATTACTCTTCATTTTTGTATGCTTTATACAGTTTCCATATGCTTATTGTATTTTATAATATGCTTTGTCAAATTTTGGAGCTGTTATCTAATATCAGTTTTACATTATGTTATAATGTATCTTCTCCGTTACATTTCTTTTATTAATATGTTCTGTATATATCTGTAAATATGTTGTCCTCATGGGCCGCAAGGCTTAATGGACTTGAATTTCAAATAAAAACAAATATTAAAACAGAAACAAATATAATGGTTTGAAATTAAGCTACTTATAATGACCTCAGTATGAAACATTCCAGACAGAGAGTTTTCTCTACAATAGAACCGTATAACAATTCGAAAATAATCTTCATGCAATCTACGTTCAGTATAATGCATTACTAGTATATAACATATATTATTTGTTGTAACGCTGGAGGGTGACACTATTTTCATATTTTTCTTGCGGAATTATGCTCATGAAACTAATAAAACGAGTAGTTGTTTAGACTTAGCGTTTTAGAACGACTATCGTTCTCTGTCCTTCTACCAAATTATACAAAAAGTATAATGCGTATGTTACTTTATATTATGTGTCAGAACATTGCATTTGTCGGGGACACTATTTTCATCTCTGAGTCGAGTAAGACTGTTTTTGAAATTAATAAAACGAGTAGTTTTTAGCCGTAGAATGACTATCGTTTATTGTCACGTATTGAACAAATACAAAAAGATGTATATTTAAATATCTCTTATTGTACAACTCCACACAGTCCTGTGTGATAGGTGGATTTTAGATGTGGGGAAGAGTAGCGTTTTAGGGAAGGTGGAATAACGAAAGAGTTCTAAAAATAGAATCCGAGAGCAGTGTAGAAATACGAACAGGCGAGGATTGTACGCTGATATATGTTTCGTACCCACTAACCCAAGGTCAAAGGTTAAACAATCTCCCTATATTGAGTTGACTGAGCGAACGAATTGTCTTTTTACCATTGAAACCGGGACTACAATAAAGTGTTTAAAATGTATTTATCAGTGAAATGTCTATTTTAGCGGTATCCTAGAACACGAAAACGCTTACAATAAAATGAAATACGTAATTATAAATTACTTGTATAATTCGTAAGAAATTGACGAAACTAAAGGTAAACAAGTACAAGTCTTCAAAGTTGTAAACAGGAAAAGAATGATAGAAGATTGTGTACATTAAAATATGTGAACAAATAATGTAAGAGGAAAATTATCCACAATGTCAAGCAATTTATTGTTTGCCTAACCAAAAAAAAAGAGGAAGAAAATGTACACCAACAACATAAAGGAGACAAAATGGACCTGTTCATCATCTGATGCTTCATGTAATGTCTTTTGTATCAATTTATTTCCGTAAAGATCGTATCTTAGTAGTTGAACTTAATCAAAGACCACAATCAGTAAAACAAAGTTGTATATAACAAATAAGCGGATGTTAAAGATATAACAAGCATGAAGTCTAATTGTGATGAATAATTGAGTGTCATAAGAATATCTGAACAAATAATGGTGGAGGAAGATTATCCACCTTCGTTCTGACTAATTTACAATGCCAGCTATGCGTGCTTTAACAACACAAAAGAGACAAAAGCGACTAGTTCACCATCTGATGGTCTATTCAACGTCTTTGTATCCAATTGTTTCTGTCAAGACCGCATGATCGTTGCAAACATAAATTCTGTGATAACAATCTGTTAAATAATAAATTTAGCGAATGCTAAATACATGCCTTTGATTTTAACACATCGTGACTTAAAATGACAATGAAACATGATTTGTTTGTTTGTTTAAAATGTGATAATTAGTGAAAATTTAACCACGATTTTCAGAAGCAGAATACTCAGAAAAAGGTATTATCACATGTTCCATAACATCCCACATACTGCCTATCTCTGTGATTGTCATTGATTGTCTTCTGTTTTGCTACCGACATACATAAGACCCTACTGAACTGTGTCGCTATTATGTTACACTGCATATCAGTTATACTATTATCGGACATGATATTGTTCAATTGATAACACGGAACATTTCTGGATAAATAAACAATCAATAAACAGACGTTTTTATCGTTAACATCATGAAGTACATTTTACGTAAGCATGCCTATTATTATTGTAAATACATCCATTAACGCGCGTGGCACATAGTTTTTTTCAATCAAGAGACAAAACCTGGTTATTACGAGCACTCGGTGTATCTCGAACATTTTTCCTGTTCCAATTACTCATCGGGATAACGCGTTTTTACTACAATTATGAATGTTAAAATACTCTCAGTTAAAAGACATAATTAATGTTTACAAAATACATCCATCTATCATTGTATTAGAACAGCACATTAACATGATGTAAAAGTACTATAATTGCAATACTGTTTTATTCATTCTGAGAAATGCAGGGCACTGTGTCTTAAATCAAGATTCAAACAGTTTGCTAACCATCAGCATTAAACAGAGACGTTGTTGTGTTAAAGGAATATGAGCATACTGCGCATGTCATCTCTCTTGCCTTGACGTACGGTGGACATGGAAGTGATCCACACTCAGTCTGTACCATATACAACAATGACTGAACTTCACTCCTAGATCCGCTCGTGGTACGTTCAGGATGATCGTCAACACAAATAAACTCTGAGGGTGCTGCGTGTGAATAATGACCAGACATGATGTACCCACTGTACTCCAACTTATAGTTAACTGGACATTGATTGGTTCCTGGTATCATTAGAATATCGGAGCGAGGAATCCTACACACGGAACAAGGAACATCATGGTTGAGCAAACCCTCAAAAGGTGTGAATCCATATATCCGGTACTCTGCGCCATAGATTTTGTTTTCACCTGATAGAGATACACTGTTGAAATAATTCCATGAGGGTTTGTTTGTCACACAAAGCTTATTTGCTCCAGAACCCGAGTGTGTGTAATGTGCGCCGGCAACATATCCAGTGTAAACCAAGGTGGCTCCTTCTGGACATGTTTTCCTTCCCCATCGAGTGTAGGTATTCCCATTGGCTGACAATTTGGCTGATGCCAGTTCTCGAGATAAGCTTTCTGTGATAGAACTTGCAGCTGAAACACGAAGACATAATTATGTAATTTAAGTATGATTGAGTATGATTACGTATGTTAAGAGCGAAAATACAGATAATTCTTCTGTGAAGATATTTACCTTATATGTACTGCAATCAAGTTAATTTTAAAGACATATCCTTGAATAACTTTTAACGCGGAGAATTTTCACCTGAACCGTCGTTATAATATGTTTTCGAATGAGAATTCATTTGTTCAAATTATTATTGAATTATGAACTGGTATATACTGAAAAAAAATTACAACAATATCATTTATTTATATTTTCCTGGCGACTCTTGATTAAAATTGAGCGTGAATCAGTGAAAAGGAAATAACAGTTTTAAAATCAATCATAAATCGTATTTAGTCGGCGTGTAATGGAACACTACGTCTTAATCCCATTTAATAATGTATGTGTTTATAAATTGTTCACGTTGATCTGCAATTGCTAAATGGTAGTCTGATCTTATAACTGATATATCTAAAAGTGATTTCATTCCTTTTCCAACATCCGTGACTGAAGCGTTTTGCACAAAACGGTTCAACCCCTAAGACACGTCTTATTCTTACTAAGATTATGATCTTTGACGTAAATCATATTAGATGTGAAATCTTTGTGGAGTGGAATCCGATATATAATTACAAAGCTGTTACATGAATGCATATATGTATATTGTATGCGTTTCAAATTAATCAATGCTTATTTTAATTCCTCAATCAGGTGATATTAAACTCAATTACCAAGGAATGATTGCATATTCTGCACATAGAATTCCTTTAATTACTTCTTCCTTTATACAAAATATATTGCGAACGACTTTCGTCATTTCCTGATATCTACGGGAGCGCAGAGGGGACATTAAGACCAAGTAATACATATGATTTAAGATTTGAAAATGACGAGCTAAGACCACACACTTGGAAGACATTCTGACCAAAGTATACCTCTTTTGGGCTTAAAAAGTATTGGTAAAAGTTTTGCGTGCATGTTCATATCTCAGTAACCACTAACTGTAGTGCATTGAACCAACTTCACACATTTGCCATGTCTTGACTATTTTTTTTTTTTTCATTTTCCAGATAAACATGGGATTACAGTTAAGTATTATAAACACAGAAATATTAGAGTAACATATAACCAGAGTTCATATTCATGACATATATTTAATAAATATTCTATAAAAAGAAAACAAGTTTTAGGAAATATAACATCTTCACGATTTATACCTGAAGTTATTTGCTAATTTTCATAACTCAAATTTAATATTATCATTTAAGATTTAATACTTACGAGCTTTAAGCCCACACACTATATATTATTGTTCGTACAACCGGGCCCTTGATAGTGATCATACCCTGGCTATACGGGTACCCTTACTAAGGTCAAAGACACACCATACCTTTTCAATTTGATCAAACTGTGTCATTAACAAAGTAAACAAAAATACAGTGAGTCGAGTCGAAGAAATATACATGAATTACAGAAGAGAGAAAGCTAACCAAATTTTATAAATCAAAAAGAGTAATAATTTGCGTTATCATCAACACAAAGTTAGATAACATAGCTGTTCCTATATTTATGATAATTATGCAGGAAGCTTCATTTTAAAATTCAAGTGCAATATATGTAACAGTGTTTGAGATATTCATGAGTACACGTACATGCAAACATTAAACATACCATCTAATTTAAAACTGGTCATAATTTGCGTTTAAACCAACATTGAGTTATATTTCTTAGTTGTTTCAATGGTTTTGATTGGTATGAAGCAGCATTTAGAGTTATCATGCAACATATGCAACAGTTTTTGAGAAAGTGAGTACTTGCATGTAACACTGTCAATAAACTGGTTCCCGTTCCATGTTGCAGTGCACCAAAGGTTTTTACACACAAGTCAACGGGAACCAGTTTACACTGTCAATGGACGGATGGACAGCGCCGATGAACAATGCATAGCTTTATTTTGGCGGATTTTTAAGAAATCGCCAAGTCTTGACCACCGCCAATATTTAACTATTCAAAAAAACGCCAAATTTTAGCCCCGCCAATTTAAAGACGTATACAGTACAAATCGACTTGAAGTGCACTGATACCATATGAAAAGAGCGGTCACTGAACCGCCGCGATCGACTATTCGCGCCGCATAAAAACTAATTAAGGCGAATGATTGGACAAAATGATGGCCATAATAAGAAGCTTGATCAGTGGCATGAGCTTTTGATGACAATAGCACCTTTAAGTTTGAAAGCGATAATATTAATTATATTAACTGAGATATGGTGAGTTTACACACAAGTTCTGAACCAAGATTGAAAAATAATCATAATTTGGTCAAAATGCAGGTCAAAGTTATGGAACTTGATCAGTGACCCTACCTGTCGATACCGATAACGTAGTACATTTTCAAAGCAATAATATAAGTAGCTACATGAACTGAGATAAGATGAACCAATATTCTAAATTATAAAAAGGCGCAAAACTTGGTAAAATTACAAATCAGAGTTGTGGAACTTTGCTAATAACCTTAGATATCAAGCCTAAGGGAATGTGCGATACCATTAGTTGTAACTGAAGTATGAGCATGCTCGCAAAACTTTTAACAAGATTGTCTAAGTTCAAAACCGAGCATAATTAGCTCCAAATGCAGGTCAGAGTCGTCACGTTTGGATAATAATCGTATATGTTATTCTCAAAGACGTGTGTAAAGTTTCAATGCAATACAATCACTAGTATCATAAGTGGTTACTGAGATATGAGCATGCACGTGCATTTTAACTTAGATTGTCTAAGCACAAAAATGTATAATTTGTTCAAATTGACTTCCAAGTGTGTGATCTTAACTCGTAAGTATTAAATTTTAAATCATAACTCTGAGCTCTTAAGTACAATGTAATAACTTTACCAACTGCTTAGTCTTAAGGTACCACGGGCGCTTCCATAGATATTGATGTCAAAAATTAGATTCGTTCAAAAATATAATCATATTGCATACGTCTTTAATGAGAATGTCTTAGCATGAAATAATGCACTGACAAATACATGTAAATATATTTACTTCTGTAGGACTCCACCAGGTTCTTTACTGTACTATCCAAATATGCGAGCTTTTGTATAACGCCCATTTCATACTCGAATTTGTTTGAGCCAATCCATGTTATGTTTTCCACCAACGTAGATCTAACCATATCGGAATCAATCAGTAACATAAGAAGCCACAAAGATCGAGTATTAACAGACAGCATTGTCCCTATTTAACAGCTTTCAACATACAGTGCTGTCTCTATATCTGTATTAACACCCAAATGTCCGGTTGTAACTGTTGCTTCAACGGCCTCTAGTTCAATTATGTAGTTATGGTATACCTGGGATTGCCTTTTGTGTTCAAGTACCTGCTGTACTATTTGTCGCGCGGTAATCTCACGAGTTTTGATATTATCTTTCACAGTACTGAAACTTCAATTCTCAATACGATCTTATCTACAGTAAGCATGCATGTTTTAAAATACGGAAAATCGTTTATTACAACACAGGGAAAAGATGACAGACATATTTTTGATATGTTTGTAATATTTTTAAAAATATAAATATCATTATGTATTATTGATAAAAACATGTTTTCAATAGTATTCATAAACCCTTGCATGTTTTTGGTATAACATGGCATGATATTGTTTTCATCTTGTTTGACACAAGAATTGATATCTCCGTCATTTTGTTTATACGGATCACCAGAATGTATGTTGTTAAGTTAAAAGGAAGAATTTCTGCTGAGCTGTACACTATACACAATAAATGGTATTACATTGTATAGCATCTGTTTGTTCGTTTGTTTGTTTATATAGAGTTTTACGCCCCTTTTCAACAGTCAGCGTCATATGAGGCGAACAGTTCACCTAACCATCGTTCCTGGGAAGAACCAGTACTAGTCTCCAATCCTCCGTAAGCATCTGACTACTTTCTAAAAACTACAATAAAGAGGCATGGTCGGTAGCTCGGATGGTAAACTGGTTCCCGTTCCATGTTGCAGTACACCAAAGTAGTATTGTCACTACATAATTGCTAGTACATAAAGGGTGTATACTGATTGTCATTACATAGTTACTAGTATATAAAGGATGTGTACTGATTGTCACCACATAGTTGCATACAGGATGGGTACTGATAGTCATGACTTAGTTACATACGGGATGTGAGCAAAGTCAGTATGCTGTAACTGCATTACATAGGTTCTTCTGTATCTCCCACCCCCCCTCTCTCTCTCTCCCTCCCCCCTCTCTCTACCTCCCTCTCTACCTCCCTCTCTCTCTCTCTCTCTCTCCCTCTCTCTCTCTCTGTGGTGGCATTGGAAGGATCATAGCTGCCGAATGGACCATCAAAGGACAGATAAGAAATGGTGCACTAAGTATTTCCAAATTCATCTTATGTTGCTTCTTCATGTTGTCCTAGCGATGCCAAAGTGCGATACCAACTTACAGTTCACATGAAAGACAGAAAAAGAGAATTTCGTCGATTTCATAGCAACTATGTTCTCTGAAAATGTACGCATACATGCGTTGTTTTTCTTTTATGTGTGAATCTGTGTTTTTTATATTATCATGTGCCGAGGAATGCCATATTTTTCATACGCTGTAACAAACAATACGACAGCATTGACGACACTTGTCAGTATTGAATGATGTACGGAACAACCAGAAGCTGATATAAAAACGAGTCCGGACAAATTAAGTCGTTGGTTACTTAGAGATTATTTATGAATCTTCACAAATAGTCACCTACACTCCCTCTCTTCCTGGTGTATTACTAAGATAATTATCACAGTGGGCTCTCATTGGCTCACAATTAGAAATACAATGATAATTTTGATAACTTGATACTCGGTTAAAGTTATGACTGATGGAGATTGATAAGATAAAACAACCAAAGTAGTAGTTTGGTACAATTACTAGTATGACACGTGACAAACTAAATCTCAATTTATCGTAGTGTAACGGTGCTATTTACCTGTCCTTTGGTTATTAAATACTTTGTAACATGTTTATTTCATGGGCGCTGCCATTTTGTCTATTCTGCTGTATTCATTTAGTAAACTATAATTATATTGGTCCTTATCGGCGACACGCCTTCGTGATTACGCTCATCGTACATCTATTTCCATTAGCTATCACAATGTTCCATCAATAAAGTCGATGTTTCTATGAAATTCGTTAACCAGAAAAGCTGAGGCTTTGACTACTTAAATAGGGTTTTAGTTCCCATCTTGTGAAATCATTCTCAATTGACAGTCTTACGTACATCTATAGGTTCATATATATATTATATAATTGTATTATAGGGTAATGCAGGTATATCTTTGTTCATCAGTTGTAAATTAAATCTATGCATAAATAATATTATTTACTTCATTAATCATTATAATCATATCTTGTTATAAACTTAATACATGTATATTGATATTCTAAAACGTAGTGTATACTATAAACACTCGTTAAACTAAACGAACATTGTGCTGTGTTTTCCCTTTAGTCTTTAGTTTATTAAGTATTGTGTGTTTTACACCTAAATTGAGTTATCACCAAATCCACTGTACGATCATCTACAACAACAATTAGAATATACATATCAAACATAACTCAGAATTGAACCTGTACATAGTTGTACCTGTGAACCAACCTTGACATTGGTCATACACACGATCGCGACTATTACAGTACATTACTATTCAATAATATGTGTAGCTTGTTATGATATGTGTTTAAACGTGGAATGGTAAAATTATTCCCTGACCTAAATTAACACTGCAATTTAGGATGTGTTCAACCATCAAATTAAATGACCAACCAAACGTTAACATTATTCAGTTCTAAGCTACGCTGTAACTGAGATGATGTCAATATCATTATATTACCATTTATCGTGAGCAGCATTAATTAGTGAAGACCTTCTAACGGTGTTCGTTTTACGGAGTCTTCTTACAGACTGATAAAATTCAATATCACGCGCCGTTAATAGTACATTATATGTCCAACGAAGAATTACTATGATTAGCTAATGACATTGCATGTCTAATACGCGAACGAAATATGCTGTGTTGTCGTCTGGTTGATAAGATAATGTTATATATGTAAGCAATGTGTTCCTAATTGGCTGGCTGTGTATGGACACAAATTACACTTCTTTGTTCGCAATGAAGACTTATTATACTGACCTTGTAAACTTGTTTATATTTATTACGGAAATTTGGCTTCTAACACCATGCTTATCATCTATCCATCTCTATACACTGAAGATAAAGTTCACGTGACTTATTCTAATTAAGTTTCAAAAACGACATACTTTTACATTACAAACACGTGCAGTGATTCTCGAGAAGTTATGCAGCAAATTAATTTCTTAAATGTTATCCGTTAGAAATATAACCTCACTGACATACGTTTTTGCTAAATAGATATCGAAATTACAAAAATATAAACGTCGAGGTCTTTGTAGTTGCGTGCGTGTGTGTTCTGTGACTAACTGGTAAGGTGGGGTCATTGATTTTGTATGACCGCTTATTTTTATGCAAATACTTAAAATAAGTTATTTTTCTCAACCAATTACTTATCGTAAAAATACGCGCACCCCCCCCCCCCCCGAAAAAAACAATACGAACCCTCAATCCAGTCCTCTCAGTGCTTTGATTATTCATAATGTTGATTATGTACGAAAAATCTTTTCCACATGGGTTAAACGTTGCATTTATAGCCAGGGTCAGTTTGCAACCGTTCCACCTTTAGCGGTGGAGAAGACAATTAACGGGTATTCACCTCAGCAGAACCACTTCTACGTACAGTTCGTTAGCCATCTGGATAGCTTTCTAACATGTAAAAACTGATGGAATTCGAATTCACAGTGGTGATAGGCTAGTGCTCACATGTCAGAGACAATAACCACTCGACCATGGAGGTCCCTATGAACAACATAATTATAATATACGCAATAGAAGAAAAAGTCACGTTGCACTATATAAGTGTTAAATAGTTTGTACTGCGTTGCAATAACATGGAAGTTTATAACAAGAGTTGGAAAATTCGAATTGTCGGATTTCTTTCCCTTCGGTATTTATATGGGTAACATGGAAATTATTTTTTGCATTTTTTTTTCGTGACAAACCCCTTTGCACATGATAATTATAAGTTTGATGTAGGAGCGTTTAGATCTATGTCTAAATCAAGACAACTCATAACTATCAAGGAAGACATTTTATTGTGGTAAAAGCTCGCTTGTCAAGCGTTATTTAGCACGTTTTGTCGTTTAAATAGGAAAACGAAATGTGTTCATTAGGTAAATGGTTCATTTTATGGCTGAAATTAAACTTGTAACAGATGAATACGTTTTAATTCAAACACTGAAATGCGACACTTATTTAAATCAACATAGAATAAACCACAAAAACAATAGGTGTAAATAAATAAATAATGTTTCGCCAAATGATATACATGCATTAAAATACACACGTTAGTGTGTGCTCATAAATACAGACAGAACATTTGTCATCGTATAATAGACAGACGCGAGCTTCTGACCTTTCGGTATAACCAAATTACAAAGTAAGTCGAGGTCAGTGAAGTTTTTGTTAATTGAAATGCTTACATCGTTGTTGAGTTTACTGAAGTTTATAATGAATAAATGGTTAAAATTGTAAAGAAATAGAAAACTACACGATCCGCTTGTCTTATTCGATTTATCTAGGAATTCAACTACCCTAGTGGAGATAAAGGGCCTTATGAATTCTTATGAAGACGAACAATGTACTAAATATGCATGGTCAAGTTTGGATTCATGATTCATACATGATTCATGAAACGGTAATTATTAGCATCTCTCTCAATATGTGATGATAATCAGCCACTCAAGAGAATCCGAAACCTTTATTGACCAATCAGTGCAGAGTACGGAATTTTCATCATTTTTGTGTATGTCCTTGCTTTTGATGCACAGTTTAGTGATTCGTTACGAACGTACAGGTTGTTGAGAAGTATAACATAATGGATGATATTAACACCACGCAACGAAATACGGACTCTGATTTAACTGAGAGGGAAGAGTTCACTGACTCTGTCCACGAAGTTGTTACAGAAGATGACAGTAGAGGTGGCATTCTGTATACCGCAGAGGAAGTTCCACCATGGTATACATGTATAGTTCTCGGATTTCAGGTAAAAGTTTAATTACATTTGTATTTTCACTTTGATTCGTTCTCATCCTACCATGTCTCGCCGTATTTAAGATTAAAATATTATCTTATAGGAGAAAAAAAACTGGCTAAATACGCCGCGTACGTGTTAGATGCTATAAATTGATCTCATAATTAAGTTACTTCAATTAGAGTGTAAACAACATACACGAAAACAATTTAATTACAACAACATTGAATTTAAAAAAAAGTTACACAATATAATATTGTCATTATCGTTTGATAACTATCAAGCAAAACGTATGCCCGCCATTGCAACACAACAGTGTCTTTCCTATGGATTCGAACTTCGAACATGAATCTCAGGTCCAATAAGTACTAGTCATGTGCATGTATTTAAATTTATACTTGTCGTCGCCTTAGTGTGTAAATGTGTAGACGCCCACCCCAACCAGGGATGTATAAGTATACTAATTTAGAGTAAGAAGTTTATTTTCAACCAAAGCGAGATAAGAAATATTGATGCAATTATTCACCAATGCATCACGTCGCCATTTTCGTCGTTATTTACGGATTCGTCTAAAAATATAGATCAGGATATTGTAAAAAGAACCTTGATTGAATTGCTTCTTCCCATTTAGTGATTTACAGTTTCAATTTATTCTTCTATGTACTCTAGAGTATTGCGTTTAAGTGTAAATATCGTAGCTTTAGATATCAGTATTATTTTCTGTGATTTATTCCAATGTACAGTATACAAGATACGTTTGTTTATATATAAATTCACCTGTCCTATCATGTTACTGTCGTTTTATATCGCCCCTAAGATACGAGTATACAGTACAATCACTCTAAAGCAACACCCATTGGGAGTAGCAAAATTATGTTGTTGTTGAAAGGTTGTTGCTCTAGACAATGGGGGCTATCTACGTCAAAGCGTAGCGCGTTTTTCATAAAAGTCACGTCTATGATAATCTATGACAAAACGGTCATTTATAAACAAAAAAAAGCAAAACAAAAGTGTACTCTTATTAATAATATATATTATCTTTATCAGGATTATTGCGTTGTATTGTTGTCAAATGGTAAATAAAGTTTGTATGATGATTATACGTCATTTATAATAAAAGTATAGTCTAAATACTAACTATGTCATGTACATTTTTTGTATTTACATATACTTTATCAGGGTTTGTACACTTGACAGGTATGAAAATGCTCTTGACAGTGGATTTTGTTATATACATAATATTGACAAGTGTATATAGCGAAATAGCTAGTATTTTCACTATAGTTTTATAATAATAAAAAAAAATTAAGCCTTGAATTTAGCGGACATAATAATATATGATCATCATTAGTCACTGTCGATTCGGACACTTGTAATCATAACTGTATATGACATACACTATATGTAAATGATACAAATGTATTCCGTAATATGTCACAGCAGTAGTTGACACCATTGTAAGACACATACTAGTAAGTGATACAGGTACATATATAAAGTAATACATGTAAATAATATTATATGGTCTGACACAACGTGACAGCTTTTTTGACACCACTGTAAGACACAGAAAACATGTACATGATATAAATGTTTTCAGCTCTATGTCACAACAGTGGTTGGCATCATTGTAACACATATATGTATTCGTGCATGTTAATTTTTCAGCACTATGTAACGGCGGTTGCTGACATCATTGCTGTCCCACTTATGTTGAAGGAATTTTTCTGTATGGACGAAGATACGGTTGGTGTAAGTGAGCTAATAGGTAATTTATTATACAATTGAACCGCTTGAAATGAAATACATCGAGTGATGAGTAATTTTGCTGATAAACCTATAGCTTGTTTATTAAATACGTAATAAGAACTTGCTATGAAATGGTTAGTGTATAAAATGACTGTTCTAAGTGAAATTAGAAATGCTAAATAAGGGAGCGAGCGTTAGCAGCTGATTGCTTGAAAAAATAGGACAAACACTTAATTAATGAGATTACTAAATGATAACGGCGGACATTTTATTATTTATTACAAATATTCTATTTTCTCCATGCAATAACAAATAACTGAAATAAGCCAAATGCATCTATACGAGTGATCATTACCAATAACTATCATCCGTGATTTGGTAAATTATTAAATGACTAATGCATGTAGTTAAACATGGTTTAACACTTGCTTAGATGAGTTTCATTTTACATAGGTACGATTTTGTTTGTATCGGGTTTGGTGACCCTTCTCCAGACGACCTTGGGTGTCCGACTACCAATCGTTCAAGGCGGTACAGTCACATTTGTGGTTCCAACGATAGCAATAATGATGCAACCGAAGTGGCGATGTCCATATCGAGAGGCAAGGAATGAATTCGGACCAACAGTCAATTTCACAGCGCAAGGATTATCACCTGTAGGAAGCGACAAACATCGGGCCATGTGGATGTTACGTATTTGTGAAATACAAGGGGCGATCATCGTGGCGTCTTTATTCCAGGTCTTCATTGGTTTGAGTGGTGTTATGACATTCATGCTTCGATATATAGGACCTCTTTGTATTTCACCGACTCTGACCCTAGCAGCACTCTCACTGTTCCCGATAATAACTGATATGGTAGCTGGTCAGATTTGGATCTCCATACTAACAATCTGCCTGATCACATTGTTTAGTCAATACATGAAGAATGTGAAGATTCCTTTCTGTACACTAGGACCCAACAATTCATTAACAACAACAAGAGTAGCTTTGTTTATGTTATATCCGGTGCTCCTTGCAGTCATTATTGCATTTTCAATATGTCTAGCATTAACAGCCACTGATGTGTTACCAAGTAATGCTACAGAATGGGGTTACCTAGCAAGAACAGATACCAAATTGAACGTTCTTCAGGAAGCTAAGTGGTTTCGGTTTCCTTATCCGTTTCAATGGGGATGGCCAACCATCAGCACAGTTGGTGTATTTGGTATGCTTTCAGGCGTCATTACGGCTATGATAGAATCGCTGGGAGATTACTACGCATGCGCAAGACTGACAGGCGCACCACCTCCACCACTGCACGCCGTAAATAGAGCTATATTTATGGAAGGTACCGCGTGTGTTTTGGCGGGAATATGGGGAACTGGTAACGGCACAACGTCTTATTCGGAAAATATCGGCCTGATTGGTATAACACGTGTTGGAAGTAGGCGTGTGGTTCAGGTATGTGGCGTTATGTTGATGTTATTCGGGTGTTTCGGGAAGTTCGGTGCTTTATTCATGCTTATACCAATACCGGTTGTGGGCGGTATGGTAATGGTGACGTTTGGCATGGTAACAGCAGTCGGTCTAGCAAATTTACAATTTGTTGATCTCAATTCAACACGCAACCTGTTTATCATCGGCGTCTCTTTGTTCTTTGGGCTGAGTTTTCCGCTATGGATACAGGAACATGACGTCATCCGCACAGGAAATGACGTCATTGATCAATTATTAACTGTGTTACTAAGCACAAGCATGTTCGTTGGTGGACTGATCGGATTCGTTCTGGATAATACAATGCCAGGAACCGACGAAGAAAGAGGAATGACGACTTGGCGTGCAGCTAGTAGTGATAAACCCACGTCATCAAATATCGGTCAAGAGTTATATGACTTACCAGTCATTCAAAAGTTCCTGGACAAATTCAAAGTGTTCACATATATTCCTATCTGCCCGAGATTTCGAGCGCCCAAATCTCGAAATGAATAATACAACATTGTAGAATATCTAACAATATCCTATGTATTCCATCAAATGTCCTTGTAGTTAGATCTTATTTTTATATAATCGTTTTCGTCAAACTTTGTCACGCTTATAGAAAACACATTTGGGAGAGTAAATATGACCCCTATTGTAGGTGTGATTTCTTTTCTTTCTGCAGTTAATGAATTATATGATTAACTGTAATTGTGTATTTTGGATTAATGTATTTGTATCATTCTATGTATTGTTGTATTTTAAACCCAATGCTTAATGTCACAATATCACAAGGTCTGGTTGTATTTAAACCAGAGATATATATGGGACCCAGTGATGTAATAGCACAAACACAAAATGTACAAAAAGATGGGACTATTCTTACCCTTCAGGCAATAGCATCGATTTTAGTAGATCTCACTGTGTCGGAATGCTTTGTAGTTCAACGGTCAGAAAAGAGAAAATAAAACACAATACTGTATCAAAGAAAATGGAATAGCCTAATAGATTCTACCCAAAAACCTATACATGTACTATATTGTTTTATTATACCTCACTTCTATTTCCAATTTATTGTCGCCTATACCTGAGCGGGCATTAATTATTGATAACACTATATGATAACACATGCGCAGAAACGATGCATTTCGGTTATTAAATATTTCCATTTATTTGACGAGTTGTTCTTAATACAAATATGTTCTAGATTGTAGATTCAGCTTGAAAATACTTTTAATTAATCCAAAATTTCGTTTACCTATTCTGAAGCCGTCGCGTGGGTAGGTACAAACAACTTCATGACATCATAACTCAAAGTAAATAAGACGTTGTTCCACTTACAGAAAATGACTATTAAACAATCGGGCATACTTCCATTTCGGGAAGCAAGGGGATTCCCGTTCAGTGCTATCCAATCAGAGAGGAAACTTCAAAATCCTTCCCAATCAGGAATTATGGTCCTTTGTTTATTTTGTGCGATTGTACTAGAAAAATACTCTTGTTTGCATCTTTGTTCAAGATTTTAAAACTTTCTTCGACTTATTGTAATCAAGTTACCCTGTACATTATAGTCGAGGTTTTATGACTGGGTCATATTTGACAGGATTATGACCCTTTGTTGATTTTGTACATATGTAGTATATAGAGATACTCTTTTGTCTGCAACTTACTCCTACATTTTCTAAGGGATCTTTAACTATGCTAGAAATATGTTCATCCAGATACCCAACAAATATTGTGAGTGTTTTGTGATTCGATCATTTTGTCAGATTCATGGCCCTTGTTAAATTTGTGTCCTATATCAATTTTCTTATTGCCACCAAGGACCCCTGCAGAAATATTCCGGGTTTTGTGATTGGATTTTTGGGCGGATTTATTGCCCTTTGTTTATTTAGTGCATATGTAATGGAGAAATGCTCTTCTGTTCTCAACTCCTACATTTCAGAAGGCATTTTCAACAAACTTTTTGAGAACTATTGTTAGCAAGTTCTTTTGCACATATTATCGGAGTTTGGTGAATCGATCATTTTAGCAGATTTATGGTCCTTTGTTTTCTGTACCAAACTGAGGCTGCTACTTACAATCAACAAACTTCATATGTTGGTTCCTCATAACGTCTACGGGATATGTGCATTTGCAGGTCAAAGGTTACCCAGAGGTGGGGGGGGGGGGCATTGTGTTTTTAAAACACCTTTGCGAGTCTATAATGAAATCGTGGTGTTCCATATTACTTCGGCTTTTTTCATCAACAATTATAGTGACAAGAAAAAGTAAGACAAGTTTACGCTGTCTCGAATTTTTACTTTTCTGTGTCTAAATCAATAATTACTGAAGAAATGAGCGGGGGATTGTTCAAGTTAAATTAGATACTTGTTAATGTAGTATATACGTAGTACATTCGTACAATCAAGGAAAACAGTCTAAATCTTGTATTAAACTTTGCTCAACATAAAAAGATGACTCGAGGGATAAATAACCAACGTACATTGACAGACAAGCAGCATGTAATGGCAGAGTAGCAACTATCATAAACATGTATATCATTGCTGGCATTATGTAATGACATATTCACAGCGTTTATATGACAAATAGTTTTCGTATAGTGAAAAATGAACAGGACATGTTTAGATTTTAGATTGTAGTATTTATATAGTAAATCGATGACATCATGTTATGACATATTCATAGTGTATAATGACAAATAACCACCGTATAATGAATTGAGCAGCTGTTCAATGGTAGCTTGAATGAATTCGATTTGCTTACACTCGCCACCAGGAACTCCCATCATGGTAGCTTGATTAATGGGGTCACTATTATAGAACGATAGCTGTTAACCAATCATCAGACTCTTAACATATTGCGTTAGGCCTGAAGTTGGTTCCACAGCTTCTCCTATCTCTAAACATGCTGTCCAACAATGGTTCCACCGCCGTAATGATGGCAGATCCCAAAGGCGGATTCAAGTAGGGGGTGCACCAGAAGTCCCGACCATAGATAGAAATGAAAAAACATTCAATGAAAAAGCATTCAGTTATTCGTTTCTGAAGCGCTGTGGTCGTTCTCTTTGTGTCGAGTTTCTAGCACAAACGCAAGCAATTCAATGAGGTAGAACTTACCAGAATGCACCATTTAACCGGTATTTGGGAAACCCGAAATCTAACATTTACCCAAAATCTAACCGAAATCTAACTTCATAACCGAAATCTAACTGTTACAATTAAATCACACAAAGTTTCATACTTTTATCTTCATATTATGTAATTATGGTATATTTGCGTACTAGTATAGTATACAAAATTTGAGAACAAAAAATCAAAATTAGTGATTTGAACGATCGATTTGTGTGTTCCCCGTGTGAATTGTATCAAACGAAAACAACTTACTTACATATACGTGTAAAATTATAGACAAACACGATTTTGGGGATTGTCTTACTATTTTTAATTATCAAACATATTAATTCTTAGATCATATGACAAAATTGTAAAGGACAGATCTTGAATGAAATATTTTCTTTTATCAAACATAGTTACAGTGCAGAGTTACTTCCCTTAATTTTCTTTCGAATGACTTAAATTGTATTCATCGTCTCATATATTATTTTACCTATTTGCATGGACGCACGTATTTTGTATTATTAATCATCATTATGTGTAATTGCTTGTACTTTTATTTGAGTGAACTGATTGTGTGAATATCATTATGTGACAGATATCAGGAAGCGTAATCAATAAAATGTTACATATAATGATTAATCATATTTTTATTTTATTTTTGTTGTTGTTATTGTTTATTGGTTGTATGTACACACATAGTTAATATATTACATCTTACACTATTTAGAAAATGGATAACAACTAGACTGTGATAGTTTCAGCTTTCCCAATATTATATTATTATCAATATTATCAAAGACCTATACATTACAATATCTTTGTACGATATAGGTTCTTATATCAGAAACAACAAAGTCGACTGTAGTATTCCATTGAAAGTCAAGTTCGCCGGAGATGGTACCAAAGTAAGTCGCATATCTAGCTTTATAACGCTGACAATTTCGTTTCCCGAATCAAAAGATTGTATATTGGTGAACAAAATCTGGACTGTCGTAATTATCAAATGCACAGAAAATTACGACAATATCAAAATAGGTTGCAATCCTGTCATCGCAGAATTACTTCACTCGTAAAGGACCTTTTGATCTCCGTAGATAACGCGACCTACAAACTGGATATGTATTTTAACGGTGATATGAAATTTATTCAGATTTATGGGACTCAATGCGTCAATGTCAAATTATGCATGTCCTTGGTGTATTGTTGACAAACATGATCGAGTGGTTTTAACTAAAGACACTGACCATTACCATACACCAGCTATGGACCGAGCCCTTGCTAGTTTGAAATTAAATGCTGAAAAAAAGAATCTCGGAAGCAAGCAACCACCGCTAATTGAAAAAGAACCTTCCAAGATTGTTCCCGACTAACTACATCTTTTCCTGAGAATAAGTGACGTATTGTTTCAAAATACCATTGACGATAGTCAGCAACTAGACAGCAAGGCACAGGTATTGAAGCAGCCAGCATGTCATCTTGATCGACTTGTCAACGTAATAAAGGAATGTGGGGTAAATTTTCACATTTGGACGGACAGCAATGGCCTAATGGGGCACCGGCGTTCACTTCACTCACCGGGAATGACTACAAAAAAGTTGTTTTTAAATATCCCAGAAAAGCTTCTATATGTATTCATTATTCACAATGACACATACGACGACACAGTATTTTTAATGAAGGAACTTTTGTGTATTCATGATGTGATCACAAAATCCTATGTTAATAATGTTAATGTTTCAAAGAATAAAGAAATGGATGGAATGCTTTCAATGGATGTCAACAAAGGAGCGTTTAGGGTACAACCGAGTGACGCCGGATATGTATTGTTTAATGTTTCATGTGCCATACTGTGCTGCACAACATGGTGGTATACAAGGATTTAGTGGTCAATGAGTAGAGAAAGTAAAGGACCAGATAAAGCTGATACACCAAAAAAAGTGTAACAAATTTGATCAGACCGTCGACGAACTCAAAGTTAGAAAAAGGATGGAATATTTGAAAGGCATGCAGTATTAGCGAGAAAAGAAAAGCTATGTTAAAACAGATGAGGCCTATTGGAATTCTGAAATTAAGCAAAAGCAGCCGCGCAAAAGAAGAAAAAATCAATTTGAAATCGCGAATATGAAAAAGAAAATGATCATGTCTTTGACAGTACCCCGAGTCTTAAGGTATTTGATTAATTAGATGTCAAAAACTTATCATCATTGAATGGCTTAAGGCAGTCAACAAATGTTGTTAGTTAGTAAAAAATGGTTAATTCAAGAGAAGGTAAGAAGGTACGATTTAATGTCTAAATCCAATTAAAGAAAACAGAATCAAAACAACCTCGTGCATTATGTATAAAAAACACAAATATCACCGACATTATACAATTCTATATACATATGTCACCGACATTATATCTAAACTATCGCTTTTGGCTAAGTGCCAAAATAGGTTCCCTATTAAACAGTCATACTATTTTTAACAAAACTCATATATTTCTCAAACACGTAATATGAACATTAAGGTGAATATGGCCACATTTAGTTTGTATGGCTCTTTAAAAGATTTTGGAAATATTGGCAACAATTGATTTCATTTCTCTACAGTTTGAGTATCTATATTATAATAGATAATATATTTGTACATGTATATACACGTAGTTGTTTCACTGAGTTCTATTGGCAATGTGTTCTGTTTTTCTTTTCATAAATGTAAGATATTGAAATGACATAAATAAAACACCGAGTCCCAGTTACTGACCAAAATGTAATGTTCAGTGTGATACGATTCTTTAACTCGTGTTTGTGCATTGACAAAATATCGCACATACCTATATGTATATAGCGTGTTTTGAGTTACACGGATTACTACGATTTATGAAAACATGGTATGCAATCAGTTTGAATATAACACACCAATAACTTTAACAGAAAAGACTTTGTATACAAACGAACCATTTTCCATGCATTTTGTCATGTATTTAATACCTAATCCAATTATATACACATTCCAAACATTAGGCATAATAAAACGATGTCCAAGTGAAGGGAAGTAAATCGAATGATTGACAGAAAGTGCTTGACTGGACTGTTGCCTCTTTAAAGATTTACAGATGACAATCATTATGGCGAACTCGCTTAAGACGATTTTTTCGCTATAAGAGGAAACAATAAAAAAGCAATTTCCTGCTTCTTTATACATACACAATTAAGTTTTCGTGGTGTTGAGGTTATTTCCATATCCCGAACAACAATTTGGTGTCTTAAATAAAAAATAGTTCGCCCCACATGTTCATTCATTTAGTATGATATGGTATTTATGGTAGGCCTATTTTTCTCTGCGGTGTGTTTCGTTTGGATATTTTACATGTCATTTGATTAAATTCATAGTTTGTGGTCATTGTTTACACATAGCAACATTTGTTCATGGTAGTCATTAGTTCGTGTATAATTAAAACATAAAATATATAAAGTCAATGCATGTGACATAAAAGTGCTTCTATTTCACAATCATTGACCGTACTCACAAAGTGAAACAAAAAAATGATCATCACAATTTGTCATTAAAGTATTAAGAAAGAATACAATTTCTATAACTTTGTACGTATACAATCTATCTGGGACCATTATAATGAGATTTGTGAATCATTCCCTGGTCTATAGGCTAGGTCAAAACACTCGTACTAGTGACATTAGTTTGGAGGAACATTAGTTTGACATTTTTAACACTGTTTTTTGGATGGTGAATTCTCAGAAATCTCCTTCCTATGTCAACGTATTGAATAAAGCGTCCGTCGGCCTAATGGCAGCACAGAAAATAGTACCGCTTGTTGTATACATATATATTGCAGACTTTGCAGTTTTTGATAAAAGTTGGAGATGTATTGCAGGATTCTGTTGATTTTGAAAGCATGGGAAATATTAGTATGTAACAATGTTTTGGTAATTATAACTATGTATTCCTCCGCACACAATTTTCATTCATAAACTGTTGAGATAACAACATTTACTACATGTTGGAAATAGCTTCATTCAGTAGGACAGGAACACTATATTGTCTCTGAGCAGTAGTGGGATTACATAATGACACAAAGTCAGAAGTACAGTATAAATATCAAAACGTCGAAGGCACTAAATTTGTTTGGGTTTTCAAAATGTGCAGTGGCTTGTAATTTCTCACTGAGGTATTTCTTTCAGGCAAACAGTTATAAAAACTTAAAAGGTGTAGCTTTTCCTTGGTAACTGTGGTTAATTGGTTTAATGGTGTACATTGTGTCAAGACTACAATATACTTGACCATCTAATTCATAATGATGATAACACGGACATGCCTTCAATTGCTTAAGGATGGCTTAATTCATCTTACACATTTGAACTTATAAATACCATATGCCATAAATTGACACATTCTCAGAACTGTAAATTCCCGTAGGTTTCATTTGAAATGCTTGTACTCTTAATCAATAGTGTACGCATCAAAATCTGGCTACATTGAGTTGGATGGTATCCAATGATACCACTGTCTTGAGCAGATAATACTTAATGTTTAAATATTATATACACTGCCTATTATGTTCCAATTGTCTTGTTACCCTGTGAATGCTTGAGGTCACCAAGTGACACTGGTTGTTAAATGTTTATCTACTTATCCAGCAAATTAGATCATCTTCTTTCCTTATACATACCTTTTCTTTATGTAAAAATTCAACGTAATACTATGTCCATGGCAGGTATTTTGAATTGTGCAACCAAATGGAACAGCATTAACCTGTAAATATGCAACTAATTGCCTGAGTATCATAATACATGATGTAATTATATGGAAGTCCTTGCCAAACCTGAATATATAGGCCTTTTCAGAAAGGACGTTATCTTCCTTGCCTCAGAATGCTTCGGACACCAGGTAGTAATTCCAATAATGGCGTCTATATATGCAAACTATATGTAACTATACATGCATGTTGATTCAGTGGAATTTCTTCTAATTATGGTTAAACTTATTAAGAGCACAACTTCATGTTTTAAACGCACATTAATCACAAAACGCTACAGAAATTTGAAATGTTTTATTTCTTTTCAAATTTTATGAAGTTCAAAATTGATTTCACCAAGTATACAAAAAAGCAAATTATTGCAATAATTTATAACTACTATACAAATAACAAATTCATTAACATGAACATATAGATTACAAATTAACCTTTTTTATGTCAAGACATCCTAAAGTAATCATGACAGGAAGGTTATATTTAGGACAACCTAGTTTCTTAACATTCAATCAGCATCCCTCTGTATCAGAGTTATTCACTTAAAAACGAGATTTCATGAACATCTTAAATCAAATTTAGTGCAATTATTTTTTGTGAGAAAGCATAGTGAGAGCTTATTCTTATCATACAAAATTAATAATGAAATTCCTACTATGATAAAAATTGTTTAAGGATTGTTTCTTATTGTTCAGGCGTTTATACAGTATAAACGCTCAGACAGGGTTTTGAAAATTCCGTGAAGCGCGCTAGCGCTTCTCTGTAAATTTTCTTAACTCTGTCTGAGCGTTTATACTGTATAAATGTCCGAAAAAATAAGATTCAATCCTTATTTTCTCCTTTGTTTTCTTACATTTATCATTTTTGGCTGTGTGAAAATGCTGATTTTCGTGTTATTAGTGAACCAAACGCGTGGTAAGTTTCAGTGTTGTCGCATTTGAAACACGTTCTGGATAGATTGTTACTAAATTTAGACTGACAAGTAGTACGGTAAGAATATAACTACCTGCTATCACTGACAGCGTCTACCAATCATTATTGTCGACTTAGACTGATGTTCCGCCCTTGGAGGCGGTCTCAGAAGGCCGATCGCATACGAAAAATAAATGTTAATTTTTCCTACAGAAAATTAAGAGTGAATGTAAATATAATGCTATGAACTGTTGGCGCTTGAACTTAATTTGTGCGAAAACAAACATATTATGCTAATCAAAAATAAAATCTCATAAAAAGCATCTTAGAGAATCAGATCAATATATTTTCCCCAAAGAATCAATTAAGCCAAAAGTAATCTTCCCCAAAGAATTAAAAATACCAAAAATAACCAATACCAGCTTAAAGACTATTATTTCAGAACTAATTGGGGATCAGAAACAACTATTTTTCAATCATGTTGGCATTTCTTCCCACTTCATTAAATATATTCATATAAATGAATGACAAAATAACAGTGGCTCTACATCACCATAAGAAGGTCAATTGAACTTATTTCTGATATCTGCATATAAAATACGGCATGAACTATGATGATAAGAGCACAACCACAATTTCTATCAAATAAGTAGGACAAGCAATACAGATATATTGACTAATCAGACACTGTTTTATGTTATTTGTTTGTTTGTTTCATTGAGTTTTATGCCCCTTTTCAACAGTTAGAGTCTTATGAGGCGGACAGTTCTAGACTCCCATCCTCCGTAAGCAACTGCCTGCTTTCTCACATAAAGAGACAAGGTCAGTAGCTAGGCTCGAATCCACGACCCTCTATAAGTGAGAGGTCACAGTGATTTGAAGTCAGCGACCTTAACCACTCGACCACGGAGGCGGGTCTGTTTTATGCTAGATCAGCTTCATGTTTAGTATTATGAGAGCAGAATCGAACAGGTATGCAAACATTAACTTGAAAAACTTAGTCATGGATTCAGTTACTTAACCAAATCAATAGAGTATGAAAGTCTCAGAACATTTCAAATTTTAAGTATGATTTCGCAATATTCATTTTGCTGTTTGTTTGAGAAACATTAGAGTTGCAAAAAATAAATACTTGAGTATAAAAGTCTCAAACTTTACTCTTTTTGTAAAGTATGATTCCGCAATATTTATTTTGCTGTTTGTCTGAGAAACTATAGAGTTGCAAAAAATATACTTGGGAAGGAGTCTGTAAACACTACCTCCTTTCTGGTCAAATCTGAAATCTATCAGATGACAAGCTTGAGGTTTATTAGTATGTAAGCAGTATCATACAAATACGGGAATACAGCATGGGTAAAAGAACAAGTATCAAATATTAACCTAAGTATTAAATGTCTATTGAAGACCTATACAGGCACAATGTATGTGTTAATACCAATAATAAAACAATAAAAAATGAGCACAGCAAATTTTGCTAACACAAATTAAGCAATTAAAAACTAATTACAATTAATATACAAAATTCAAACTTATAACAGACAATATTCACCAAGTGAGAGTTTTAGAATTACAATTTAAAATAAAAGTTCTGTGCATAATTATTTAGCATTATTGTAATGAGAACACAAATTAAAGAAAAGAAATTTTATAAATAAAAAGCAAACATAAAATGAAAATAAAGTGATTAGTTCACTAATTTGACAAGCACAAAAAGAGAGCAAAAACAAGTTTCTCAGAAAATGTCATTCTATTGATGGTACAATGTTAAGATTTTGTTTAAAAACAAAACAATTTCTTTCTTGGTCCTCATCAGTCTTCATGAAAAACTTTTTTAATTACTGGACATTCAGTCTAGTAAAAATGCAAACTTTACTGAACAAAATGAACTTTTAGCGGACCAAATGAAGAAGTACACACAGAATTTAATGTTTTTGTTCTTAAATATGATACAATTATCACAGAAAATTTTACCAGACCAACAGACCACTGACCGTTTTACAGGACTGACGACCATTTTAGTCGAATTGGTCCTTGGTCCGGCGTTAAATTCTAAGACTGCCTCAGTAGTTTATAACACAATAAACATCTCTAGAACAACAGTATACATATTAACACCTTGATATACAAACATTACAGGTAATATATCACTATGACAACAATAAATACAGTCTTAAATAATATACTAAATAATCATTTACTTAATATCAAATTAGCACTAATAAACCAGTCATCTAAAGTTCAAAATTGGCCTTTTGGGGAATAAATTAGTACATAAGCCATTTTTGGTATATTGGTTCTTTATGTGAAAAAGAATGACCAGAAAAAAGTCCCCAAGAATCATATGGTGCAAAAGCGAGATATTTGGGCTAAAAGGTGGAAAAATGAATAAAACTGCGAATTTCTGGAATCCCTGTGTAACTCAAAAACAGTTCATTCCTGACATTTTAAATTTTCTGGACTGATAAATATTTATCAACAACATCTTTTTAATGTTTTTTATACAAGCTTAGAATCCAAGATGGCCGCCATAATCCAATATGGCCGCCAAAACTTCATTCGGTTTAAGATTAATTTTTGAATTGTCGTATAAAACATTTTCTGCAATAAAAAACTGTCAAGTCAGTAGCTTTTTCTAGCATTGAAAGGTATTTAATCAATATTTTTAGTAATTTAGATTATAAAGATTAATCAAAGTACTGGAATTACTGACGGAATGCCAACTTTGTCGTATTTTCGCATTTTAGCATTTTCGTGGCGAAAACGCGGAAACTCGTATGACATGGCGTAAATCACCACCATATGTTCGAGCACTACTTTAAATAGTGAATGAAACTATTTTCAATATCAGTAAATATTGTTACCTCAACAGTTTATGAATGACATTTTTGTGCGTTTGAATACCTAATTATTATACTCATAAGTTTTACAGTTTAAGCTGCCATAACATAACAGTTCTACAGTAATGACTTCAGCTTTTATCAAAAGTCTCACTCCGCAATGTATACGTATACAACAAGTGGTACTATTTTCTGTCCTGTTATTGGGCCGAGGGTAACTATTTTGAATATGATAATGTTGGAAAGTATCACCTTCACAAAAACATAGATTTGGTACTTTAGTAATCAAGAAGTAGTTCTAGATTAGATAGCAAATATGTATTGGGACTTCTTTTGTTTCAGACGCATTTTTGTGAAGGTTAGTAGTTACAATATACAATGAATATGTTAGTGGCGGTGATTTCTATGTGATTACTTTTTATTACAATGTTTTTTTTATCACAATGAATCGTTATATTAATTTTCACTGTTGGAAATGCAATATTTAATGTTGTTTTATGGCGCATCGACAACACAAGTCATGTGAAGTGAAATTAAATAAGGGGACGTCAAGAAGTATGTTATCAGATTGGTATAAGGATAATATTCATGTTAATAGGAAATGAAGCACAACTAAAATGTAAAATGAAATAGTTGCAATTGATATGTAGTGACCAAAAATATGAGTGTGTGAGACTAATCTCATTTACATTGTATTATATTATAGTGAATCAGATTGTACAACATCAGATTAAATGGGTTGATGTATGTGGTATGTTTCTTTCGTTTTTGGTATTTTGTTTGGAAAGTGCCAAGTGGTGGACTTACATTCAAAGATATATTTTGATAAAGTGTAATTTACAACTTGGTATGTAGCGTTAAAGAAATCTATTTTAGTTTTAAAATACAAATGTATAATGAGCGGCAAGTTTTTGATGTTAAAAAGGGATACTTAGTACAAGTATTTCATTTGTCTCAACATAGAGGCTCCAGGGACAGGCCTTTAACCATGAATTACAGAATATGTAGTTATTCAAGGGCTATTAGATATGATTTCCAGGCTGATTCATATACAATGGATCCGTAGTCCAGTTCTGAATGGATAAGAGACCGATACAAACGTATTAGTACTTTTCTGTTAGATTATCAGTCAGTGACAACTTTCAGGAGGCATTGAGTCGTCTAGCAATTACTTTTTGAGTGATTTAATATGACTAATATAAATGTAAGTCTGGAGTCAAATATAACCCCTAGATAATTTACGTCTGGTACAACCTGAATTAGTATGTTGCCCATATAATAAGACATAGTATTCAAAAATGTATTGAAACCATTTTGATCCGACATAGTTTCATATCAAGTATATCATTGATGGAGCCGTCTTTTAACGAAGTTTTTATTTTTAGACTCATAACATCAAATGATTCAAGTAAAACCATATACACAAATGGAGCAGTCTACTCCTGGATTTAAAACGTCAACTTCACTATTAATTTTGATACTGAATGGGGTGACCCACAGGATACAGCCCTGTGGCACACCCATTTATTGTTTGTGTGGATCTGAAAGAGGGTTTCCCACTTGGACACCGAAAAAAGCCACAATAAAAAAGTGGAAGGTGGCGTCTGAGTATTGGGTGATGATCATTAGAAAGCCCAGCTTAGGAATAGGAATTAGCAATGCTAAGAAGAAAGGAGATCATCCGATTCCCATTAATTATTAAACGTATCAAGTAAAAGAGAAAGAGTATGAATGGGCGTTTAAGAAATTAATTGATAATGAACTTTGTCTTGACCAGAGGATTCAATTGTACTTCTTTTGCTTTTGGAAGAGATATGAAGTTTTTCTCTCATCCCAGGTCTTGTGTGCCTGAAAAAAATCTATCTCTGTGTAGTCTAACGTTGCTAAGAGACTTTTACATGAAAAGTTGGATATGACACTAACTGTCTTGTGGAAGTGACCACTTTCCTAGCTTATTTCATCAGCATGTCCGTCTGTCTAAGACCAATCCAAACTGCGGAAGCTAGCAATAGCGAATTTGAAAAAAAATTCTTTGAGACCAGACTTATGATTACTCATGAAAAGTTAGAAAATAGTGAGGATACGTCTAACATTGTTACTTCACTGTCCATAGAGACAGCTGAAGGCTCAATCCCTCTGACCTCCACAAACTCTAGAAGCCATGACAAACTACAAATGTATGGTATAATGATGACTGTATATGGACTACCTAAACCCTCAAGGAAGCCCTAAGGAAATTCAATCTGATGACTAACTAATCTTAACTCCTTTTGTATATCAAGATCAAAAGCTCGAAAATCACTAAAATAACTTTGTCTCAAAACTGAATAAAATAACCTCGATTAGAAAAACGTAGGTATGGTTCACAAAGTCAATGGAGAAGGCTTTTCTCCAATTAAGCATTTGTCTGTTGACAACAATGATACAGACACCTACCCTCAGGAAGAGGCACTAGCTACCGGTACTGCATTCGAAAAAAATGTCTTCATCTGAGAACTATATTCAGAAAAGATTAAAGTGAAGAGAAGGAACCTATTGCAGGATGTAGATAGGTCTTTGCATTGACATCTTTCATTATTGTCTGTTTATTTTTGTATGACCTATCGACTTTAATTTTAGCAGCCATGTTGGATTTATATCATGCATAATCACATTAAAATACAAAAGTTCTCAGTATTTGTCATTATCAAAGGTTAAAAATGTCTTAGGCGTAATTCTATAGTTAAATAATTATAGTGGTTCTTGAATGTCATTTTCGTGTTTTACACAGTTTATGCCCAAAATTAAAAGTAATTTCTTTTCTTCTTACATTTGTAATTAGAATATATGACAAAATAGTCAAATTTGGAATTAAACAGTAAAACAATTTGGCGGCCATTTTGGATTGGTGCGGCCATATTGGATTTATGCAATGAATAATCAATTAAGTTCATTAAAATACAAAAGTTGTTAAAGTAATCTTTATTCTTTTTACATTTGAAATAAGAATGACTGATATAAGAGGCAATCAGTCAAATTTGGATTCAAACAGTAAAAACAACATTTTGGCGGCCATCTTGGATTATGGCGGCCATTTTGGATGCGACTCGAGAGTAAAACTAAATCAAAATGACGTATTTTATCAATACACATAATCTTGGAAAATTAAAACTCATTTGGCCAAATAGTTTTTGAGTTATTCATCGATTCCTGAAATTCCCAGTTAGATTTATTTTTTTCAACTTTTAGCCCCGAAATATCGCTTTTGCCCCATGGGATTCTTATGGACTTTTTTCTGGGTGTTATTCACCACAAACAGAACCAACATACCAAAAATGGCTTATGTACTAATTAATTCCCCCCTAAAATTATGATGACTGGACTATAAGTTCTTTTCATCTTCGAAAATATGGTTTCGGATACCTTTTCAAATAATCTGTGAAGAGTTAAAGTGTTACATTATCCATAAATACAATCTATCGAATAAAACAATTCTTGGTACCTTATAAGTGCTAAAATAATAATATGTTAGCACGTTAATTAATGTTGGCAAAAAGGACACTCCTTTTTGTGTGTAAACGAAAATAACGAAAACAAAACGAAAGAAAAACGCACAGAAAACAAAGGAGTGAGTCCTTATTGCCTTGGTACCATATTCCTCTTATTAAATGTTTATATGGCACCATAAAAATGTCAACTTCACTTTAGGCAATGAACAAGGCAACAAATTATTCACTGACACATCCACTGAAAACTGTCTCATCACTAGCTGACAGTTAGGAACTTCTCTTTAAAACTATCCAATTCCTTGTCAAGATAAACAGCTTTTTTCCTGGAAAATAATACCCAAAAATAATAGATGATTATAGAAATACAGAGCAACCTCTCTAGAGTGACCCTCTCTTGAGCAACAACATCCCTTCAACAACAGCATGATTTTTTTCCCTCTGCACGATTTAATCATTAATTTGACCTCTCTAGAGCAACAACTTCTCAACAACATAATTTTGCTACTCCCAAAGGGTGTTGCTTTGGAGAGGTAGCACTGTAATTATTAATATATATAGTTATCAACAATCAATCAATTTAGTCATGCCAATTTGTACCAGAAAACCATAACGAGACATAAATATAAGATAAACTCCCTTATTTGAAAGATGAATTTAATCTGACGCATACCGTCTCATTAAAAGTTCGCCATAATCTAAAAAAATACTGATTTCTTTCCAAAACACATTATATGAATGTGTCAGTTACTTTGTTTAGACGGCTCTCCACTTTATCCAATGAGAATTGATGAAGTATTAGAGAAAATATCTAAGAAAATGTTACCTGGACCGAGCGTTTGTTTACTAATTTCGTCCCACGCATATCTTGGAAAGTCACGTGGTATAGGCACCGTGTTAATAATCTTCTAAATTCTAATGACCCTAGTATCAAAGGACATAATTTACCTGAAAGACTTAGATTTGTCAGCTGCAACTTTGAGTTCAGTTATTGTGATGTCTTTATTCATGATTTCTTCCTCTAACCTTGACTTGAAGTTATCAGCGTACTCACACAACCTGACAAATGTTGACCTTAGTTCCCTAAAATAAAGGTCACCAATTAGTTATCATTACCAATATATAGGGGCTGAATGTTGACACTAGCAGTGTAAAAATATACAATGGTCAAAATATGTTACTAGTAATAGTAATGGAGGTAAGCAACGAGATAATTAGTGGTGTACACACACATACAATTAAATGTAACAGTAGCAAAAGAATAAAATCTAACATCTGTACAGCTATACTCTTCAATGCCTGACATTCATCCCTAAAATACATAATATGAATGTAGACTGTACAGTACTTGTATGATAAGATACTTACCGCTGGACTTGATGACTACAGTTAATACTGGTTGATTTCACGATAGGTCTCAGTTTACTACTTGCATAATCAAAATACTGAGATTTAAATGCTCTCTCCTTGGCTTTGTTTGTCCATAACAGACGTTTATAACCATACACTACAGCAGACATACCACTCGCTATAGCCAGTACCTTCCATCCGACAGCCCAATTTACCTTGGGTAAAAAATTATATAAATTACTAAAGAAAATGATAATAAAAATTTTATTTTTGAATTATGTCAAAATCAACAATACAGAAGAGCATAAAATCTTTAAATCTTAAGAATTCACCTAAAAACATATGAAAAGAAATAAATCTGCAAGATTTGCAACATCAAAGTGAATAATCATGCTGACAAGAATTCAAGTTCATAGACATTTAATTTACACTAATCTGTATGACATTTTCAGACATCTACAGAAATTATGCAAATTTTAAAGTTAAGACATCAAACTGAATGAAACATTTGTACATGTGTCTGAAAAATAACTTACCACCCCACCCACAACAAGAACAGGTATGGCTGACCTCTGACCCAATGTCTTTCCTAAGGATAATACGGTTAGTAACATCTCATTATCTTGTGAAGGAGTCACATAAACCCGGGCTTTACCCAAGTCTAGAAAATCATCAATCAATCATAATCAATAGCATGGCCCATAGATTATGCTGTATGCAGAATATAAATAATTCATCAGATATTTTGTACCAAAATATCAACTTGAAAGTAAATTTCAGATCATTAAATTGATAGCAGCCACCTCTGAATAAAGGCCACCCTGTGAATAACAGTCATTCTTTTAAACACCATCATTGATTATTTAGAACAGTATGACCCCTGAATAAAGGTAACCTGTCAATAAAAGTCACATTATGTCTTTTCAAAGGGTGACCTTTGTTCACATATTTGATTGTACATGCATATTACAAATCAATGGAGAGAGTTTCTGAAAATTTTACCGAGTCAAAATGTCGAGGCACATCAAATATGTAAGTTCCCATTAAACGTCTGAAAAGTTTCATCGGTCCGAAAGAAAAATGGAACGTCAAGTCTTCTTGAAATTCTGTGCACAAGTCACGACAATTTAATCTGTATGATATCTCAAATTTATCTCGTTTTGGTAATACTGCTTGAATTTGTTGTTTTGCTTCTTCAGGTAACAAATCTGATAATCTATCTGTAATCAATAATTATAAGCATTTATTAAACCTTAATAATAGGTAAAAATATTTTTTCACATCGAGGCAAAATAACATATCGCATATGCGTATCTTGTGTTATAAATTATAAATATTGCACATATATATCAACTTTTTTTAAATGAAGACTTTGTCACATATTGTATTAGAAACTTTAGATTTTAGTAACAGTAGTCAATAATCCTGGATTTTCAACAAGAAACCAATAGCATTATATTTTGTAATTATCTAAAGTTTTAACAGGCATTTTTTTTACTCATGCCCAGATTCAGAAAGTTGACAAGTGTTAACACTGTAACCGAATAGTTAAATGTTAGTCTTATATACAAGAAAACCTGTGAACATGCCACCCTTAGGAAAGACAAAATGTGGCCCTTATTGACAGGTGGCCTTTTTTTGGAGGTCATTTTTTTTTGCCTTTACATGCATGGTGGCATATCCTATACTAACAGGGTGTCTGCCAACACAGGTTTGACTGTACATATTAACATTCCTAAATACCATATAAAGATTATAAATCTTGAGTAAAAAGATAAATTAATTAAGTAATCAACTGGTACATGGAAGAGACTAACATGAAACATCTTAATTAAAAACTCAAAACTTTTAAGTGCAATTATACGAACACTAACTTTTAACAAAACAATTGAGATATTAAATAACAGCTGCAACAATATAAAACATTAACTTTTAGCAGAAACATAGAAATAAGAAACAACAGCTATCTTGTAGTGTTCAACAAATTTATGTGAATTTTCAAGAAATTTAAAAGCAAAGACAAGTGTAGACTGGCACTAATTGAAAAGAACACAAATATATATGTAAGCACAGTAAATGATTTGAACAATGTGACTGTAAGCCATAAAATAGTGCAGAATTGTAATGCTGACAAACTTTTATCAGGAATGTGTAAAGTCATACACAACAATAAACTTGCAATGTAAATAATGACCAAGTAAAAAAACAACAAATCTCGCTTACAGTTCCACATAAAGTAATCCTCTAGTTAAATAAATGAAAAGATGTTGTACATATAGGAACAGTGTACATATTTATATCAGGAGATCCTAAGTATCTTAACATTGAAATAAATTCTTAATTAGGTATGTTTCGTGTTGATCTTTATTTATTTTTTTCATAACTATTTCAGCTTATGAAGTATACTGTAACACCACTAAATGATAAAAAATCCCAGACAATTTATGCAAATTAAGGAAGTCTTATACATTTGTTTGCAGGTTGTTGTTAATTTAGTGTCAAAATAATTAGTTTTATGATATTTTAGCATCCAAAACACACTGATAAGGAAATGAATTGTGTTAAAAGCAGTGACATAACACTGGTAAGTAAAAGAAAAGAAAAATATCGCATGTACATGTACTTCAATGTATTGTGATTTGTTTGTTTCAAACAAAGATTAGTAGACATATGAATCTTAACTATCTTTAGATGGAAAGTGAGATCAAGAAAATAATGAGTGGATAAAAGAAGTGTGAGAATTCATGAAAAAAGACCACATTGTCTGTGTTTTACTATATACTACAACACATGATGTGGATTTTGAAATACAGCCATATTTATATTTGCAGCACACAAAATGAAAAAGCAGGCTAACACTGCAACAATTCATTGTAAGATTTAAAGTCTTATCCAATAGTTTTTTTCAGTTGTAACTGAGCAATCTAAAGAACAATAAATGCACACACATATAAGATAGGGCAACCAAGTCATTTGTAACCAAATTTGTACTTAAAAATGATTTTTTTATCAAATAAGACAACATAACTATATCCCAAGATGCGTTCGAAATTTGTTTTTTTTGTTGCAATGTCGTAAACCAGTCAAAGATCAATTAATTAAGATTTAATTGGAAAAATAAACCAAGTTTTTTATAAGAATGTAGTACAAATATTTACCGATCATTGCACGCTGCATTTTCTCCACATCAGAAAGCAGGACCGCCAAGTATTTTGCTTGAACAAACCTACACAGACCATCTTCTACATGGTCATGCAATTCCTAGATTCAAAATCAAACCTTAATATACACACACAAAGGTAAATATTGGTCACTTGTTCAGCAACTAAATCAAACCAGAATATACACACAAAGTTAAATATTGGTCCCTTTCTCAGCAACTAAATTGTAGCAAAAAGCAATATGTAAAGCATGAAGCTATCTGGTCACTGATGAGAAGATGTAAAGCTACCATTCAGCAGACAATGAGATCTTGAGATTTTCCTGTAAATGAGGGAAAGGTTACGTGATGAGTGAGATAACACAGTCATGCCAGTACTAATGTACTAAGATCATAGATAGTAATGGACCTATAATATAAGTGCTTTCTCCAATCTAATGTTTTAAGGGACTGTTAACTAGCACTTTTTGTTGTTCGGTACGAACAATAAAGTTATTACCGTATTTCAAAAATCGCTCAGTTTTCATAATACCTACATACCGAACAGCTTCCATTAACCTTCCGCCTACGAACATAGTTCCAATTTTTCAATTCAATGACATAAATACAAATTCAAATATCACGTGCATATAAGTCAAAATCAGATGGCTATGCAAATATCGTGAACGAGCAATACAAAACAGTCGTAAAAATCTAAACAATCCTCTCCCTCGGATTATTACAATATTTACTATCAGTACACACATTTCAAGGAAGGATGACGTCATAATCCTCGTGTTGTATATGCTAATTTAGTCTGGTTCCTAGCTTCTATTGTAAACATATAGAAGTCATCATTGAATTCATGGACGTTGCGATGATAACTGGGTGCCAACCAGATATTTAAAAAAGTGATTAATCGGGAAATTGTAATCGATTAATTTAATGCTTATAACGTGTAACTTTTTCTTCGAGCATGTCTTCATCTATGAGATATTACATTCTGCATAAGTTGAGTATACACTTGAAGAGGCAGGTAATGTCGACTATATAATATTATGCTAATTGCTGAACTACTTTTGGTGATCAGATGGGAATCATAAATCAAAGTACTGAAAGCACATGGAACGGGAACAACTTTAACAACTGCATAGCGGGTGTAGAAAAGCGTTAGTAGTACTTAAGTCTGCATCAAAATGCATGTGCGAACTATCGCTCGGATTCAAAAACTCACCCTACAAAGAAATTCAACTTTTGACTGCTTGGTAATTCCGAACAACAGCAGAACCTTCAGAGCTTTGATTTATAAATGCAACAAGAAACAGCACCCATAGAAGTCCTTATTGGAGCAGAGGTCCTAGCTATGAATCATTGAGAAAATGATCATGAATCAACAAGTTTCATGCACACATAAAGTATTACCTTTTCCCACAGTAACAGTACAAAATGACATCAAATCTAAGCAATACTGGTATGACTGTAATTTCAGAGAAAAATATGAAATAATATAAATATGACATAATAATGTGAACATGACATACGCTTTGAAGAAATAATCCATGAATGATATTCCCACAAAGCAGTTCACATCACAAAAATAAACAAAATATTCAACATTTCATTTTGCATGTTTAGAAGTGAAGCTGATATAAAGAAATTAGATCATAACCATGGTAAGATCATTTGGATGTCACACCTAGAAATAGGCATGTATTTTATGCTCTCGTATCGAAAGATTGTGTGTATATTGTTTTGAGGCTGTCTGTCTGTCTGTTTGCACCAAACTTTAACCTTGCCTATTAAATCAAACCGCTTTCACCTACAGTCATCAAACTTTGTATGTTGGTTCCTCATGACAACCTCTACAGATCCTGTACATTTTAAGGTCACTAGGTCAAGGTCCATTAAATCCATTGTATTAATTTCAAGAAAGAATTTAAGTTCCAAATGCATTAAAATCCAGGATTCCATAAACTTATACAGTATGGTATGCCACAACCGGGTGGAGGTTTGGAAGTTCAGGAATTCATTGCAGACTAATCACAATAGAATGGTAATGTAAAATCCCAGAAGACATGATACAAAGTGAAATGTTGATACACTAAATAATAAATCATGCCAACTATTCACACATGCACACCAAGAAGTTATATAACTACACATTGACATTACCCAGATACAGTTTTGTTTATTTTTTGATGGATCAGATAATTTCATATGTTTCATATAAAGAAATAAAGCAATAGTAATGTACTCATTAAACAAATTTTAACTGATGTTTGTTTAATCACGTTTTATGCCCCTTTTCAACAGTCAAGAGTCATATCCCAGCAAACACACAACGTTATGACAACGTTGTGTTTTAGTTGTGTATTGGTTGTATTTTTTTACAACGTTGACAACTATTTAACACAGTGTTTTGGAATGTGTAGGAGAAAGTATCATAAAAGCAATGCATTTATGTATTGAACAGACACTGTAAAAATGCATACAGCATTGTTATCTAAAACTGGAAATTTTTACAACGTTGGTACAACGTTGTGTAAACGTTGGGCTGCAACGTTGTGTAACAACCGTGCTGTAACGTTGTGAAAACGTTAGTAAGCAACGTTATCACAACGTTGTACTAATGTTTTAGTCGCAACGTTGTTAGAGTAACGTTATATCAACGTTTTGACAACGTTGCCAATTTCAGTGCAAACTAGTGTAGAACATAATGAAAGTACATGTATATTCAAAATGGTTATGAATTTACTCTGCATCGTTTTTATTGCTGCAAAAACAAGATCCAATCCCTTTTGCTTAAGTGCTGCCAAATTTCAATCACAATGACATTTTTTCATGTGTAATTCACTAATTGTAGACAGTAAACAGCACATTCAACTGTTTGTTGCTCTATATTTAATAGATAAAGTAGACCTGTGTTCTGTACATACATCAGGACTATAAAGTACATGTTGTATTCGTTTTTTCATATATGTATGTTATACATATAATGATATTCATACATGCATGCCATATCTTCAGACTGTCAATAAAGTTGAGATTTGCTTCAGAAGCGTCATTCTTAAGTGAGATTTAGGTTAAAATAAGTTTTTTTTGCGTGCGAGATGGCGCTTTATGCATGAAAAAATGCCTCTATTTACACCCATGAATAAATGCATCCTATGATGTATATCAAATAAAATAAAGTCGAAGTACGTTAAATAGAATTTATTTATCAATGCACATCGTACTCTTTAGCAGCAAATAACATGTTATATTCAAAGTATCCTCACAATCACATTGAAAAACGCAGCATCAAGTCATCTGCAGCACATTATAATTCATATATGCTTAGATGATCATGATATTGTCTATATAATATTAATTATGATATATAACACTCATTGAATATTCTTACTAGTCCTACTAATTACTGGCACTTCAAGCTGCTTTCAAAATTGCATTGTTTTGCAGATACATGAAACGGTCAAACTCCTTCAATCCTTGATAATATCATAGCATCATTTTCCTTTGGTGTCATTACACAGATTTACCCAGTGATCAGTTTGTATTTTCCTTAATGGACGAAAGCTCTCTCTATCAGTCTATGGCAAAATTTGGGATATAGTTATTGCCGTAAGAGCAACTTTATTGATATGTTCATGTTGTAGTTAACCACTGGACTGGGCAGAGTTTGTTCTAAATCGGATGTATCAACCCAGAAACAGGCTCGGTTTCTCTGAAAAATTCGAAGCTCTTCATTGGTCACAATTTGGTGAAAGAAGGTTTTCTTCTGCTTCTTCATAATTTCCTTGTTGTTGACCTCTGGTGCCAACTTCTACACCAGGTTAAAAACTGAAACAAGATATACAATATTTAAATTTCAGCATGACAATGAAGTAAACATCTATAAGATACTGAAACCGGTCTTTGAATTAGTAATTTGTGACAGGTTGCCCTCCAATATACTTTATGAAGAAAACTTATCTTAACCTGTCCAGGACAACCAATTTTTTATTCGGACAACCAAAATTTTGGTTTCATTAATAAATCAAAACAAAAGCAGCTAAAATTTCTGTTTTGGACAACCACATTTCAAACCTTAATTTCACAGACTGCTCAATGTAACTGTTAATAAATAATATTATTTTACGGTTTACCCCACCCACTGCACTGGTCATCTAAATTTAATCTGACCATTCAGAAATCATTCAACAAACAGATTATATCACCCAATCAATAAATATGATTATTAAAGTGAACTTACCGTGGTTACAAACAATAATATCTTCATGTATTTATGTATAGATCACTGAAAAGTGGATGATAATTTCTAAAGATTTGTTGTTGTAGTCAATCTCCTAGCAGAGTTGTCGTTCGTTATCTCTCAAAAGCTATTTTCATTGCGATAGATTCGAATGATATTTTTCCGTAATTATTTCGTTGATTTCAAATTAAGTTGTTTAACGTACTATACCATCATTAGAATTTAATACTTTAGTATGTTTAGGTACGATGTATCTTCTTTTTACTTTAAAAGAAACGTTAATTCGAATATACCGATCCTGATTCTTGAAATTAACCGTTGGAAATTAACGGGTACGCGCGCGCGCCGAATTGGTCAAACATTGGAAACAACATTTAGCTTTTGGTGGATTTCGAGTGATAAATGGAATCATGTTTGCCAGTGTCTGGTGTTTTACATTAAAATCGTGGCCATTACGCACAAGGTAAGTATTTTTTTATTGTTTTGGCCACAAAATCTTGGTTTTAAAGAATGTCGGACGAAGCGTACCACTACCGGAACGTAACAGGGCTAAGCGTACCAGTTCATTAGTTTTGATAGGCAAAGCATACCACATATGTATTATAGAAATATGAAACATCTAATTAAAAATGTATTAAATCAAGATGCGTTTTATATAATGTCTGTCATTGTCGGACAAATAAACAATATAAATATTTTTTTTATAAAATCATAAGTGAGTGTTTAACAGTTTAAATAAGATAATCATAGAAAAAAACAAATGTTGTTGTAACTAACTAATAATATCATTCTCTCTATATTATTACAGTACAACATATGTGGTATGCTTTCACTAATTTTCAATAAGTCGATCCCATTAGACTAATAAAAATGCATTAATTGTAATAAATTTTAATCAGACAGCTGTTAACTTATGTTAAATTTGCCAAGGGCAAGGAGGGATTCAATACGGAAACAAAATCCTTGGGTAAGGTCAGTTCTGGAAGAAAACCGTATTTTATATGAAAATAAATGTTAGTGAGAGAATGGCGCTTTGTAACAGCGCTGACTGTAGGACTAGCGGGTTAAAAAAGCCTTGCCACAAAGACTTAAGTTAGTCTGTAAGTTGCCATTTCTATGACAGAATTTTAAACGAATTGGCTTTTTTTTCACAGGTAGGGGAAGGGGCTTTTTCCTTAAATTTGGGGAAAATAACGCATAATTTTTGCAAAAGGGAAGAGAACACTTTGATTTTAAAGAATTTAATGGCCCCTGCTACAGAAGGAAAAAAAGCCCAGAGAATAGTAAAAATATTCTTTTTGTAATGGATCTATGCTGATAAAACTAGGATATTTTTCATTATAGACAAGAAAAAAGGACATATCGGAAACAATGAAGGAAACTATCCACTTTGGAAAAAAAGTAAAAAGGCAGAAAAAAGCAACATGCTGCTGTGTCGCTCTTCGTGTCCTGATCAGTCAAGCACATCTTCAGAGTCATCAACATCAAATAGAAAAATATACCAAGAAAACAGTAAGTGATGGTGCTTCATATTGACTAATATAATGAAGATACACTTATTACATCACTTTTAATAACATACATATACATATATAGTAAGCAACATGTAATTCAAGTCTGAAAGCTGTTTCTTGATTTTTAATTTTTTTTTATCAATCATCCGACCTATTTCCATTGAGAGGTGGCTTATACCTTAATATATCCTCATACAAAGTAGGACAGGAGAGGTGGAACAAATGCATATAGATAATAGATACCTAGACTTGCATGTCAAAACTTAAAGTTTGTCAAACATAGTTAACTGATTTAACTAACAAGTTTGAAAGCTATTGAATCATGCTTTTTTGTCAATCTTCAGATCTGTTTACAAGAAAGGGTGGCAAATACCTCATCTGGTATGATTCTCTTGCCAAGAAGTTCTTGATTGCTTCTTCCTGGGTTCTGACCAGTACTTACTCCGAAAGAAGTTTGCCACTGACGGGATTCGAACCCATAACCTCCGGGGTAGCAGTCCGCCACTCTACCCCTACACCACTGCCCCTCCCTGCATAATTATTTTGTAATTCAAGTCTTAAAGAAATCTCATGTATTTGTCAATTCTCAGACCTGTTTACATGGAGAGGTGGCAAATACCTTAAATGGTACGATCCTCATGCCAAGTAGGACAGGAGAGGTGAAACAAATATTTGTAGATACCTTGTCTGGCCTTCAAAGTAAACATTCAATTACTCAAGAAAATAAAAGGCGCCTTATGATACGGATGTTATTAAACACATTCAGTGATAACTCATGATTTAATGACTGAAAGGAATTAATTAAAAGCAGTTCTGAATAAAAAGTAATTCATTTCAATGAATATGACAAAATAGGCACCGTCTTCTCTCGTGTAATAATGAAACCAACTCATGTGGAAAATGATTGCTTTAGAACATGTTTGACCTACATTTTTACCATTGTTTTAACAATCATTTTGTTTCCCTTTTACAAATTACAGCATGAATAATATAGTACATTAGATGTCAAAGATGTTGACACCACATGTCGTTTAGTGATGAGCTTCACAGGGTTTGGTCAGTAAAGGAAAGAAAGGGATTCTCAGGGAAGAAGAGATTGGAAGAACTGGCTATATGCAAATCAATATTAAGTAAGTTGTCCTTTATACTGTTTAAGTATGAAGTAAGTTTCTTGTTTGTTTGTTGTTGTTAAGAAAAAATGGTAGGTAATTTGGTAATTGAAAAAAAAGCATTTTCAAAATTAATATTGATTATTTAAATCAGCATGACTGATTTAAGTATTAATAATCCTATTTTTTAAAGAAAATGAAGAAAAGAAAAATTGGCCATATATTCTCAATCCATTTTTTCAGTCTCATAATTTGTAGTTTTATCTAAAACATTATCAAGCTAAAATTAAGAATCTATTTCAAATAGCTGTTTCGGATAGTTCTTAATCCTGTTTGTGGTTTCATTAGTAGAATTTAAAGTTTTGAAGAAACAAGTGTACAAATCGGGAACATCCACACATGTGCACAAAGCATACCTAAACTAAAACTAACATGGGGACAAATTTTTGCACATTCAATTTTTCTTTTTAAATACAAACATACCATCAATTCTTTTTTGCAGATGCACTCATGAAAACTCACAAGACAGCCAAAAGGAAGCTTTTTGAAACATGTGAAATTCAACAAAGGTGGATTGAAATTTAAGGTATATTTACTATTCTTTTGCTTTTCTTTTCTGGGCTAAAGTCAGGAAAAATGGTTAGTGTTACTGCTTTTGGAAAAATAAAATCTTAATTTACAACATTAAACAGCTCTTGTTTGAAGGTCAAACTGACTGTGGTTACTAGTTCATTTAAAAATATCAATTTTCTTTAAGCTTTTATAATCTTTTGCTTTACCTCTTTGTTCTTTGTAGTGCACTAAAAAGTTCAGCATAATTTGATTCTATTCAGATTTGCTGCAGGATTAAGGATGGTTGAAGTGTTGTAAAAATAATAAATTAGTGCTAGTCCTAGAATCATTGTATCATTGAAATACTTAAAATGAATTATATTAAAATAATTTCAGAAGAGTGTGACAGAATCTGTAGTCCAGGAGGATTTGGAGGTCTGGGAGGAATTGAAGACATAAAGGAATCCTTAACTGAGTTTGACGAACTTTACAAAAGGCAAAGTGGGCCTCAAATATTTGGATTGTTAAAAATAATCAAATACTGTCACATGTGTATAATTTGTTAAATACTTACTACATACTAAAATAGTCACTTAAAAAAGACAAAAAGTGAAAAAAGTCAAGGTCGGTGTCATTCGTTTCTGGAGGAGGGATAATATAGAATATATTGTCTATGTGAATACATATAATTTTTGACATTGTATTATATTTTTAAGCTCACATGTCACAAAGTGACAGGGTGAGCTTTTAGGATCATTCTCTGTCCGCCGTCATGCATCGTCAAACTTTATGTTGTGAACACAATAGAGGTCACATTTTTAGCAAAAATGGGCCAGAACGTTAATATGGACAAAATCTCGGATGAGATCGATATTTGGGGTCCAAAACTAGGTCACTAGGGCAAATTGCTGGAAAACCTTGTGATCACTCTAGAAGTCACTGTTTTGATTGGATCATCATGAAACCTTGTCAGAATGTTTGTCTTCATAATATCTTAAACTAGTTTGAACATGGGTCATCTTGGGTCAAAAACTATGTTGCTAGGTCAAATCTTATGAAAAAACATGTTAACACTATAGCTTTCACAGTTATAGTTGGATCTTCACAAAACTTTGTCAAATTGTTTGTTTTAATGATATAATGGTCAAGTACAAATATGGGTCATCTCGGGTCAATAACTAGGTCACCAGGTTAGGCAAACTTTGTTAACACTGTAGATGTCACAGTTTTGAATAGGTCTTCACCAAACCTTGTCAGAATGTTAACCTCAATGATTTGTGGGTCAATGTTGAACATGGGTCAGCCGGGGTCAAAAACTGGGTCATCAGGTCAAATCTTAGGTAAAAATCTTGTTAAAGCTCTAAATGTCATGGCTTTAATTGGATCTTGACCAAACCTTGTCAGATTGTTTGTCTTAATGATATTAAGGACAAGTTCAAATATGGGTCACCTAGGTTAAAAAACCAGGTCAAATCTTAGGAAAACCTTATTAACACTGTAGATGTCAAATTTTGATTGTATCTTCACCAAACCTTGTCAGAATGTTTGTCTTAATGATGTGCAAGACAAATTCGAACAAAGGGCATCTGGGGTCAAAAAAGAGGTCACAAGGTCAAATCTTAGGAAAATTTGTCTATGCTGTAGTTTTCATGGTTTTGATTGGATCTTCACCAAATTTTGTCAGAATGTTTGTCTTATTCATATGTAAGACAAGTTCTAACATGGATCATCTGGGGTCAAAAACTAGGTCACCAGTTCAAAACAATGTTTTAATGAGTGAGCAGTGATTGACATGTGAGCGATATAGGGCCATCTTGGCCCTCTTGTTTATCTTTTTCTGAAAATTTACTTCAAAATTGATTTAGACCTGAAGAAAATCTTTAAATGAATGAAAGGAATGGCAGCACTTATTGCCCTTAACAAACAAGAGTTGGTACTGCTTGTCGTGCTATTGTTTTCTTAAAGTATCGATTAAAAACTATTGTTTTGAAACATGGATTACTCGTTTACCATATTAAGATGACTCAGTAGGGAAAGTAGGGTACATAACTATTGTTTTGCTTGAATTATTAATCAAGTTTTTGTTTGAAACTCGGAACACTTGCCATCATAAAATTCAGTTCAATGTTCTATTGTTTGCCTTGCATTTTGTCTCAATTATGGCTTTTTTGTAAAATGCATATTTTTGGTTTAGGTAACTATATGATTTGACATTGAATTAAATATTTGTATTAGTAATATTACTTTGATTTGCTTAAATTTTTAAACCAAGTGTTTTCAAAGGTAATGTTTATTTGTTTAGATACTGTAAATTGACAAATATACCTGTGGGTTTTATTTTCGTGAATGGCAAATGTCTCGAATAAAAAATTTGGTAAAATATAAACAGCATTACTTACTTAAAGTTTAAATAAGCTTCATTGCGAATTCAAGATCTCGCGAAAGTTGTGACAAAAAATCATGAAAATAAGACCTCACAGATATTAAGTAATTTACAGTAATCTAAAAAAGCCGATACCTGGAGTGGATGGAAAGATTTCCAACTGAGCATATGGCAGGGTTCATTAGCTCCAATGCACCCAGTCGAAGCTAATACTGCTGTGAACAAAACCAAGTTAGGATATCACCCAGCACTGAATGTCAGCAACTGTGACGACTGTGAATCGAACTCACATTGCTGGCACCGAAGTGCAACCAACTTACCACTGAGCTTTTAACAGAAGGTTTTGGTTTGGTTGTGGTTTGGTTGTTTCACAACGTTGTGCCACAACGTTGTCGCAACGTTTACACGACTCCACACTTTAACGTTGTCACAACGTTATTCCAAACGTTGTCACAACGTTATGCAAAACGTTGTCGCAACGTTGTCACAACGTTACTGTGTTTGCTGGGATGCGGCGGACAGTTCACCTATAACCGTTGTTTCAACATATAGGAACAACAGGTAGAATACACATAAAAACTATATTAATATGTAAGTTTGCGTCTTTCTCAGCTATTTTTTGCAATGAACAGATTTCAGTAAATAATATTAATAAGTCGCAGTTGATTATTTAGCTCGTTCATTCTTATTCTGTGTGAATGGAAAAAAGAACCTAATTTCAAACAGAACAAGAAACATCTTTAGCAAACTGTAATTTAATGATAAATGTCGTTAATACAGTTCAATCGGGCACGGAAAGTATATAAATTGGAGTTCCAGGTTGTACACAACAAATATTACAGATAATCATACAACTAAATAAATTAGCATTTCGACAGCTTATACACGCACAATTTTAATACAACAATCATACCGCTGCTTACAGTAAAATTCATAACTTTTAGTAATGAAAAATAAGCTAGTAGCTTGCTCAAATGTTTTGTTTTTTTGACGAACTTCAGTACTGTATCTATATTGTCAAAGAATGAAGTAAAAAGTAACAATTTGTAAGAAAACATGTCTACGTAACATATTAGCACGATGCTTATTTGTTACTGTCACTGAACAGCAGTATACTAGCCTAGCTCCTACGTAACTGACCCCAAAGCCACGGGAGGTCTAATCTGTTAATGGTTTTATTGGCCTTATCTGTCTAATCATTTCTGCATGGTCACGGTCAAGTTAGGATGTTACAGTAGCAATCAATTGATTCGTTCTGAAGTTTATGACTATAACTTCCTGCTGATAATGCTAACTGATTATGTAAACAGAAGCAAGGACCCGGTCTGCTTTATTAACCCAATACTGCACTGGACTGCTGGTCCACAAATCATATACCTCGCATTAGGACTGGTTAAATCAAGGAACACTGAATTACAACTGACCGTTCTTGTCGAGTGTTTGTTCATCTTTCTGTTAATTAAAATACTTAGGATGCAAATCCTTCGCTCGTCTCCTAGCGACGTAAGTCCCATTATACGCTGATATTGTCACTGTTTACATATTATTGATAGTAATAGTGTAATAGTAATTTTGTGCTAATCAAACATGATCAAGTGTGCGTACTTGTGTGTAAAGATCAATGAATAATAGAGGAATATTAAAACGGTAAGGATAATTAATAAAGATATCGGATTAGGCCGTAAAACTGCTAGGAACTTGAGAGAATAAAAACTTGGTCTGTGTCAATACGGTATGACTTAATACCAAATATGAGTCATATTCGCAAATATGAACGCAAGTACACGAATATGAACGATATTTTCATTATTTATGAGAATTTCGAAATTATTTTGTTTCTAAATGATGAAGAACATAAAAATGATATGATATACCAAAAATCGTTGATTTTGGAACAGTTTGACCGAAGATATGAGCTGTTATATGAATACTCGCTAGAAATTCGTATTCGTGAGCGCGAATATGAACGATATTTTTGTCAATTTTCAGTTTTTTCTTTAAAGAAATCTGTATCAAGTATCAAGAACATAACAATAATTGTACACGCCAAAAATAGTTGAATTTGGGTCACGTTAATAAAAGTAATGAAATGTTATATGAATGCGCGCGTAGAAATTCACATTCGTAAGAGCATGTAAGCTACGAATATGAACAATATCAGTCGTCATCTACAGTGTATGTAAAATATTTTTGTAACAATTTCATGTTTTTGTTAAATACCGTCGTATGAATAGTAGCGGATCACTGGTGTGTTAATTAATGTCAACGATTACCGCATTGAGTATCTTAGTCTTAAATGATAAAAGGCACACTGTAAATTTATTTTTCTTCACAAAAACACCAAAATTGCCTTTTCAACTACGAAACTTCGACCATTACATACCTTTCGGATATGGAAGTAATTGGTATAATAGCGAGTCAATATGAACAGTAAAGGGTCACGTGACGTTTTCTTACAGGGAGTCACCTTAAATGTATTTTGAGCTGCATATTCGTGAGTGCATGTAAGCTACGAATATGAACGATATCAGTCATCATTTTTTAATTTATTATGATACTGATAATGCATGCCAAAATGCGTTGATGATGCACATGTAGAAATTCATATTCTTGATGATGCGCATGTAGAGATTCATATTGAAATCTTTTTAAGTTGCAATTCAGACCAAGTTGGGTACCCTAAAAATGTACGACATCAAATCACAGAGGCAATCTACGGTGAAGACGGACTTTCATTTGCATGTGATATGGATTTTTTCGATTACAAACTGAACCGGTTAAAAAAAAATTGACACCATGGACAAAAGCGTAGGAGACAAAAAATTCAGGCCATATTTTGAAGACAAATTGTTATTCTAGTCTTTTAATTCGTGGCATGCCTACCGAAACACACAAAAATTAGTATACCCTACAACTTAGCACGCCGAATCTGTACATTAGTCTCAGAACAAACTACACGAATTAAAAGACTAGAAGAATTAAAACAACCACTGAAACTAAGAAATTTCCCCAAAACAATTATACAAACGGAAATAAAAAAAGCTTTAAAAATTCCACGAGAACAACTTCTAAAGTCAAAAAGTACAACTCAAAATAATAATATTATTCCATATATCTCTACACACAACCCCAATATTCTGGAATTATTTATTTAACCAACTAAAGAAAAATACTTACGTTCTTAAATCAGACAAAGTCATGCAAGAAATCTACAACAACACTACAATTATTCAAGCAAAAGACAACCACCAAACCCAAAGAAAACCTTAACAATCGCAAAATTTACGGAACATAAATCTGAAACATTTAAGTTACAAAATGTGGGGGAAACAAATGTGGTCTTTGTAAGCACTTAAAAGGAGAAAGCTATGATTTTAACGGAAAGAAATTTTATGTAAAACAAGATATGTCATGCGATGTAGAAAATGTTATCTACACAATCACATGCAATGGTTGTCACAAATATTGCATAGATCAAACTGGAGATAAATTAAGAATGCGAAGAACTGTTCACGCCAAACAAGTAAGGGATCCTTCAACAAGACAAATACCATTAAGTAAACATTTAGACATCTGTTGCAAAAACGAACCATGTTCCCATTCTATAAATGTTTCTCTAAACATTTGTCAGCTAGGTTAGTCAAAGAAAAACATTTTTATTAAACTATTTAAGCCGGAATTAAATGCTACTTAACGTCAGAATACCCCCCACCCAAGAACTCACCAAGTGAAGTCTTAAAAATATTATAACTAATAACAACGCTATTGTTATTTTAAATGCACCGAAGAGCCGCAAGGCGAAACATGTTTGCATAATTAAAGGATCAAGATATCAATCAGAGGCATTCCGACTTAATTTTATTTTTACATATATGTAAAAATAAAATTAAGTCGGAATGCCTCTGTATATATATACGTCTTCTTGTGCCGGGACGAAATTTAATTGTCGTCACCACTTTTCGACTATAAAAAATGTTAAAAAGATATCCGAGTCAAGTAAATTAATAATGAAAAATAATCATATATACGTTTTTCTTCCATATCGCCGTAAGCCGTAATGACGAAATTTCACATAAGAGATGGCATAATAATGAACGTAGGCTAAGAAATATGAAGAGGACTTCCTAAAAACATACGAACATTTAAATCCATTGTTTAAAAATGGTAACACGAGAAACGAAAATCCCCAACGACAAAGGTACTCGTATGCAGATGCCGTAAAAACAAACACATTGGCAGGTAGACAAAATAACAATGTAGAAAATAATAACCAGGATATTCAAGGCCTGCTTACACAGCTTCTTTCGAAATTTAATGAAAACGAAATACCCAATTAAAATAGAAACTACATTAATCATCATCAAAGGAACCAAAATCAGTACCAAAGGAACCAAAAATCAGTACAAAGGGAACCAAAATCAGTACCAAAGGAACCAAAAATCAGTACAAAGGGAACCAAAATCAGTACCAAAGGAACCAAAAATCAGTACAAAGGGAACCAAAATCAGTACCAAAGGAACCAAAATCAGTACCAAAGGAACCAAAATCAGTACCAAAGGAACCAAAATCAATACCAAAGGAACCAAAATCAATACCAAAGGAATCAAAATCAGTACAAAGGGAACCAAAATCAGTACCAATGGAACCAAAATCAGTACCAAAGGAACCAAAACCAATATCATAGAGATAACTGGACAGACAAATCAAAGAAATCACAGATGCAAGATATACAAGATAGTAGTATTGGGCGATACCCTGGCACCCTACCTCCTGGCACCATATAGAAATATAGAGTAAAAAAAAAAGGTCGGTGCCAGAAGTAAACAAAATTGTGACAAATTGGGACAAATTGGAATCCATATTGGGTGCTCAAAATAGTATGAATTGAATTTTCGGAAACTTCTGGCACTGTGTGTGTGTGTGTGTATAGACTAAAATTTAGACAATGAGAGAATTTTCTTTCGAAAAGACATGGTGGCCCTGAAAAGGGCCGTTGGTGGTCCTGAAAAGGACCGTTGGTGGTTTTTTAAACCGTGTTTGCTGACTGATCTGGTTGGGTACATAGTTCGCATTGGCAGTCTGGTGGGGGATAGCAGAGCCTACATGTTGGATCCCCACAGGACCATTCCTGTTCTGGTACTGGTGGTTGTTCCGTGTACTCAACTTGAGCGGTAGTGATGATACGCCAATGCTCTTCTTCTTGTTGTTGTTCCCGTTGTCTATTCACCGTTCGTTCCCGAGCATCTCGCTGCCTTTCTCTGACTTGATCTCGAAATTGAGATAATTCTTCTCTATGATGAAATCGATTGGTTTCAATGGTATTCAAAGTCTCACCAATGAATTGAAGATCACGTTCCCTTTTTCTAACAATGCTAGCCGCTAAGCGACTGATTGAACGCCATACCCTGCTCTGTTTTTCAGTCAGTTGTTTTGCTGTTTTGAGTTCATTGAATAAAGCCTCCATCTTGAGTGTTTGAGTTCTCAGAATGAAATGAGGCATTGTAAGTATTTTACTACGCTACCCACTCTCGTGGTTGGATGACGTCATATCGCTTGGATGACGTCACCCTAGGGTTGGATGGCGTCACGCGCCAATGTACCGCACAGACATGTGCTTGATTTTTATGAACTTAGAAAAAAGACAACAGACACCTAGTTTCAGTTTTTCTAAACTTTTATTTTTGTAACAAGAAAACAGTAACAACATGAAACAGTAACATTGTTTACATTTAATGATCACCATAAAGAGTTGTATTTCTATGTGTGATACTATGATACAAACGGTTGTGACCTTCTGGTCTAGAGTTACGTTGAGCACAACACTTTTGTCCACACTTGTTCACATATTGAGCATGCATGTAATAAGTACCATAATATTGTTGAAACCAATGCGTCACATAAGTGTCATTTTTTCCATACATGTCCGGTTTGAATCGGGTTAACAGTATCTGGTTCAAGTCACATTCACGTGAGATAAAATCCAAAGCGAATAGACAATACACACCACACACCGGTAACATATCGCCTTGTATTCTCATGGCATTCCACAGATAAGTTTTGTTGGCATGTTTTTTCACAAAGGTTAGAATCTCTTCGAAAGGTGGTAATCCGTAGGAATCAAAATACACTGCTTTATTGTCTTTTAAATAAAGAGCCACCCAGTGTTCTCCAGGTTGATTCCCGTTATGGGTATTCACAATATAGGCTTTCACGTCATGCGGTTTCTCTGAAGGTAATTGATCTTTGGCACAAACACGTGCACGTAGTGGTTTTAATAACGGCGAATGATCTAATAGGTATTGTAGTTCATTCGTCTCCATAATGCCAATTTCTGTTGACACGTTCAGCCCAAACACTGATCCATTGATCTATGAACTGATTCTGAGTGAGTTCTTCTTTAAATTGAATCCATAATCGACACGCGTCTCCTTTTTCACTATCGGTCAAGGTCACTAATTCAGGATACCACTTTTCCATGACCTTGAACACGTCCAAACGTTGAATCGCTTTTTGAATGTAAAGTTCTGTCCACTCTTCCGTATTCGTGTATAAGCAGAGTACATGTTGTACTTGACTAGGATGATTCACTCGACAACCATAACAGTCTTTATGCACTTGATTATAAATTAAAGATTGGAGTGCTTCTGTGACGTGATGATTCAAGCACTCTTGTAAAAAGTCCGTCCTTGAACTTGTACAACAAGGATACGCCAATAACTTCATTTCGTAATCTTGTCCTTTTTCCAGGTGTTCAATATCCATGTCTTCCATCTTAATAATCTAGAAGCACTTCTCTGAATTGATTGATTTCAATTTGATTGTCGTATTCCGCAAATACAATCACGTTGATGGCTCGTTCAAGTGCTGTCCCAAAGTGAAATTCCAATCTCAGATTGCCCGTTTTTATAGGATGGAGTTGACCTTCCTCGCAACCTTGATCTGCTGTCAAGTCCAACCCCCACAGTGTGTATCCGTTCCGATAATCAGTCATGCTCAATCCAAATGAACGATTGAGACCAAGAGATCCTGTCGCTTGATAAAGTGACATGTAGGATCTTAGAACTTCTGACGTTTCAAAATTGGGTTGAAACGCTTTGTTATGAATACTTTTTCCGTCAATGCTGACTTCTAGATGATTCAGTGTAAAATGACGGAAATCAAAGGGGTTGGTAGCCATGTCTCCATTCATGTCTCCATTTCTTACCATACCGATGATAAGCCGTTTTGGCAATTGACCTTGAAATAAATGATCTTCAATCTTGGATCGTTGACCGTTAGGAATCGTAAATGCTTTTACTTCAGTTCGTCGGATGGGGATTTTCATGTTATGTTGAGCAATCTGTTGATTGAGTTGATTGGCTACCACTGGCAGTAAATCTACTGTTCTTACATTGAATCCTGCTTCTAGAAACTTGATTTTGCCCGGTGCGGCACCCATGAGACAGAATTGGGGTGACGCTTTGTTTAGTCTTAAGCGTATTTCCATACCATTGGGTAAATATTTATCTTGCATCATCAGATCCAAATGAAGTCGTCCACATAGTTCCACCACACGACTTTGATGGACACGAGCACGCCTCTCAATATAGCCCAGGTTACCCCCGTCATGTGCGTGGGTGTTCATATGACCAGGGGTGTCTTCAGCCCATAACTCTAACGCCTGAAGCTGAGTGTCTTTGCAGCTTGAGGTGAAGGAGAGTAAATTTTCTATGTATGCCCGATAGGCATACGTGTCCGCATTGCTGGTGATCAGTTTATTATTCAGGTACACATCAATGCTTGAGAACATGCTGTGAAAGAAATTGTTGACGGTAGCAATTTCACTGTCGGCCGCTAGGTCTGTACCATCTGCCTGTATAATTTTGAGTTTTAGGTACAGGTAAGATTGATTCAGATCTGTCCATTTTTCTGTCTGTGCAGGAATCACAAATTCAATCGGAGCATTATTGTCCAGAGCAGAAATGGGATAATGCTCAGTCCATTGACCTTCTTGCATGGCTGTCATGGTAGGTGGCACAACAGACACACCCAACTCTGTCTTACTACATTCACAGGAACCGTGTTGCATCATGATTAATCGAAAATATCAAGAGGTCTGGCCTGCTTAACTCGGCGATGATGAAGTTTCGAATGAGGTCTTTTCTTGACTGGTTTGCTCTTTATACGTCTTTTAGGGCTGGCCACAGCACGTAGCAAGGATTCACCCACATCTTTTAATACAGAGGCTCCACGTTTTCGTATTACTTGTTTAGCGTTTGATCCTGTCAAGATATCTTTGATAGCGGCTTTTCCTTGCTGGAGTCCTTCTTTTTTCAAGGTGCGAACTCCAGATTTCACAAATGGATTTAGTAAAGGCATGATTCTTTTCATGGCTTTCTTAAACATGGATCCAAGTCCGTGTCCATATTGTCGAGGTTGACCTTGGTAAGTAGGTATCATTGTCTTTGACGTAGGTGTAGTTTCACCATAGACTTCCCATGAATAAACTGAATAGACTGGCCAGTGTCACCCCTTATATGGATAGTGATGGTGTCAAAGTCGGCTTTAGCCAGTGGTACATAGTGTAAATTCAAGAACTCGAAATGAATATGGGGGTTAGTTCCTGCTTTCGTTCTCGGATCAAATGGAGCTACACGTAAGATGGGGGCTTCTATGTTTCCCAAATAGGTATAAGCCGCGAGGTCAGAATAAACAAACAAATGATTATGACCCATGTTAATATCTACGCCATGAGGAAACGGATCTGGAGTGTCTTTTAAAAAGATGGTAGGAGAACTATCAGGGGCTCCACCCAGTTTAATAAACATGTGGGGATGAAACTGAATGCCTAGTTGATCCGAACTGTCCAGTTTTGCGCGTTTACTTTGTCCTGAAAAACCCATGGTAAATCGAAGGCCTTTCTGTCTAAATATTTTACCCAGATTATCTTTTACGGTAAAGTCAATCGTCTCGATCAAATGTTGGGGTGTGACATAAGTTCCTACAGGAATACAAAGTCGTACACCTTTTTCTTCTTTATTGGGGAGAGTACAATAGGACATTAAGGATTCAAAGGCCTTACCCAGGACAGGATCGTGTGTGACAATGCAGAAATGTCGCTCTTCTTCAGTGACATTAATGACCTGACTAGGAACAATCATTTCCACTAAGGCAATTTCCCAGTCTTGTTTATTGAGATGGATGGGTTTTGTCAGTTTGGTACGAAAACAACATTGCGTATTGTCTGGGAATAAATCCATAGAGCTATCACTCATGAGTGTTATGTAAAACGAACTCATGTTGATTTAGGTTTATTGAATTTCAAGGAGGGATTCGGTAGAATATAACCTAGAGAACTACTTAAAAGCAGAAGCCACAATTCCCGATCGGGTCGTTGAAAACACAAATTAAATAGCGATACGGTAATAATGATAAATACCACTACAATTTGTGACAAAAAAGTGACCTTATTTTTAGGTTCACACAATTTGGCTTGCTCTGAGGCAGTCACTACCACACTGGCCGTATCAGCTTGAGACATGATGTATTTATTAACAAACTTCAAACGAGATGGGATTCGGGAATCCAACTGTCAAATTTCGAAGGATAGCCTTTCCAATGCACTTTAATTTCTCGTCTTCCGTCTACCTTACTCTGGCGATGGGCGAGCACTGATTCAATTTCATAGATAGCATCATCTTTTATAACCTGTACTTCAGAGAAATAAAACGAACCCAGTATGGGTTCTCCGTCTAAATCAGTCAATTTCACAGTAGCAGGAGAGGTCTTTTTGACTTGGATCACTTTAAACAGTTCAGTGGTCCAGTTGGGTAGATAACCTTTATCAAATGTACGTTTTGTTTTATTGATACGAACAATATCTCCCACATGAAGGGTCGTCGACGCTTTTTTTCTTGATTTTCCATACAAGGTCAAGGCCACTTGAGATTCGTTATTCTCATTTACGGATACGGGTGCCATTTGTATACTACGATGAACACGATGATTATAGGCATGCACGAGATCAGGCAATACCTGAATATACCTTCGTGTTTTATGATGCGTAAAGTATTTCCACATGCGTGATTTTAAGGTTCGTTGAAAACGTTCCACTATACTAGCCTTCGTTTCTGGGTTTTCAGTCGTAAAATAATGAATCCCTACTTTGTCTAAAAACTGTTGAAACCTTTGATTCTTGAATTCTGTTCCTTTATCGGTTTGCAACGCTTTAGGTTGTCTCGTTTTAAGAATAGAGCGAAACGCTTCCACCAATGTGAGCCCCGTTTTATCCTTGAGGGGAACGACCCAAGCATATTTTGAAAACACGTCAATGACACACAACAAATATCGATAAGGGGTGTTGTACTGAGCCAAGGATTGCATGTCTGCCAAATCAGCTTGCCATTGATGATCAATACCACCCACAATCGTTTTCCGTCTCGAGAATGCCCTACGGATAGGTTTGTGCAGGGTATAGGTCTTTTGTCCCTTCAACCAGGATCGTACTTGACTTGGTGTAATGGATTTCAGTTGAGTTCGAGCTGCTGTAGTAAGACGTTCTACCCCACCAAAACCAGCCGGATGATGGGGATCATAATAAATCTGATGTAACAGACTGTCTACCTTTTTGTTCATGTTGTCTAGTAGGCTTCCCACTTAGGTTCTGCTTTCATCTGTTTGACAGGTTTACTTATAGGTTCTGCTTTCATCCGTTTAGGTGAACGAGACTCAACAAAACTATCAAATTCATCATCTTCCTCCGAATCGTCTGCTTTTCGCATCCATGACCATCTCCGTTTATTTCCTATCACTTCTTGTGGTACATTGACATCTCTTAGTCCACTAGAAAACTGTTCCCATCCTCTAGGCTCCGACCCTTTTCTATGACGTATGACATCATTGACCAAATCAATAATGTTGGATCCTTGTATTGGTTTTCCATGGTATTCCAACATCCCATGATCATTCCATGACATGTGGGGATGATTTTGTAGAAAGTGTAATAAAAGCTGAGTTTTTCGACGCATGGTAGTAGGAACACTTTCAAGAATCCGATCCGTCAATGTAGCAGGAGCCGCTTGTGCATCTTGAGCGGCTGGAACAACCGGTGCACCCGGTGCAACCGGTGCAGCCAGAGTAGCCGGTTCACGTGCTTTTTGATGAGACAGTTGAAACTTTTGCAAGACTTGCCCATAGTGTTGTGCTTTTTCTGATTCAGACAACGATTCATTTTGTAATACGTCTCCCATTTGTTTCTGTAAATCGGATGTTTGACTGACTTGCGGGGGAGGAGGTAAACGTGGTCGTTGTTCTGTTTTCCATCGATTCATCTCTTCTAGCATTTTGAACGGGACAATAGCCATTTTCTTCATAGCTTTTTCACCAGTGTGGCAACACCTCCACTGAGTGCTCCTGCAGCAACAGCTTTAGCAATGATTGGAGCAAGAGCCAGTAATGGAAATAACCCTCCTTTTTGATTCAACACACGTTTCTTTTTTTGAATGGATACTCTTTTATCTGCTAAAGTGCGGAGATGTTGACGCTTGGACTTCAACCTTTGCTTTTGAGAGGGGGATAAGGCAACATTGCCTTTTAAAACATTCTGACAGCATTCTGACACACATTGAATCATTTCTTTAGATGCTCCATGTATCATCTTTCTTCTTAACCCATCTGGGGCTTGAGTTAAACCCAAAACCAGATGTCCGTATTTATGCAGGAGTGGTCTCTTTGGTGCCATTATGTCAAATAATACCTGTTTTTACTTCTTTACAGCTTTTATACTAAAGCATCAAAGGCTTGTCTTGAAGCTGGATTCATAGGGCCCTGTCTCATCAGGTGAATACGATGTCTCAAAAGGGGTTTCAAGACAGCCTGTCTTGATAAGGTAGATAAGGATAGGGGTGAAAAACGGCACAATGGAGTGTCTGGTGAACTTCTTGAACTGGGAGATGATCTACTAGATGATCTGCTGGATGAGCTGTTAGATGAATTTCTTGAAGAACTCAAACTACTTGACCCACTGGTTGAATAACTACTTGGCGAACTGCTTGAATAACTGCTTGGTCCACTGCTTGGTCCACTGCTTGAATAACTGCTTGGCCCACTGCTTGAATAACTTCTAGATAAACTGCTTGGCCCACTGCTTGAATAACTGCTTGGTCCACTTCTAGATGAACTGCTTGGTCCACTTCTAGATAAACTTCTTGAACTTCTAGATGAACTGCTTGGCCCACTGCTTGAATAACTGCTTGGTCCACTTCTTGATAAACTGCTTGGTCCACTTCTTGATAAACTTCTAGATGAACTTTTAGATGAACTGTTTGATCCACTTCTAGAAGAATTTCTTAAGCTTTTAGATGAATTTCTAGATGAGCTAAAGTTCAAACTACTCACAGGACTGATAGGAGACCATTGTAACTTACTGATTGGAGTTACAGCCATAGAGGGTGTTGAAGTGGTTTGCTTTCGACGACGGAGAGTAATAAAACGTTCATTGATCTTGGCAGGCGATTTTCTAGCTTTTTTAGCTGGAGCTTTTCTAGGTTTTCTGGCTGGTGCTTTTCTTTTAGCTGGAGATTTTCTAGGTTTTTTAGCAGGCGCTTTTCTTTTAGCTGGAGATTTTACAAATTTACGAATCGTCTTTTGACCATTCCATCGGAGTAAACTTCGTATCATGACTCCACCAAGAAATCCACCTCCTCCTGGTTTCAATATGAGTTGACGTTTAGTATCCATGTCCACTTAATCATCTCCCAGCTGCTCTAATTCATGCTGATGTTTTTGCATAAAGTTTTGTGTTTGTTTAGGTAGCACAATTTTCTTTTTTAAAATCACCTTTGCTGCTAAGGTGAACCACTTGAGCATTTCTTTTAATCCAGACCGTAGCATTTGCTCCCGTACAGTAGGGTCTCGTTCCTGACCCAAATGTTCTAACGATTGAGCTATGGCTGTGGCTGACATGATGACTGAATGATCTTATATGAGTAAACGATGTTTATATATACACAACTGGCCCACGTTTTTCTCCAGTGATCCAGTGATGAAAAATATCAGTTCTTAACCGATAACTGTCTGGTGTTTGAGGGTGAAAGTCAATCACTAAATACCCATGAGGTGTAGAGATAGCATCTTGATAAGCGGGTAACAAGTGTGGCAATTGAATTTGATTCGCCAACACTTTGATTTGTCCTTTATCTCTTGTGTTTTGAAATAAGATCATGTAATGTGCATTTAAACTCAGGGTACGACTGGCTTTCGATTGTTGAAACATGTTTTGTGTAATGTAGATCACACTAGCATTACGATGGTGACCTTTTCGTGTAAACCATAATTTGATTTTCTCTTCATCTTTATCACCAAGCATGTCATCAAATATAATTAAATGAGGAATGGATGTATCCTCTACTATCTCTTCATCCTCGTCAGGTATCCCCTGTATGAACCGAATACTAGGTTCTTGTTCTTGTAATTGTGCATAGGCTACTTGCCATTCTTTGTAACACCATACAATACGCTCAGGTACTACTTGAAACAAATCTGATTTGTATTCCAACACCTTTTTTACGAATTGTGTTTTACCAGAGCCACTAGGGCCTGCGATAAACATATTGCAAGGATGCTTAAAAAGTAAACTGGACTCCATGACGTGAAAATCACAACTAACACTATTGGAAGAAAAACATTTTATTTATTTGTGTAACAAGTTTATGTATGAGTACAAGAATAATCACAACAAGAACAACACATGTCATGTAAGGGTAACAACAGTTTGTCAGAAAATTCAAACACACATTCTGAATGTCCAGATTGACTCAGAAATGTTAACACAGAGTCATTGTTCACCACCTGTTTGAACCAATCCGTTTCACTCAAGTCCATGGGTACTGATTGTTTATAAAATGAATTCATTACATGAAGTCCATGTTTCATTTCTTCAAACATGTCTGGTGTACTCAACTGTTGTCGAATCCATTCCAGAGAATGATGACCTTCAGGTATCTTCATACGATAAGCAAATACCAATGCTTTTCTCAACAGGGTATGGTTCATAATATCAAACTGTTCCATTCTTGAATCGTGTGAATCACTCTATCGTTACATACATAAGTATTCCAATCGTCTCGATGGATAGCTTTCAAGTCTAAGTGTGCACTGATCATAGCATCACGAATCATCTGTCTAAATAGTTCAAACGTGTGAGGATTCAGAATCCACGCGCGAATGTCCTTGACCTTGACAAGGTCATCTTGTACAATACTGTATAACGTATCCGTATACAGCTCAAAATCCAAAATGTAATATAAACTTATAAATCGTCTAGATGGTTTAACCATAATTGAATATTTCCTGAACAAATCACTATTCTAGGTCGATTCGCATGAACGGCTTCAATCTCGTCTTTGACTTCTCTTAAGCGATGCCTTAATTTATAGAACACGGCACGATACTGTAGAATATGAATAACATGAGTGAACGGTACCTGTCTCTTAAATACCATGATACCACGTATTTTAAACTGTGAATACGGACGCCATCCGGGGTGAGATCTCCCATTGTCCTCTTCAGCCATACTGAACCATATCACATTGGGGGTAGAACGAAAATTGTTAGCTAAGGCAGATACGTCGCTCAAATTAGCATCGTGGATTAAAAAATCCCATGTCGTAGATAACATACGATCTAAGCTTTGTTGTACCACATTCAGTTTTCGTAGAATAGGTAATTTTTGGTTGAATGACAAGTCCTGGCGATCACCTACATCCTTCAACAGTCTCTCTATCCGTCGATGATTTGTATGTTGTAAGCTATGTATAGCATTATGAGTAGCCCATGTGTGCACTAACTCCATCTTCCATGTTTTAGCGTTAGCCCATATGACATAACGATAAATTTTAAGTCTCAGCTCTATCGGTAGTAAGGGTATCCAATCCATGTCTTTATGAATAATGAATTTTAGATGACTTGTTCTAGTCATTACCTAAAAGGTCAAGGTCAGTCATGTAGATAACCATAAGGCACAGTCATATGATTCTCGACCACAATACGTTTGGTATATACCGAACGAAATGTTTTGACTTGTTTCTCACTGGTCACGGTTCTGTCCTTATGACGTTTAATCCGAGAAGCATATTCAACTACGGTCGAATAATTATGTCTGTCTTTCACACAATCCACCATCGTATTGAAATTCACTTGTTGAGTGGCATTATAGTCTAACGTAATGCCTTTCACTTTGCATTTTTGATGGAGTTCACCGTTTTCAATGTATTCATAGCCATAGTTCTTTGGACCTAAAGCGACATATCTCACAATACGACCCTTTGGTACCTCATCTGTCCATTTTCCCAATCGACTGGAGATAATAGGAACATTATAGCCATCAGGGTCATGAATGTACATACAACTGTCTGTGTCAAAATACAGTACTCTCTTTCCTAGAGGTTCAAGCACTTTGTACAGTTCTAATCGAGCATAAGCCGTCACAAATGAAGCCACCACAGGATTGGATGATGAATGAGGGTCTGCTTTGTCCGATTCATCAGTATAATTCATTAACATGAATTCATCATGATCAAAACACTCTACATATTTCACAGACTTTTTAGGATCGTTCAGTATTCCGTAGAACTGGTCCAATCGATGAACATACTCTGTTTTAGGCAAGAGGTTAGTTTGAGCATTTTTACCCCAGAGACAATTCAGCATGGTTTTGGCAAAAGCTCGTTTTCCTGGATTTTTCTCCACCTGTTGCAAACGAATTCCTTCTGCTTCAAAATAATCTTGTTTAAATTTATCTTGAGCCTCTTCCGTATCCACCCCTGGAGGATATCCACTAGCCTCTTGTTTCATTTTCAAGTATTTGTCAATGTATTGCCGATAGACGTCCGTACTCCATTCATCCCAGTGCCATACATGATACACTTTTGATACTTGATAGCCTAAAGCAATAGCTTTAGCCAATTCAACATGAGTCCATGTGCCATACAAGAACCGTTCATACGGGGAATGTGTACAATAATCCATCTCCTTCTCAGCACAGGTACGACATAGCGTAAACACCATTTTGCTATTACAGTGTATGGGTAAGACAGGCATCCATAAATCTTGCGGGGGTAGAACACGGCATTTAATCAGTCCTTTGTATTTCTCAATATGCTGTTGATCAATTTGTTCTTGACTCATGATCACTGGATGACCTATCGGATAAGCCCTGTACTTGTTCACATACGGATAGAGAGAACAAATATCCACATATTTGATTTCTTGATCGTTGTCTACTTCATGATACAGTCGAACGGCATTCGTACGACCTCCGAACAAAGCTTCCCTGGGTTGAATCGGGTCTTGACCATGATAGAATCGTTCCACTCTTGTCTTATAGGTAGGATCCTTTTGACAACGCTGATCAAATTCACATTCCCACATGACCACAACAGGATACCCCTGTTCTTTCAAAGACTCCAGTCGCTTATACGTATCGTGATAGGCCTGTTGCATGCTTCTCAAAGTATACGGATTGATGGTTTCCCGGTTAGGAAAACAGGTGGGGCACCCATGGTACCAACATCCCATGAATTCATACACGGTGTTGGTCTCTTGACAATAGCCATCCACGTAATAAGGTCCAATTTTGACTTCGCCTTTGTTATTCAAGGCATGCCGAATATGTATCTCTTCGGTGACAGCCATCATTTGTAGCCAACGTATGCCTTTCATGGAATACCGGGTTTTATTGGGATACCCGGCATCCGAAATCACGGCTAAACTATGAGGTGGCATGGAATTTTTGCGCCAGGCTTTGTTACACACTTGAGCTAATGTGGTAGCTTCAGTAAATGGATCTATTTGATCACTGTCCAATAATTGTTGACGAAATTCTCCACACCCGCGCCTTAAAATGTCCACATCCGATTGACAGTATTTCTCCATTTCCTTTTGAAAATCAAATACGTCTCCTTTTCTTTCATTGTACCAGGTTAAAAACTCTTCACGTCGCTCTGGTTTCATACTATCCGGTTTGTAAAAGTGTAGCGGCAAATAAGGTCCCACATAATCTTGATACGCCAAGGTGTTTGCATAGAATGGAAACCATCCTTTGGCTAACTCGGTCAGTCCAAATGTATTGGGAAAATAGGAGAGAGGCATACTCAGGAAACTGAGGGAGTCAATCATGCGTATTCCATGCACTCTCAATTGAATGATTTTACTACCATTCATAATCAACTGGGGTTTCGCCGTCCCCTGAGTAACCACATATCTAAGAATAAACTGAGCGTCATAGCCTTGAGCATTGTGGGCTATCACTGTCGATCCTCGATGGGTAGGGAGGAATAGCCAAGTACAGAATTGTTGTAACGTATTTTCACCACGGAATGTCATTTGCCTGGCTTCATTCACCTCTTCACAATACTCACATGGAGCTTTCACGGACTTACACATACAGTCACCACAAGCACGTTGAGCCACACAAAAATTAGGGATATGTTCTCCAGAATCAAAACGACATTCAAAATCAAAAAAGATGAATGGTACTTCTGGTTGTTTTCTATCGGGTGGATCATACGTTGGAATGTAACAGTCATGATCTGGTCATACTATGGCTTTACAACACCTGCATTTCTTTGTCCCTGGGCAAACGTGATTCCGTTTCGTTCCAAGCACCTTTTGCCCACATTTCTTACAATTCCATACGGATTCACAAATGGTTTTACGTTGTTTTCCCGTTTTAGTTTTATGATTGTCAAAACATGCCTGACTCTGGAATAGGCGACGGCAATCCGGACATCTTATAGATTGTCCTGCTGGGCACAGGGTGTGAGCATAACACTGACAAATATGGCTACACTGGTGTCCTTCACGGTGATCATAACTGATATCGCACCATTCACAATAATAACCCCGTCCGAGAAATCCGGTAATGGATACGATACAGTCATAATGATTATCATGGTGAAAGATATGAATCACACGACTTTTTTCAGTCAGAGCAGGTGGTTTGAATAACAATTCACTTCCATAATGTTGTGGATGGATTTTAATCACGTAGCTGGGATAGAGATAGTCCTGTAGTTTTTGGTATTCTTCTATACCACACGACTGATCCGATGAAATACCCACTTGCTTTAATAATGCTTCAGCTTCGTATTTTTGAAGATTTTTCTTAGACTGACGTATAAGATGCCATCGTTTTGTTCCATTCCGGGGTTTGATTTTCATGTAGTTTGCACCGTCCTACCACAATCGATCTAGCTAAACACATAGAGTCTTTACTATTGTCAATACACACAACACTTGTCTTTGACTTCCGTATACTGGATAAGTTTGATGCTTTAAACGTTTTCTTTCCGGATCCCTGTGGCATAGCAATATGCGTAATTTCCATCTGTGCCGCCCCATCATGAATTTTAAATTGACGGTTACTTTGTGCCACACGTTCAATTTCATCCAATAATGTATCTCCACTAATACGAGATGCCCTATTAAACGGAACATGTATCCCAAAGTCCAAATCAGGATGCAGAATAGATACTCGAACTCGATCATTCGATCTCACTTCACATCTCTTGTAGAGTTGGTCCATCATATCATTAAACAACCTGTTTGTAAATTCAAACGATTGATTATACGGTTGAAATGTCACATCATATACTTTGGATTGTGTCTTGAATTTTCTTGACTTTCTTTCCATGCGTGACTGTATGTCATAATAGTCGCGCACAGGCTCAACCTTACTTCGTTTAGTTGGAGGTTCATCCTCACCACTAGTACTGTCGGTATCTGACATGATTATGATCTTAAAACGTCTCCGCCGTTTTTTATACTTCGGGTTCAAGGTCACAACGCGTGACACTCTATAAAAGACGTACGCTCCGTCCGTTTTTTATCATTTCAACATGAGCGATCCTAAAATGAACCAAGTTGAAGAGAACCGAGATCAAACTTTGATGTATTCATTAAAGAAGAAAATTAAAGAGCTTAACAACTTAGCGGATCAGCTCTGTGGACAGAAAAATGTAACATGGGATCATATCAAGTGTTATCGTTGTGGAAAGAAAGGACATTATTCTACAAGCTGTACGGAACCCTTCAACAATGAATGTTTTTATTGTCATGAACAAGGACATTTCATCGCAGACTGTCCTAAGAAACAAGGTGAACAGGTCGATCTACAGGACGCAGAACAGAGTAAGAAAAAACGTAAATACAAAAAGAATCCAACAAAAACTGTGAGTGACTTTGTGTAATCCAGACAATGTGTTGGACAATTGTGTATAAATTGGAGACTAAGTGAGTTGTATTGTGTTGTACTTTGTTGTACTTTGTTGTACTTTATAAATGTTTTCAAAAATAAAATGATAGACAATGTAATATGCTTTTGTCTTTGCTTGAGATATAAAACGAATCTAACACATATGGTGGCCCTAATAAGGGCCGATGGGTAATTTATTGCATTTCTGCAAGAAATAGGTATCGCCAATAGTTGGCTCTCAAATCCTCATCATAAAAGATGGCAAGGTCAGGGTATAAATTACCCATCTTGATATCCATCTTGACAATACTAACATCTTGGAATTCAGACAAGTCTGGGTACAAATTACCCATCTTGACCACCCAAACATCTTCTTGTAACTCATCAGGTTCATCAGAAGAACTTTTCAAGCAGTTGCCCATGTTGAATCATGAAACATAAATGAGCTATGGAACATGAGAAAAACACTGACCTAGAACAGACCAATGAAATGCCAGTAAAATAGACCAATGAAATACCGTTAAAATGGACCAATGAAATACCGTTAAAAATGGACCAATCAGAGTCCTTGTATCATATGAGAGTCAGTGACCTTGCCTTGATCTAATTTCATTCTGTATCAAGATGTCTCAACGTACAGTCAACATTATTAAGAGAAAATATGCCGCCTTAGGGCGGTATATTGAACAGCTGGAAATGCAGTTGGAAGAGCTGAGGCTAGAGGTCAAGACCCTAAGAGAGGGGAAGCAGTTTGTAGAGGAGGTCGTGGTCAGCTCTGGGGAAGAGGACTGGGGGGATACCCCTCAAGAATCAACCCCAGAGAACTGGGAAGATGAGTTAATAGAGGTTCCTTCGAACCTCTACCAACCTACACCGGACCCCAAGGATGTCCAGAAATGGGACAAGTGGTGTCCCGCTTGTATGGGGAGATGCGGTCAACGCCATTAATTCCCATACAAGCACCAACGGTCCTTTTCAGGACCACCAACGGCCCTTTTCAGGGCCCCCCATACAATTCAGAAAGAATCATTCTCATATTGTCAATATTTACAGTCCTATCTGATAACACCAAATACAAATATACGGTGTGAGGTAAGTTTTCTATAAACATTTCCTACAAATATAAGTGATAGTATGATGTGTACAATCATTTTCAACAAATGTATACAAAGTGTTAGTATGAAGAACAAAGTATTTCCCCCACAAATATAAGTGTTAGTATGTGATGTACAATCATTTTCAACAAATGTATACAGTGTTCAAATTGCTGTGATAGTATTAAGTGTACAGTCTGCAAAGTGCTGTGATAGTATAATGTGTACAGTATTCAAATTGCTGTGATAGTATTAAGTGTACAGTCTGCAAAGTGCTGTGATAGTATAATGTGTACAGTATTCAAATTGCTGTGATAGTATTAAGTGTACAGTCTGCAAAGTGCTGTGATAGTATAATGTGTACAGTATTCAAATTGCTGTGATAGTATTAAGTGTACAGTCTGCAAAGTGCTGTGATAGTATAATGTATTTTTCTACAAAGTGCTGTGATAGTATAATGTGTACAAAGCATATCTACAATATAACCTTGACCTTGACGTGTCAAACACTTGTTCAAAAAAAACTTGAAGTGTCACACTTATTTTAAAAAACTTGAAGTGTCACACGTATTCAAAAAAACTTCTCACAATTGACCTTGACCTAATAGAACACTGGCGCGTGCAGGCAAAAAGTATAAATACCCCCGGCGCAGACACTATTTTTTCATTATCTAGCATGGAGTCCTTCAACATGCCATACGATGTATTGAGAGAAGCACTAGAATCATCTGAGTTAATAGACCCGAATGCGGGTATGCATTACAACCAGCCGAAGTACAACCAGCCAAAGTACGGTCAACTACAGTATAGGCAGCCACAGTACAGCCAATACAGTCAACCACTGTACAGCCAATACAGTCAACAGTCCATGGTAGATGTACAACCCCCTATGGTAGATGTACAACCGATACAACCCATGGTAGATGTACAACCCACTATGACGAATACACAGCCTATGGTAGATGTACAACCCACTATGACGAATACACAGCCTATGGTAGATGTACAACCCACTATGACGAATACACAGCCTATGGTAGATGTACAACCCACTATGACGAATACACAGCCCCCTATGGCGAAAACACAGTCTAATACAATTACAAAGCCTACAACAGGATTGTCTGTTCTACAAGGTATCAAGGAAGAAATGGTACAGATGAATCAAGTCATGCAAGAGATGGTCAGACTCATGAAGAATCAAGAAGTACGGTTTAAGCCACAAGAAATGATTGTACCTGTACAGTTTATGTATGATTCAAAGAAACGAAAACATGAGCATGAGAAAAAGAAACCGGAGCATGACAAAAAGAAACCGGAGATGACAGAAACGAAGAAACGAAAACATGATCTTGAGAAACAACCTCGGGGCAAGTATGGTAAAGAAATAAAGAAATGAAGATCCGACTAACAGCCACAACCAACGGTCCTTTTCAGGACCACCAACGGCCCTTTTCAGGGCCACCATGTCTTTTCGAAAGAAAATTCTCTCATTGTCTAAATTTTAGTCTATACACACACACACACACACACAGTGCCAGAAGTTTCCGAAAATTCAATTCATACTATTTTGAGCACCCAATATGGATTCCAATTTGTCCCAATTTGTCACAATTTTGTTTACTTCTGGCACCGACCTTTTTTTTTTTACTCTATATTTCTATATGGTGCCAGGAGGTAGGGTGCCAGGGTATCGCCCAATACTACTCAAGATGTAGTCACACCAAACATACCAGATTCTTTTTTAGAGATGGACCACAACTGGAACAGCAAGATTTAAATGAAGGTAACCTAGCTGAAACAAATAAGACATTTACAAAAATTTATAACCTTTTTAATCGTAAGCTAACTGAAATTGAAACAATGTTTTGTTGATGGGTCTTAAATTTACTCCTACACCCGTAAAAAAATAATTCATATGAAATAAATACAGATATCAATGAATTCTTTCGAAAAATTAGACCCCGAGAGTTTGGCTATTACATAATATATAATACCTATGGAATGTTGATTATTTTTCGGCTTGCTGTTCTAAAATTGCTTTTGACCTACATTTGTAACCAATGAAAGTGTTTGATAGAAAAACTTCAGCTGAGGTAGGAGTTTTCTCATAGGTTAAAAGCATTGTTGTTACAAATTTTTAGGGCAGAATCCGTAGTTATTTGTTTTACTGCCTCTGAAAATAATGCAATTATAAAAGCCGAAAAAAACGTCAACACAACCACATATTAAATATCAAAACGTTTAAACCATGAAAAATTATAGAAAATAGAATTTATACACAGTAAATAAGATAAAGATATCATATAATTATAATCTAATTTACCGAAAAGTAGTTCGTAAACTTTTAGCAATAAACTCAAGATTTTTTTATTGCCTTAAAGACATTGAACCAGGAATGCGAGGCATGTGTATATTCCACAGTAGGTGGGCCATTAAAACAGGCAGGGTCATTGATAGACTAGCTTCTAATTACATAATCAGTTACTATATGGCTAATATATAGATACTGTACGTATAGATACTTAAATTGATTTAATGTTTAATTAATAATATAAATCGTCCTTTTTTAAAACAAGAAGTATGTTTATATTAAATGCAAAATATTAAGAATAAGACAGTTCATTAATATGATTAAAGAAAATTAATTACTCTAATAAATGCTCTTCGCTGCAAACACATTTGCAAATATTTGTGTCTCACAGTAATTAGTTAGGTCTGGATGAATTTAAACAGTCCATTTTGTGAAATTAATACAAACGTATCCTAACACCTTTACCTGTTAAATTAAATATTTCTAACCAATATATTTTCTCAAGCAGTACTGGTATAAACATAGTTTCTTTGCAAGTTATTTTAAAGATTATAATAGTTATCTTGTAAAAAATAATTTCATGTATCAATAGAATGATTTGATTTATAAATAGACGAAGCGTTCAGTTGCATTTTTAATGTATAAAGAAGAAACAATTGGCAGGAATAAAATGTATGACCCTCTTATATGACTAGATGTCAAGTCTACAGACACTTAGCTGACCGTGAAAAGACAAGATTAATCCCATTAGGGGCAATAAAACAATTAAGAGATTAGACCTCATGTGGATTTGGGGGGGGGGGTCACTTATGTAGTAGCTGTTGAATGTAGTATGTTCGAGAATGTCATCTTTTTTAAAAGATATTTCTTGTTCATTATTGATTTACTTAACTCGGATTTTTTTTAACATTTTGTATACATAAAATATGTATATATATAAATAGGAAAACTTGAAAAATATTCTTGTCCGAAACCTCAAGGCCTAGAGCTTAGATATTTTGTATGTACAGTGTCCGACAAATCCAATGCCCGGAGCCCGCGGGCTACCAGAAATTTCGGCCGGACTACCAAAAAATATTGACGTAAGCCCGTCGGGCTACCTGTAAATCCTAAGATCAGTAGCCCGGACCTTTGCCACTGCAGTGCAATTCTCACTTTAATTCAATCATCGTGTATATTGTAAACATGTATACACGCGACCATACTGACACGCGCATAAATACCTGTCATCTAATTATCACCACTGAGGGTGTTAAGTGCGTTAATCCCTCGTACAATGTAATATGCCTACAGGCAATCTGAAGTAACCATCTTATCAGCGTCAACAATCGATTTGTAGACGCAACTTTAAATAGGTCATTACATGGGTCATTACATTTTCGAGGAATTGATTGCTAATTAATATTATCCAATCAGAAACGAGAACGGTCTTCAGCTCGATGTTTTTTTATTTTTTCCGTAGACGAAAAATGACGGGAGATATCATCGTAATTGAACGAATTTTATTGAAAATTTCTCAGGTAAATGGTTAAATCATTAGTATAAATGGTTAGTTCGAAGTCTCTGCTTTAAAATGACATGTAATGCATTGGTATTTGAAGCGAGTTTGACCTTATATATAAGGATATCAATCGTTTGTTTTTCCCCAAGTTAAAAAGTTTAACGCATTTCATAGGCTAATTACCTGAGGAGTTCTGAGATCGAAACGTTGCTTAACAAGTGCGTAGACTCATTATTATAGGTTGTAGCATTTTCAAGTGATCCTCTACCAAGTTTGCTTAAATTATTACCCTGTGGTCAAAATTGGCTCCGCCCCGAGGTTTAAACTTTTTTATATAGGCTCAACTAGGAAAATGTAAAAAATCTTCTTGTCCCAAACCGCATGGCCTAGAGCGTAGATATGTTATATGTAGCATTTCTTAGTGGTCCTCTACCATTGTTGTTCAAATTATGGACCGTGTGTCAAATTGGCCCCCGGCCGGGTTTACTCTATTTATATATGCCTACATAGAAATTACAAAGTAGGTCTTGTCAGACACCCCAAGCCCCAAGGCCTAAAGCTTGGATATTTTGGTCCTGGGGTAAAAAATGACCCCGTCCCCAGGTCACTTGATTTTACATGGGCTCATGTTTTTTTTCTCTCGGGGTCTTTTTTCTGGTGAGCGATACAGTGCCATCATTGCCCTCTTGTTTAAAATGTGGTGAGAGCACTGAATAATAACTCATTGTCTAGAAATATAAGGTTAGGAACAATTGTAATTGAATTCAAATACATGTGTGGGTACAGAAATGAATCCTCGGAATTCCGTAGTAACGACATCTTAAAACATTTTTTTTTAAATTAAGAACTGTCTTTGCTAGAATATTTTTAACTTGTGCATTCTTACACATCACTCCTCTTAATTATGATAAGAATTTTTCCTAGTTTAGCAAATTTTGAATGAGTATAAGAAAATAATTAAGATGTTTCATAAAAGCGAGACCTGGTCTAAGCCGATACACACTTAACTTATCTCCTACAGAAATTTACTTTAGCAATGGTAATTTTATTAAATGACTTATAGAGAGAAACATAGAGAGAAACATTTTATTTTCCAAATGGCTAAAAAGCCCACAAGGATACAACTATGCATAATATAAGATTGGCGAACAGTGAAATTTATATACATGTATAGATATGATTGTACAATCAAAGGAAGTAGCATACTAATTAATGGTAAATAATAGACAAGAGTACTTCATATATTAAAAGGCGAACGTTTTATATCACGCTCGGAGAAGGTCAATATGTATTACAAATATGTTTCATATGATAATTAAATAAGTTTTTTCTTCCTGACATTAGTTATGAGTGATTTCTCTTGAAAACAATTCGACAGAGTGATAAAATAATCTTTGCAAAATAAAATAAAAAATAGTTACATAATAGTATTTCTAAGTGTGAAAGCTTTTTCAACAAATATTCCAAGGTTTCTAATAATATGTTTGCTGTTTGAATTCAGAAGTTCTAGAAATTTTGACATATTTGGTCGGTTCCAGTATTTCTTTGGTATATATGTTATTCGCAAATTTTTATACATTAAACATTCTAAAACAAAATGATATTCGTCTTCCAAAGTATTACATATAAAACATTTTCTTTCATCAATTGGTATTTTGGTAGGTTTGACCCATCTACCAGCCTCTATTTCTAACCTGTGTGAGGACACTCTCAAGCGAGTTAGTGACTGAACAAATTTATCAATATTAAAACATTCAAGATACGGTTGAAATTTAAAAGAAGAAATATTCCTATAAAACAATGCTCTACTAGAGTTCGATAATCTAGAGTTCCAATTCTGTATAAACTGATCATTAAGTCTTTGTTTAACTATGTATAAAAACATTTTAACATTTCCTACACCTTGATAAATCCATGCGTCAACAAAACCCAAGGAACATAATAAATCTTTTAACATTGAGCACCAATTACGCCTATTGTCATGTTGTTCAAAATCACTTTTTAACAAAGAATAGATAATAAAAACATATTTGTTTGGGCTAAGTTGCAATATCTTTAACCAGTACTTAATAATGTTAAATAAATGTACAGTTTTAAATGATGTTCGTCCTAGTTCCCCATATATAAAGTCGTTTTGTGTCGATGTTTTAACACCCAAATTTTTTTTACAGAATTGTAAATGCACCCTTTCAATTGATAAGTCGTTAACAAAACCACAGACTTCGCTACAATAATTTAATATTGGGGATACAAGTTTATCAAATAATTCTAATTTATATGCCATGGCAAAAGTTTGCCATGGAAATTTTGCCATGGCAATATTTTGCCATAGCAATTTTGCAATTTAAGATTTCATATTTATTGATAAAAGCCATAAGGATTTTGTTAATTATGACACCTACACACACTTACATAGTGTTTCTTCAGATATTAAAAAAACGTTGCCATGGCAATTCATGGCGAAGGCAGTTTTCTTTGAATTTTTCAAGAAATTTAGTAAAGAAAGAAAAATAGGACTTACAACTTTTGAATAAATAACTAAATACTACAATTTAATAATGTTTTTGTTTTTCTAAAGCGCGTAAAGTATTTGCCAAACACCGGCGAAGCAAAAACAAACCGGCGGTGGTTTTAACCAAACAATTATTGCATGGTATAAGTACTATTAAAATTGTGTACAGTAGTTAAAACAAACGAATTTGCATATTCATAATTAAATGCATGTACAGTACAAACTCTCCAGAGTGGCTCTCTTTCGAGCAACAACCTCCCTTCAAGAACAGCATGATTTTTTCCCACTGCATGATTTATCAATAAATTTAACCTCTCTAGAGCAACAACTTCTCAACAATAACATAATTTTGCTACTCCTAATGGGTGTTGCTTTGGAGAGGTTGCACAATATTCATTTACGTAATGCTATTAAATATTTATGTTAATATTTTTACAAGTCTCACCTTTTTATACGTATTGATAGAAGGCCCGTCACCATGGAATGGTCGGTCAAACTCATCAATAAATTCTTTCAACCTTCCGATTGCATTATCTAATGTGCTAGCAACCTGGTAAGAATATATCAGCAAATATTTCTCATCTTAACAACACAAAAGTGGAGAGTAGCCCCACCATTAATCAATTTTAATCAAAACCAACTTTAAATGAAAAAGTATTAGAAATATGTCCAGAGGACATGAATGCCTCCGCTGAGAGAAAAGTAAAAAAGGGGCCATACTCCAGTGAAAATGTTTGGATTTTAACAGAAATCACACTTACCCTGTGTTTTATTATGATACACCTTCATGTAAAATAGGAAACCAATCTATGCAATATTTCTTCATTTATCTCTCGGAAACGAAAATTTGTACGGACAGAGTGAAGGATGGACAGTGGTAATACTTCATGCCCAAACACCATTTCGAATGGGGGGGGGGGGGGAATAAAAATCTTCACAGTAACCAAGCTTATTAAATACAATGTCATCGGCAAATAAGGAACCTAAGTGGAGCCACCTCCAGTAAGTGGTTATGGTTGCTGACTAGTAATTACTAGCCTCTCAATGCTGCAAGTTTGAGATCGAGAAGTCGTCAAATGACCCAGACTATTGGTGCAACAATGAACATCAGTGGAAAACAAGAGTGCCATGACACAAAATACGCCCGTCAAGGGCCATAACTCAGAAAAGCCTAGGCCGATTGGGCTGGTTATCGAACTTGAACGAGATCTCATGACCATAAACATTTCCATCAAGTTTGCTGAGAATCCGAATAAGCTGTTTGAACAAGAGATCGGACACCGTTTTGGATGCCGCCCGCCCGCCTGGATGTTCCCATAACATGACCCGTTTTTCAAAACAAAAAAATCTAATACAATATGAAGAATGAACTCCAGTAAATGAATAAAACTATGTCATGAAAAATGCTAGCGAGTTATTTACTTTTTCTTTCACACCATCAACCATACTTTTAATCCTTTCTTTAATTTCAGTGTCCAAATTAACAAGTTTTTTTTCTAGATTATCCAATTCATCAGCCATTTCTCTTCTACTGCATGTTGTAGCGTTTCTAGAAATTAAAAATATTGTTCTTACAATAGTGGCAACTTTAACTAGATTAAAACTCAGGGCTTTTTTCCTTCTATAGCAGGGGCCGTTAACAGGTGTCTTTCCCTCAGGAGAATTCTTTAAAATCATGCAGTTTTCCCCTAAAATTAAATAAGTTTTTTCTTCCCCTTTTACAACAATTATGCGTAATTTCCCCCCAAATTTAAAGAAAAGACCACTTCCCCTACCTGTGAAAAAAAGCCCTGAAAATTTCTTTTGGATAAAGCATGCTAGTATAAAAAATATATTTTTTGTTCGTTAGTTAGATGTCAACCAGTACCTTTCACAGTATATATTATCATACAGGGTAACCACCCGACGTAAAAAGTTGGAAGGTAAAACATGACCCTCTGCTGATAATTATTTCTTTCTAAAATAATAGTAAATTTGACTTTTTGTACAAAAAAGACTATAAAACAGACATAGTAGACTGATTAATCAACATGAAATAAACACAAGCTAAATCTTACATTTGTTCATCACTTTTCTCTAGAATATCTTCCATTAAAGTTTTTAAATCTGCTAGAATTCCCTTTCCGCTGTTTGTGTGTTGTTCAAACTTGGTACGAACTGCTGACTTAGATATACAATCCTAGAGAAACATGAAGATAGAATATCACAAGTTATGACTGTAAAATGACACACAATTCAGTACACAAGTCAAAAAATATTAGAACTTCTCCAAAGCAACACCATTTGGTAGTAGCAAAAGTATGCCGTTGTTGAGATGTTGTTGCTCTAGAGAGGTTAAACTAATACATTTAATTAAATCGTGAAGTAGGGAAAATCATGCTGTTGTTGAATTGAGGTTGTTGCTTGAGAGAGGGCTGCAATGTAGATGTTGTACTGTATACAATCTTGAAACATCGATAATGTAAAATCAGAATTAGATGTACTTTCCGCTGGCCATTTCTAACTACCCTTTACAGTTTGTAGCAGTAATTTTGAGAGTGTGAGTAATGATTCAGTATGGAGAGGTTAGCATCAACAATTTTACAATGTGACAGAAGAATATAAACAAACCAAACTAGATCTAGGCAATAATCATCCTCAAACAAGAAGGTATGTGGCTATCCAGTAATAACCAACTAGGTACCTTTAATGTTAAAATTGGGTCTATGATATCAAAAGAAATCTGTTTGAGATAAACATTTTCAAGCGTTGACAATTTCTTTTGAAGACATTCATGAAATACTTCATTCGCTAATTGCTACATTTTAGTAAGTAAAGTTTTATCCGTTAAACAAAATAGTTTGGATAGATTTGGAAGTTGTCATAGATTTATCTGTATGTCATTTGTTCTACTGTTCATGTTTTGTATTATTTTGGAAGTACAAGAGACAATAAAATAACTAATTACACACAATTATACCTCAAACACTCTTTCAAAATTAGCAAATGCAGACAGTCTCTCCTGAAATCCTTCTTGAAGAATTCCAGCTGTAATAGATAGATACATGATGGTTGAACATTTTGAAAAACCGATAATCTTAACCTTAGCTCAGTGGAAACAATAAAACCCAGCAGTCTTCGAATTTAGTCCCGGACTATGGACCGAGTCGACCGAAGTGGCCCATCAGTCCAGTATATTTGAAAAGATCAGTGGTCCAATAGTCCAGTAAATTTTTCAGTGATAATTTTATGTTTCAGAACAAAAATGTTCTTAGCACTCTCGAAAAATAATTTTTTAGAAAAAATATATAAAATTTTATGTGTACTCATTTTGGTCCACTAAAAGTTCAGGTAAAGTTTGCATTTTCACTGGACATAATGTCCAGTGCTTAAACAGTTGTTCATGAAGACTGTCCCAGTACAGTCCGGTTCGGTGAAAAACAGAACTTCCAGCATATTCTTTCACCCCTGTAGATATAATATCAGTACAAAAAAACGCTCTTACAAAACAAAGCTGATTCATTATTTCAGAGATTCATTCCAGTTCTTTATATAAACTATAATTTATGAACTAAAACACATACTGGGTGTTTGAGTTCCCTGCTCCTTGAGCCTTGATGCCAGAGCTTCACGAGCTGACACAAAGAACACTCGTTCCATGCCTTCTTTACGGTCCATTACGTTAACTTCATCACAGAGAAACTGCACAGTTCTGTCTAAATGTTGTTGCTTCACCATATCAACATCCTCTTCAAATGCAGATATATCCCAGTGATTTTGTAGAATAAAAATATTGGGTTTGGATAGCCGTGAGCTCACTTTGTGGAAAAAGTTCTTTTCCTGAAAAAATGAACAATTACAATGTATTTAAATCATATTGACAACTAACTGTACAGGCAAATAACTAACATATGCCATCAAATCTTTCTGATCATTCATATGACATTTTCATAGAAGACAGAAAAAGAACATTACAACTACAATATCTACTTGGTTACGTTGACGATAACATGACTATTTTGAACTATGGACACTTCGGACCACGGACACTACTGACCAGACCCTTCGGACCATATCTTGGGACAGTACGGACCATACTTTGGGACAGTTCGGACCATGCTATTAAACATCATTATACGGACATTTTGTAAAGTTAGCAGATATATTTACAATGGTAGGATACTACGTCATCTCGCACCTGTTAAAAAGGTCCTCCCTGGACACAAAAACGTAAACAAACCAGATAAAATGTTATTTTTCGCTTTAAATGTACACTTTTCAAAAAATCAAAGTTGTGCGTCAAGCAACTACATATTTCAAGTTCATAATGGTGCAGTTCTATTTCTTGTTGATAAACCCGTTTGAGCCCGAAAGATGTTTTAGACATTTATTTTCAGAAGTCCATCCGGGATTCCGTAACAAAGCTGATATATCTTGGGTGTTTTTCACTTACCTGGCTTAGAGTGTAAAGAACGAATTATCACCGCGTGTTTCGTATAGCATTTAAGTAAAAGAGCACATGTATTTTTCCTCTCCTTGTTGGTATTTTCGCTTATATTAATCAAAGTATTAAAACGGTCCATCCTGGATCGTGTAAGTGAAAAGGTCGATCCAGGATTCATTTTAATGAATCCGATCTCATTTGTCAAAATTATGTTCTCTATTGAACAAACATGGGAAATATTGAATGGATACGTCTTAATATGATTTTGCTGCAAAAAATGCACACTCTGTTCATTGTCATTAAACTTTTATAAGTATACGGTAAAACTGCAATGCCTTAGACATTAATATGATACCTTTCATTGCTGAGCTTGTCTTATTTATGAAATGTTATACAAAACTAATTGAATTAAATAATCCGATGTTGTTTGTTTCAGAAAACGGCTATTCGCTCCCTTACGAGAATTGTAAGGAATCCGGATAGAGCCATGGTGCAGCTTTCTCGCCCCGCGCCTTTTTGATTGACCCAAGAAATAAAATCATGTAACAATCTGGCGTCTTTTTTCTGGCCAATTTACACTGTATTTAGCATTGCTATTTCATCTCATAAAAGTTAAAAAGTTAAAATTGGCGCATCTTTTTGTCAATAAATCTAAGGGAAGTATTTGTTTGAAGAAAAAAGACGCAAGATTCGACATTGCATCGATGGTTGGTCTGCCCGATGTTTTTACATTGACACCGCGTAGAATTCCAACAAGAAATGTCTTTAAAATGACAGTCGCGAATTTTCTTTGACGATATTAACATTGTCGAAACCAAACGTATGATTTTTCTCGTTATAGTACTATGTGAACACCATTTATCAGCTAGCAGACCAATTAGGTCACGTATTAAAATGTTGATATTATGTCAGCTACTACAACCATACGCAATTGCGGACTCGCTATAAGTTGGTGAGAATTTAATTTTTTTTCTACGCTTGTAGATTTCACCTAATGTAAGAAAGACTCCTCTGCATCAGCCAAAGAATGATGAATAATTTCTCCTGAATAATTGATACGTAAGGCCAAGGAATATAGGTTAAAAGTGAGCTAAGACAGCAAAAGTTAGCGTCATCACCGATGCAACGTAGAATCCCGCGTTTTTTTCTTCAAACAAATACTTCTTTGATTTAGATTTAATGCAAAAAGATGCATTAATTTGAAACTGAAACCTCGCTTCATTTTCTTGGCTTTATGAGACAAAATCAATGCTAAATACAGTGTAAATTGGCCAGAAAAACAAGACGCGATATTGTTACTGAAATTTCGCATTGTTTTTTCTTGGGTCAATCAGAAGGGCGCGGGCGAGATCACTGTGACGTACCCTATCCGGATTCAACACAGTTGAACTCTACTCGTACGGGAGTGAAAAGTCATTTTCTGAAACAAAAAGCATTGAATTATTTAATTTGATTAATTCTCGTATACATACCATTTCATCAATGATCACTAATGAACGATTGATGTCTCATTCACTTCATTGTGACTTTTGCAAAAACATGTTAATCATACGATCATATTCAGATGCATCCATACAATATTTCCCATGATTATTCATTTAGACAACCCAATTTTGACAAATGAGGTTGGATTTCATTAAAATGAATCCTGGATTGACCTTTTCACTTACACGATCCAGGATGGACCGTTTTAATACTTTGATTGATATAAGCGAAAATACGAAACACGCGGTGATAATGCGTTTTACACTCTCAGCCAGGTAAGTGAAAACACCCAAGATTATCTGTTTTGTGACAGAATCCCGGATGGACCTCAGAAAAAATAAATGTCTAAAACATCTTTCGGGCTTAAACGGGATTATCAAGAAGAAATCGAACTGCACCATTATGAACTTGAAATATGTAGTTGCTTGGCGCACAACTTTGATTTTTTGAAAAGTGTACATTTAAAGCGAAAAATAACATTTTATCTGGTTTGTTTACGTTTTTGTGTCCAGGGAGGACCTTTTAAACAGGTGCGAGATGACGCAGTATCCTACCATTGTATTTATTGAGGTATGAGTACAATTGTTTGTATGTCCGAATCGAGTGACTTGCTTTTTTTAAAAGACGTGTATTATAATTCCAATACAGGAGGCATTGGATTTTCATGCGTTGAACAATATACAAAATAATTAAAACTAATTTAATAAAATGAATAAGTATCGCATTATATAATCATTAAATATTCAATTCTTATGTCCACAACATTTTGTTTTTAATGTTAATACTTTGGAACACTAGAGTTTAAGTTTGTGTTAAATCCAAAAAGTTTAGTAAGCAAATAATTTTACTGAAGTATACCAAGTTTTGTTCACACATTTCGTAAACATCAGGTAAAGAACAGCACGAAGCTGTTCACTCGTCAAGAAATATTCTTTGTTATTCCGACACTAATTAACGCCCTTAAACCCACATTTTTTCATTTAACTAGCAATTAATAATCTATGTTAATTAATAAATTAATTAGATAATTATTATTACAAAAGTTTTGTGTAAATATTCATATGTATGAATGTGTTGAAAACTGTGACTGTTATAATTGTGTTATATTCTTTTGTGGTATTGACTGTTTACAGATACACATGGACGTCGTCTGCTTGATTTGTGCACAAATACAAGTTTACGCATCGGTAACGGTCGTTTACACAACGATATTCATGGGGAATGCACATTCCATTCTCGCAATGGCTCTAGCACGGTTGACTATTTATTAATTCGCAGCGAAGATTTTCATATTGTCCAAAATTTTCAGGTTAATGAAATCACAGAGTTTTCCAATCACTGCAGTCTTTCAGTTTGTATTGCACTTAAATCTGAACATACAATGCGAGTAGACCCGAGTAAGTCTTCAAAAAATACTTACATAAAATGGGACAAATCTAAAATTGAAAATTATAAATTAAGACTGAACCAGGGTGAAAATGCTATTAGACAATTAGAGTCAAATTTAGACTGCTCAGAAAATGATATAAACGATATTTTATCCAACTTCACTACAATAATACATAATACTGCAAATGATATATTTAGTAAAATATGAAGGGTTACGAAGGATCAATTTAAAAAGAAACAAATTGGTTTAAAAGCGCCTGCTATGCTGTGCGTAGAACTTTTCAAAAGGCCAGAAATATATATACAAAATCGAAAACGAACGAAAACAAAAAGTCTTTCCTTAGCGCCAAAAAGAATTATTGTCGGGTAAAAAAGACTGAAAAACAAAGATTTCAAGCAATTCAAAAACAGAAAATTTCGAAGATTGCTGCTGTAAACCCCAAGAAATTTTGGTCAAATGTGAAACAACAATATAGAAAAAAAACACACATAAAGCACAAACATTATCAATTGAAGACCTATATGCTCATTTCAAAGAATTATTTGGTTCAATTGAAATCACCGCTCAAACCAAAAGTTTAAACGTAAATAACTCCGATGAGTTTTTTGGATAAGGACATAACATACGATGAATTAAAAAAAGGCTACGTTTTTTTCAAAGTAATAACAAAAGCGCTGGTCCAGATGAAATCATTGCTGAAGTATACATACACTTGTCTGAAAAAAACACCATCTTTTACATTAAAATTATTCAATCGTTTATTTTTAACTGGAGAATATCCCAATCGCTTGGGCGGAAGGCATCATTTCACCAAAATTTAAGGGAGGTAATATCGAAGAACCTAAAAACTACAGGGGAGTAACTCTGATAATGTATAAGCGAAAATCTGCTCTCAGGTTTTAATGAATAGACTTACAAATTGGGCATTTGAAAAAACGTTAATATTAAACAACCAGTTTGGATTTCAAAAAGGTAAATCCACCACGGATTGTATCTTCGTATTTCACTCAATAATCGCAAAAACTTTAAATTCGAAACAAAAACTATACAGTATTTTCATAGACTTTGCAAAATATTTTGTCCGTATAAATATAAATTTATTGTGGCAAAAGTTAATGAGTCTCAAAATTAGTGCAAAATATGTAACGGCTTTATCATCAATGTATAAAATTGTAAGACAGTGCGTACGATATAATGATAAGATGTCAGAATTCTTTAGTTCGTTCATAGGTTTGAAACAAGGTGATCCGAGCTCAACTTTGTTGTTCTTGCTTTTCGTTAATGACGTCATAACAAATAATGATACCAATTTAGATGGTGTATTTACAATAAATGAACTCAAAATTTTCCTACTCATGTTTGCTGACGATGCAACGTTATTTGCGCACTCACCAGACACGTTGCAGTCTATGTTAAACAATTTCAATCAGTACTGTCGTACATGGGGAATACAAATCAATACGAACAAAACTAAAGTTATGGTTTTTGAAAGCGGACGTCACACACAATGTAATATAGTCCTTAATGATACACAATTAGAAGTTGTATCATCATTTAAATACTTAGGGACACACCCTTTCAAAAATGGCTCTTGGTACAGATCGCAAATTAGAATCTCAAAACATTAATCTTTTGCGCTTCATAATCTTTTCATAATTTTTAATCAGATCGAACTACCAATATCACAAAAATCGTCTTTTGATACTCTAGTTTGCCCGATTATTCATTGTAATTTTTTACGAAAATTATTATGTGTTAAACAGTCAACAAATTTGTATGGTTTGAATTTGGGCGGTATCTCATGAAAACAGCCCGACAACTGATACTTATCAAACACTGGATAAAAGTTTTAAATTCTAATTATCCTATAATTATTAATGTTTATGAAATGTTAAGAAAAGATGCTAATAATGCGAAAACCTACAGTGGTTTAAGTTGGGCACATCACATACAAAAAAATATTGGAAGCAATAGGTTTAGGAAATTTATGGTATCAGCCGAATCCCGAAAATATTAACTACCTTGAAATTAAACAAAGAATACTAGATATTTTTAAACAATCATGGTATAGTTCGATTAATAATTCTAGTAGGTTATCACATTACTGTTTATTCAAGCATGAATTTCAACCAGAACTATATTTGCAGTGTAATATGGACCTTATAAATATAAAGTTACTATTACAAAGTTTAGATTATACGCCAATAATTTAGCTATTGAAACGGGACGATATAACAGTACTGACCGACAACGACGTTATTGTACTCAATGCAATATGAATATGATCGAAGACCCTTATCATTGTTTACTTGTTTGTCCAAAGTATAGACAGATACGTTTAAAATATTTCAAACCGTATTTTTGTAAATGGCCCTCTATTCAAAAGTTTACCACCTTAATGTCTGCAAAATCGACAAAACGTATACATAATTTAGCTAGATACCTATATTCGGCCTTCAGAGAAAGGCATTAGAATGTGATTTGTATTGTTGATTTGTTTGTTTGTACCTTATTATCAATCACATCCTAAACATCTCACTAATTGTTACAATTTAAATATTGTTCACATGATTATATATCATTCTGTTCTTTTTGTAAATTCTGTATGCACCACTATGATCTATGATTTGTATGTATGGCTATAAATATGTATGTATTTAATGCCAAATAAAATTATGTTCTGTTCTGTTTAATGCCTGAAATGTTCATCGATTGTAGAGATGTTATTGCACCATTATCATGTAATCTATTTATTAATTATATGTATTCATCATGTACATATGCAGAAAGTTGGACTGGTGTGGTTATTGTTCCTGTACATATCAGTAATTCGTTGTTTGATAGTCTAATATTTAGGTGTACATATAAACTGATTATTCCACACGTCAGTCATACCAATATGGTTTAAAAATGTTTTGATATTAAAAGCCCAGTTCGTATTGTCATATGTGATATTCATATCAGCATCCATTAGACTAACATTTTATAAACACTTCAATATGGGATTGTTGGTTGTCATGAGTTTTAGACAGCAACTAATTAATATAAACTGCCTTAAACTTTCATTGGAAAACGCCCTGTTTCACCATATAAACAATCTAAGTTTGTGGACTTTTTGACATGAATAATATTTCTCAGGAACTTACAATGCATTTGTGGATTTCTGAAAGGCTACAAATGGGGATCTTACTGAAAGTTTTGAAAGCCTTAAAGGGTAAAACAGGGTGAACCGTTATCACCTATGTAGTTTTTATGTTTTATAGATGATATGTATTAATCCTTGTTCGATGAAGTTGAATCATTCAGTGTAAGCGAATTCAGAATATTTTTACTTCTTTTCGCTGACGATACAGTCCTTATGTCATATTCTAAAGAAGGCTTACAGAAGTTATTAAATAATTTCATACATACCGTATTAAATGGGACATATCTGTGAACACTTGTAAAACTGTTATGTTCTTTAAAAAGGGTAACCGGGCGGAAAACACTGAACTATTTTATGACAATTGTAAAATTAATGTTGTAAACAAAATTACATACCTAGGTGTAACCGTGTCAACAAACAGTTCCCCTTTTCAGCCATAAAAATATCTCAACATGCCAAAAAGCTCTATACTCCTTATATGCATTATTTGACTCAGTATCCCTAGATATTGCAAATAAAATCAAATTATTTGATTCTATGATAACATCAATTTTGAACTATGGCTGTGAAATTTGGGGTTTCCATAAGGCCCCTGATATTGAAAAACTGCACTTAAATTTCTTAAACAATTGCTAAAGGTAAGACAACAAACTCCAAGTACTGCTATCTATGGCGAATACGGTAGATTTCCTTCAATACGTTTTACCAGATTAATTAAATACTGGTGTAAGTTATTGTATTACCTTGAGTCATTAATGTTTAAACGTTTTAATCTTCTAGATGAAAACGGAAATTTTGGTAATAAATGGTCAAACGTCAAAGAATTACTTGATAACTTAGGATATTCTTATTTATGGGATAATACAACTTTAAGCAATCTATGTATATAATGTTACGTATAATCAGAAGTATTTATGATCAATATTTACAATGATGGTTTTCTGATATTACTGAGTCGTCAAAACATGAAACATATCGCATCTTTAAATCAAATTTTGAGATGGAAAAGTATTTAAGCTGCGTAACTGTTGGTAAATTTCGTATTACACTAAGTTGGTTTAGATGTTCTGCTCATAATGTGCTGATAGAAGAAGGAAGACAAAGAAATATAGAAAGACGTCTAAGAATTTGTACCAAATGTAATATTAACTGTATCGAAATTGAATATCATTTCCTTCTTGTTTGTCCGTTTTATAGAGAAATAAGATTGAAATGTTTACCTAGATATTGTAGTCATTGGCCTTCCTTAACAAAGTTTAAGAATCTTTTAAATTGTTCTCAAAGTAGTTTGGTTAACAAATTATTCAGATTAATTCATTTTGCAACCATTCTACGCGGTTAAACTAATTAATATTATCTATTATATTATCATTATTGATTATTCATGTCACAGTATGCATAGTATACAAAGTAACAAATTGTTACAACATATTAATTAAGGGGCACAACGTACAGAAACTATGTACTGTAAGTGAGAGAATTTGCTGTGTATTTCAAATATGGCGGACTTATGTGTACTTTTGGAAGAATTTGACAACTTTTTAGCTGGTAAGTAAATTTATTTACAGTTTCACACTTTAGAAATATTCGCAATCGAGCTTTTAACCTTGGATAGAGAAATGATTGCGCCACAGCATGCGCATATTTCTAAAGTGTGAAACTGTAAATAAATTTACTTACCAGCTGAAAAGTTGTCAAATTCTTCCAAAATTACACACAAATCCGCCATATTTGATATAAACAGCAAATTCTCTCACTTACAGTACATGGACAGTTTTCAGTACGTTGTGCCCCTTGATTAATGGTATATCTATATATACCTACTAATTTTACTGATGATTATTCTTTGTTTGTAGGTACATTGTTATGCTACTAGTGAATCTATAGCACTAAATACTGTTAATAATGTTCATCGTTTTATATACCTAAGTTTTTTCATTTGTTTGATTTGTGTATTTCATGATTTTCTCCTTGTATTTATCATTTATCGTCAGGGTGCTAAACCATGAAATAACATGTAACAGTTTATAAGAAAAATGATATGTTGGGTTTCACTCGACAAGAAGAGTGGAACTTATCACAGTGGGAAAACCAACACCTCCGACACCGCTGGTGCAACCGTGATTTTGATATGCGGGCTTCCGGTAAAAGATGTGATAGCCGATATTAACTGTCAGAAAGGAAGGCGAGCATACGTTTTATATTTGTCTTCTGTTTCTGGCCATTTAATTGAAGAAAGCTGAATGTGATACAGTGTAGGGAGAATTCGTCCACAAGCACAGAAAGTCTCAGAGATAAATATAACAAAATGAACGAGCTATGACATTTATCCTGCGAATGTTTACGTCAACAATAAAGCTGATACGGTAATTATCGCGTGTGTCGTGTATAATGAACCATTTTAAACATTGTTTTTTAGTCATACACAAGTGTCTTTATTCATTTATGACTCATGTAAAAAAATACTGATCAGATCGAAAGTTACTGGGAGATTGACAAAAGTTTGATGGTGTCGGATGTGCGAGGCTGGTGCAGGAAGCGCGGGTATTCGCAGATTTGCGTGGCGCTTGCATTCCAAGTACAAATACAATTTTGTATATTTTGTAAGATCTGTTCCTACAGTCCTGTCGTTATTAGGAGAATTTTTGTGAAAATATAGATATAATACATTAATTAAAGCTAAATTACATAGCAATCATGTATGTGGACTGGGAGATGAGCTTATTTATACTGTATAGATCATATCTGGGACCATTATACATGTAAAAATACTAGCTTTTTCTTATTGTAAAAATATTGTGCTATGTTTCAATATATATAAATGCACTTAGTGATCTATAAAGCAAACTTCTGAATGTTTCTAATGCAAAATATAAAGCCCATTTCGGTAAGTGAAAATAATCTCAACTCCTTGTTAACAATAATAACTATAGAACCCAATTTTCACTGAGGGCACTAGTGGTATACATAAAGTCTCACACTTTACAATCATAACGAACAGAAAAAATCAACCGATTATTTCTGCTGAACAAATAAAAAAAATGTTACATTCAGTTATATCATTAAAGGGAAGTGACACCCGATATCAGCTATAACACACACCATCAAGGGTTACTAGTACTGGCATATTTTTATGAGGATTTCATATATATACTGGCATGTTTGATCGTTGAGTTGGCTATGTACATGGTAAAAGAATATATGTATACTTCGATCTTTTCACAAAAATCTTACTTTAATGCATAAATTTATTAAATTATATTGTAAGTAAGTTCTATCGACTTCAAACACAACAACCAATGCAACAACCATGTTCTACCTATCATCTTTTTATATTGCTATTTACGTATTTTTTGCACGCAATAGTGAGTTTCGGTTGTCGTAAATGTACAACACGTTTAGAACTTAAGTTTTTTATAACAGAAAGTCAGAATATATTATGTCCGTTGCTTTATGATGATACAAGGACCCAGTTAAGAAGACATGATCTCGACATTCAACCAATTAAAAGTTTAAATGTGCTTGAGAAAATATTCAATTTGGAGTAGAGTTTTGAGTACTTCAAACGTGCATATACACTCATAGAAATATTTAACTCTTATAATCCTTTTTTATTTTCTATTATTCAATATTTCCTAATTATTTCAATACCACAATAAAGTAGAAAAGAGGCTCTCAAAAAGTTGTTCACGGTACATATGTACATTTGTTAGTCTTTTAGTCTTGCAAAGATAATTTTTCTCGCACGTTTCTTTTTGTGTTTTGTCTTCGTGGTCAGTTGGATACTGAATAAATCTAACATAAATATTTAACATAAATTCATTCTTTTGGTTGCTTTCAAATATCAAATAAGTATCAATCGATATAGAATGTGGTTTAGATTTCGCAACATTGACGTAAGAGATTACTTGATGAATTATAATTTAAATTTATTCATTCCAGTGTCGTTAAGATTTCAAATGCATTATTTTAACGTGATATATCATACTAGTATATAATAGATTAATTTAATTTACCAGTATACTCTAAGACTTATATAGTAAATGAATATTATTGTTTCGATGTTTCATTTGACATTTTCGGTAATCAATTATTTATTTAAAAGAATGTACCTCTTCGGTATAGTAGTGGGAAAACATAATTGCAAAAGAACGTTGTAAACTGGTACTGATAAGCCATAAATTGGTTACACTTTATGAAGGAACTACATGTACTTTAGACAGTTAATTCTGTGTCTAAATGGGTTAACAATTGAGTTGTGTTTTCATTGCTTAACTGTATTGCAAAATAGGTCGACTCTATTGCAATATATCACGATACGGATTACTAGTATGTCATATCGTTACACCCAAGTACATGAATATATACAGTTTTAGGTATGGCGTGCATTTAAATGAGTACAACTAAGTTTAAACGCTGTAAAACGTTAGTAGGCGGAGACGATTTCTACATTTGCATGTATGTTCAATTTCCTTACTGGACAATGGACCTTTCCCATAACCTGGTAGCCACCCTTGAGAAAGATTGTCGTTCTTTTCGGCAGAGCACATGCGCTAAAATATTTTCTATTTCTATGGACCATAATTATCTTAAGTCTCCAAGCAGACAACACAATAATTTATATTATGTTCATAGTTTAGGTACCAGTGAGACACCATCACACCAGTCATCTCTATAAGAAAGATGTTTCAATATATCTCAAACAAAACTGCGTGAACGCCATTGACTTATTTATTAATTTAAGTCTTATTCATGTACATACAAGACAAATAACTTTCACAGATACTGCATGACCATTCAAGTATTTAATTTTAAGAGACTATCACAAATACATACAGTAACAGTATCACATTTAGAATAATTACATGTAATAATTCTACAATGTACATGCAATTACCAAGTCTCGACTATTTTTCTCTAATTTAAGATTAGATAAGATTTAGGGAGTCGAACACTGGTATATCATAAAAAGAAGCAGTAATGCACATGTAAGAAATTGTTTAAACATCCGTTATTCCCCTCATTCAGATAGAGAAAACTACATAGCAGCTGAAACTCAAGTGAGATAACATAGTAAAGAAAAAAGAACTTACGAAGATAAATGACGATGTTGAATGATATTAAAACAGGTTTGGCACATTATTTTATATCAGCGTGTTAGTGAACAATACTGTGAATTCGACTAGACAGCAGGTAAGAACGTATTTCGCAATTGAAAAAAAGGATTCGCCAACTGCAGGCTAGATTGAAGGTTAGAATACTGTTCGCAAGCGAAAATAATAATCCTGAACACAAGCTAGAACGCAATTCGCGATTGAAAAAAAATGAATCCTGGCCTGCAGGCTAGATTGAAGGCTATAATGCAATTCTCAACTGTAAAATAATGTATCCCGAACTGCGGGCTATATTGCAGGCAAGACGGCAACACTTAAGAATATTTAGTGTCACATCGATCTGTAGCCATGAAATATCCATTTATTTCCAAACTTTTTGTTGTATTTTATGAACAGTCTCAACTACGATCAAAATATGCACATACACTTATAACTTTCATGTTGGTATATTTACTTTTTGCGTAAAAACACACAATTAGAAACTCCTGTCCCACTACTATAGAGTTATATAATTAGTGTGCATATTGAATTACGTCGACGACACATATATATGTTAAATATGACCCATGTATATTGAAAAAGCAATTTGTGATACCATGTACATGAAAATACATAATTACACAATATTTGAAGATGAAATACGCTTGTCCCATAAATATATGTGAATTACGTTACCCTTTAAAACCCAGTACACGTCACACTATCAAATAAACAGAAAACGAGTAAAACGTTTGTTTATACATCTCTGACACATGTAGATCACGATATCAAAAAGTAATGTCTCATACCAAGCTAGTAGTAGGTACCACACTTATGCTATAACGGATTTTCGCACTATAATATGTCTAACGAACTTGTTCTGTGAATTACGTTACTAGGCATCACACAACAGAAAAACGCGTTAAACCATGTAACTCTCAACTCTGTTCAAACCACCACTTGCGTAATGTTTAAGAAATAGTCACTAATATCATATTTTACGATAATTGATACTTCATATTCATTAAATTTGTAGTGACTGTGAATCACGTTTCTGTGAATTACGTGACCAAAAACTTCTTAATCTGTCAATCAACCGTCCTATAATTAGCTTACATGTATAATATACACCTATGCATGATTATATTTTGATAAATTATGGCATGAAAAAGATACCGAATTTCAATTTACTGAGTAAATAATATTTTTGTTCGACAAAATTAATGAGACAAAAATCCCAGAATTGAACAAATTAACGCGTTTTGGATAGGACGTAGTTCGCGAATGAAAAAAAATGAATCCCAAACTGCACGCTAGATTTAAGTCTAGAACGCAGTTTGCTAATCACAAAAAAGTGAATCGCGAACTGCAGGCTAGATTGAAAGCTAGAACGTAGTTCGCTGTTCAAAAAAGTGAATCGCGAACTGCAGGCTAGATTGAAGGCTAGAACACAATTCGCAATTGAGAAAAAAGAATCCCGAACTACAGGGTAGATTGAAGGTTAGAACGCAATTAGCAATTGGAAATAGTGAATCCCGATCTGCAGGCTAGATTGAAAGCTAGAACGCAATTCGCAATTGATTCGCGAACGGAATGCTAGATTGAAAATTAGAACGTAGTTAGCTATTAAAAAAAAAACGAATCGCGAACTGCAGGCTAGTTTAAAAGTTAGAACACAGTTCGCTATTCAGAAAAAAACGAATCGCGAACTGCAGGCTAGAACGCAGTTCGCTATTCAGAAAAAAAAAAACGAATCGCGAACTGCAGGCTAGTTTAAAAGTTAGAACGCAGTTCGCTTTTCAGAAAATAAAACGAATCCCGATCTGCAGGCTAGTTTAAAAGTTAGAACACAGTTCGCTATTCAGAAAAAAAAACGAATCCCGAACTGCAGGCTAGAACGCAGTTCGCTATTAAGAAAAAAAAACGAATCACGAACTGCAGTTTAGAACGCAGTTCGCTATTCAGAAAAAAACGAATTGCGAACTGCAGGCTAGAACGCAGTTCGCTATTCAGAAAAAAAAAACGAATTGCGAACTGCAGGCTAGAACGCAGTTCGCTATTCAGAAAAAATAACGAATTGCGAACTGCAGGCTAGAAAGCAGTTCGCTATTCAGAAAAAAAAACGAATCTCGAACTGCAGGCTAGAACGCAGTTCGCTATTCAGAAAAAAAACGAATCCCGAACTGCAGGCTAGTTTAAAAGTTAGAACGCAGTTCGCTATTCAGAAAAAAACGAATTGCGAACTGCAGGCTAGAACGCATTTCGCCATTCAGAAAAAAAACGAATCGCAAACTGCAGGCTAGAACGCAGTTCGCTATTCAGAATAAAACGAATCCCGAACTGCAGGCTAGAACGCAGTTCGCTATTCAGAAAAAAACGAATTGCGAACTGCAGGCTAGAACGCAGTTCGCTATTCAGAAAAAAACGAATTGCAAACTGCAGGCTAGAACGCAGTTCGCTATTCAGAAAACAAATGAATCGCGAACTGCAGGCTAGAACGCAGTTCGCTATTCAGAAAAAAACGAATCCCGAACTACAGGCTAGTTTAAAAGTTAGAACGCAGTTCGCTATTCAGAAAAAAAAAACGAATCGCAAACTGCAGGCTAGAACGCAGTTCGCTACTCAGAAAAAAACGAATCCCGAACTGCAGGCTAGTTTAAAAGTTAGAACGCAGTTCGCTATTCAGAAAAAAAACGAATCGGGAACTGCAGGTTAGAACGCAGTTCGCTATTCAGAAAAAAAACGAATCGTGAACTGCAGGCTAGAACGTAGTTCGCTATTCAGAAAAAAAACGAATCCCGAACTGCAGGCTAATTTAAAAGTTAGAACGCAATTCACTATTCAGAAAAAAAAACGAATCGCGATCTGCAGGCTAGAACGCAGTTCGCTATTAAAAAAAAAGCGAATCCCTAACTGCAGGCTAGAACGCAGTTCGCTATTCAGAAAAAAACGAATCCCGAACTACAGGCTAGTTTAAAAGTTAGAACGCAGTTCGCTATTCAGAAAAAAAAACGAATCGCAAACTGCAGGCTAGAACGCAGTTCGCTACTCAGAAAAAAAAACGAATCCCGAACTGCAGGCTAGTTTAAAAGTTAGAACGCAGTTCGCTATTCAGAAAAAAACGAATCGGGAACTGCAGGTTAGAACGCAGTTCGCTATTCAGAAAAAAACGAATTGTGAACTGCAGGCTAGAACGTAGTTCGCTATTCAGAAAAAAAACGAATCCCGAACTGCAGGCTAATTTAAAAGTTAGAACGCAATTCACTATTCAGAAAAAAAAACGAATCGCGATCTGCAGGCTAGAACGCAGTTCGCTATTCAGAAAAAAAGCGAATCCCGAACTGCAGGCTAGAACGCAGTTCGCTATTCAGGTACAAAAACGAATCGCGAACTGCGAACTGCGTTCCAACTTTAGGCTACCGCTTCTTTCATTATTAATTGTACACATTATGTATGAAACTCTTCATCAATTTGGAGGAAAGAAAGTTGTATATATAGAGGTATACAACACAATGTACAGGTCTATCAAGTCTAGCTTGAAGACATATAAAAATCTTCCAGGACCAAAATTGACGACTCTGAGCTTATTTTTACACTTGTTGTGACAGACTGCATTGAGATGCTGGTTCATGAATAGTAACTTACTGTCTGCATCAATGTTAATACAGCATTAGACACAAAAACAAAGACATCAGCATCCAAACAGAATTTATCAATCCACAGATCCAAATCAGGGGTAACATCAGTACCAGGGCTACAAATGAAGACAAAATAACATGGTTATATATCTTTAGTTAGTTTAATAGAAGCAAGAAGCGTTTGTGAAACATGGATGCCCAGCTCGGTTTAATAGAAGAATGATATACAAAAACAAATTACATAAAAGTCCAAATAAGGTGTTAAAATTGATAAAATAGATCTCTTCCGATACAACACGATACTTATGTAGTATAATCAAAACATAGAATCTATTTGTACCTGTCTATAAGGACAACATCTTCTCTAAGCAATCTACACTTATTTTTCGGCCATAAAATTCTAATAAGTGAGTTTTCCTTTAACTTCACATTGCTGAGTGCACTGGCTAATTGTTTGATATACTGAAACAAAAATATAAGTGCTATCAATAACACAGAAAACAAATAATCAAGACAATTAATGTCTAGAGCATTACAACTTCTTCATTCTTGTCTATGTGTTGAATATAATGTGTCTTTCACTAATTAAAGAGTATTTCACTACTGAGCACATGGCTTCTATAATGACATATGTAGAAGCTGTAACAATAGTTGAGCGCTAACCGAAATTATGATGTATCCTGTTACATTAACTACAAAGTCAAAATTTCAAAGCCAATGCCTGGTGAAAATCATTGCATTCTCATAAAATCTTATTGTGCGCAAACCCCATCAGTTAAAAAAATTACTGAAGCTGATTAACAATGTGTATAAACTTATCATTTTTTAGCATTAATTATTAAGTATCCACCGCCACAGATGTATTTTAAATCATTTTAATGAAGTGTGGTAAAATGTGAATTGAAATGTTTAAGCCAAACAAAGGGCAATGACTCCCTCAAAAATAATTCATTCGCGAAACCCTGATGATATGCCCTGCAGCACTCGATGATAATCATTCTGTGATAGTTTGGTGGGAAATTGCATAGGAAATGTAGGAGTTGAGCACAGAAGAAAGTGTGACTAATGCATGGACGCATGGAAACACAGCCTAATATGACTCTTGATTGTTGAGAGGAGGCGTATAACTCTCCCAAACAAACACGCATGAAGACATCATACCTTTACACTCTTCGGTGTCTCAGGTTCTTCCTCTGTTAACAGGTAACCATCATTAGAGTCTGACCCTTCAACTTGTAGAAAACAATTAGTGGTGTGACCCATACCAGTAGGTAATATCTTCTCTCTTAACATAGCATTGATAGTTGTACTCTTACCATTAGATGTTCTGTAAGTATGTGATAGTATTACTAATAAAATAGTGAATACAAGAAAAAACAACACTGTTGAATGTTATCTGAAATAATCAGGACCAAACTTTTACAGCTTATTTGCAGTATTGGATAATGATAAATCCATAGCAAATTCTTTGTTCAAAGGCAGGATAATATTTCTGTTTGTAGACAACTGATCGAACTAAATGTTTTAACTACTAACAAGAAACGTGGCAATGCCACGAAACCAGGTTTTCCAAGGCTTTAATACCACAGTACTCTAGAATTCTGCGCTAGGCTTCATCAGTGGTTCAGTTTCCAATGCGGCTAATAAGTGACCTTTACCCTATTGGCATAGAATGCAATCCCAAGCTTGGTTTCCATGTAAGCTACCTACACACAAAATTCCATTGCAAAATCCTAATCCTTAATTAAGTTATTCACCGGAAACTGATTTTCTTTTTTTAGTAACAGTGACCATGATCAAGCTGACCCAAAATACAATTCCAAGCTAAGCTTTCATGCAAGGTTGCTAAATACCCAGTTTAATCAAGACTAGTCATTCCAATCTTAAGTAATTGACCGGAAACTGATTTCTATATTTAGTAACAGTGACTTGACCCTACTGGTCCTTGATGCAATACAAAAGCATGGACTGGATGCAAGCTACCTACACACACACTTTCATTGCAATATCTCAATCCTTACTTAAAGGGGCATGCCCTGGAACTGCTGTGTCTTGGTTTCCATTTACTAAAAATGCGTTTATCACATGTATAACCAATTATTACCAAAAAGTCAAAGAAGAATGTGCGTTCAAAAATGACTCTATAACGCGCGCTTCGTTATTTGTACGTCGATTTGAATAAAAGGCTGTCAGCCTTTAATTGACGACAACGATATTTCCGATTCGTCAGAGAATTTATCTGAGCGCGCGCTGCATTAGCAATACTTACCATTTCACTGTTTATTGACATTTTCCCGCGATGTTGTTAGCTTTGACAGATCCCGAAAGGGTCGAGTTGTGAAAATAACGAATACTATCTGAGGCCAAAGGGGTTTGTCACGAAAAAAAATCCTAAATTCTTTTTTTCCATGTAACCCATATATATATATTGAAGGGAAAGAACTTCGACAAATCGAATTTTCCGACGCATGTTATAAACTTCCATGTTATTGCAACGCAGTACAAAATATTTAACTCATATATAGTGCAACTTGTGTGCAACTCAACACACTAACAGAAAATGTATACTTATACTACCTTAAAAGATATTTTAAACTTGCTATTTATGATTTTTCAATCGAAAAATTATTACAAAAAGACACACAGTCGTAAAACCGCAGCAAAGTTTATTTGGCATAAACATAATTGGTTGTTGGCAATCCATATTATTTCACGGTAAAGCACCTTGACATTACAATGAGAAAAGTATGAACATACATACAATACAAATAAACAAAAATCAAACCAAGAACATAATATCAATAAGTAAACATAGCTATTCCCAATAAGGACATTATTATGAATAGTGTTAAATATTTTAACAGTAGAGGTTGTGAACAAAAATAATTTAGCCTATCACTTGTTTTAACCATAGTAAAAATATAAATATAAAATTTAAACACAGGTTAGGTATAATATCATTAGTTCGGTACTCATATATAAACGGACGATGTACAGTGTTGTAGATTAAAACAATTTATTGTTATAGGAATACGGCACAATATTATAAACTCATTCATCAATATTTGTGTTGTAAATAAAAGAACATTTATGAAGATCAACCCATGAAACAGTATGCTTGATAAATAGATTTAGCTACTTTATTTAGCACACTACTTTGTGAACCGTTTAAAACGAGTTTTAACTTAGTTAAATTTGGCCAATGACAGTAGTATTTTGGTAAATATGTTATTCTTAATTGTCTATAAAAAGGACGTACTAATAGGAAATGGTATTCATTTTCAATACAATTCATATTACATTTAGTACATATTCTTTGATTTCTATCAATTTGTCGGTGTCTCCCTTCTTCAATCAGTAAATCATGTGCAGAACATCTAAATCTGGATAGTGCAATTCTATGACAATCATTCTTAATACAACTCAAATACATTTCAAACTCAAAACAATTCTTAAATATATAATATGTTTCTAATTTACGTAATTCTCTAAGCTCAGAAAACCAATTCTGTAAATATTGATCAATGATACCTCTAATGACAAATTGAATCTGCATATTAGATACATAATTATTATCCGACAAATAAGAAAATCCTAAGTCATCTAGTAGTTGTTTAATGCTTTTAGCCCATTTGTTAATGTACCCCCCGAATTCATCACGTTGATTAAAAAGTTTATAGACTAATGAGTTAGGAGTTTTCATAATTTTAAACCAGTACTTAATCAATCTAGTTCTACGAATAATATACATTGGAACTCGCCCGAATTCCCCACAAATAGTTGCACTAGCTGCCTGTTGCCGGACATTCAGAATTTAAGAAATTTAAGATGTATTCTTTCTATATCAGGAGCCTTATGAAAACCCCATATTTCGCAACCATAGTTTAACATCGAGGACACTATAGAGTCAAATAACTTTATCTTATCAACAATTTCGAGAGCTAGAGTTTTAAACAATGAATTAAGTGAAAAAAGAGCTTTCATAGCTTACTTTGATAATGACTTCTGTGATTGGTAATAACTACCGTTGGATGATAGTGTTACCCCAAGATACGCAAATTTAGTGACTAAGTCAAGCTTATGATGATCATAATAAAATTCTATGTTTTCTGGCCTATTACCCTTTTTACAAACCATAACAGTTTTACTTTTATACCCCATTTGCTACAGTAAGCATGTAAGTTATCTAATAATATTTGCAACCCTTCATTAGTATAAGACATAAGCACAGTATCATCAGCAAATAGAAGTAAAAACAACCGTAATTCGTCTACATTAAATGAGTCAATAGTTCCGTCATATAAAGCATGATACATATCATTTATAAAAAATAAAAATAGTAATGGTGACAATGGTTCACCTTGTTTAACTCCATTTAAATTATCAAATTGTTCTGTTAAGTTTCCATTAGCTCGTACACATGTTTTAACACTTTTATAAATTTTCTGCAACATTTTAACAAATTTAGTAGATACTCTGTAATAATTTGTACCAAATACCATTTCTGAAGACAGCAACGAAAGCTTTACGAAAGTCAACAAATGCACAATATAGTCATGTCCAACTTTGGCGGACACGGCCTTATCGAGTATCTGATCAATTTTCAAGGGAAACAACTACAATTCAGGGGTTTATATACAGTATACCTATTGTTACCCTCATTGCTTGCGTTATGCTGACTTTATTAGGGGTCATAAAGTAATAAAGTCAGTCACGCGTAACAGATAACATCTGTTATCTTAATTGATCCAAAAATCAACTACCTATTTAATTTCTATTCTGAGGTGTTAAATTAATGATAATACATTCAAATGCAATTCAAGTAGCATTGATCTATCATGTTTTCGATTGACTCTTATTATGAACTATGTATACATGTATATATTTTATTTACTGTCTGTCTGGTGGTATATTTCTGCTTATCATAGCATTACTCACATGAGAATTTTGACAGCGTGTGATTACTTACAACAACAGAGGCTCAAGTCATCTAAAACTGAACATTAATGATTAATAACAAAAAACATCCGTTTCAGTTGTGCAATATTTATGTAAGTTCATACAAAAGCAGATTATAAACATTACTGATATCATTTACCCCATTGAATTCATATTGTCAAGGATACAATTGCATGTTTACTAGTAGTTTCAACATAGCTTATACCTGCATTATTTTCTATTCAACGATCTACACAAAAGAATACATAAGTTTTAATATATGACATACTAAAAGTCACAATGTAGTACTTGCAGGACAGCTGGTACAAACTTTATCACAATGTGTGCATTCAGAACAAAATGTATACAAGGTAATAAAGATTTAAGATTAACAGTTGTCTCTTAATTTCTTGTTCATATAAAGATTGATACTGCAAAACAGTAGTTGAATCCATATCATGAACTGTCTATGTCTTAATTAATTAATGTCATCATAAATGGTACACGAAGTCCTCAAAAGAATCTGTGAATACAAAGTACATCATTTCAATTCATATAATGTCTTCATATTTTATACATGTACAAATACAAGTGAAATATCTTAAATGATGTAATTTTAGGTAACTATAATTTTGTAAAGATTAATGATTAATAAGCAATGGTAAAACATACTTTCAATGAATTGTAATAAAATAATGAGTTTATGCATTTCAGTTTATTATTTTTAAACAAATTGTTAGAAAAACAATGAATGAAAATGATTATATCTTATAAATTGCTGCATGTTGAGTCGATCAGCAATATCATGTTTGATGTCAACAACAAATGTATTGATACTGCATTTTTCTGTAAGTCATGTTGGAACCTGTTTACATAGCCCAACCCACAAATACTCTCTGGTATACCAGCAAGAGTTACGCATTTTTAACAACAGAAAACTACGGTGTTAAAAAGTAAAAAGCCAATAAGTGTCCGTATTTTTCATAGATATAGAAAAATAATGAGTTCGACGTAGCATCCATATTCGTTTTGTTTTTATCTAAGTAAATTTCTTAAAGTTAAGACACCTCGCACCTTGACTTAACTTTTAAGATAAAAAATCGTCGATCTAAGAATTTTTCTAAGATTTCTTTTCACTCTAAGACGAAAGTTAAGAAAAATCTTGCAAAGTTAGCAAAATTTGGCGAAAACTAAGATAATTTAGATAATCTTAGTTAGTTTGTGAATACGGGCCCTGTATAAACAGTACAATCAATTTCTGCAATTTTATGGCAATTTCCATCCGTCTTAATTGAAATGATATCCAACAAATATAACTCGAGGTGCCCAATTTTTTGTAAATAATGTGAGATGCGTATAAAAATCAATAATCAGGTAAAGTTAGCAACCATATAAAGGGATCTCAAAAATATGAATTTATTATCCGTCCTTTGTTTACACATCATTGAAAAAATAAATATACAAAGTAGTTAATCTATATTATTTTATGATATGTTTTTATAAGTGACATGTGGACGTATGACAAAATGATATATTTAGCATATAGTTATATTATCAAAAATGTATTAATAATAAATTTCATTTAATGAAATATCATCGTCTATTTAAGGCCTATTAGAACAATAGATGAAATGATAGTAAAATATAAGAAATATATATTACTTGATCTGTAACAATATTTACATAATACCTTCCATTAGGCATATCTCATAAAATAGTTTTCAGATGCTTTTTCTTATTTTTTTGCAACATGGTTAAAAATACTGTGCTGTATTTCTATATGTACTTTGTGATAAAAAAAAATTGGAACGTTTTTATTGCAAGTAAAATTCATTTTCACATTTATCTAGGTAAAATAAGACCTACTTCAATTTTAACATCCAAAAAGCTAATGGGGCTTTAAAGACATTGAACAGCTACTATATAAGTGACCCCCCCCAAAATCCACATGATGTCTAATCTCTTAATTGTTTTATTGCCCCTAATGGGATTAATCCTGTCTTTTCACAGTCAGCTAAGTGTCTGTAGACTTGACACCTAGTCATGCATATAAGAGGGTCATAAATTCTATTGATTTTTAGTGATAGTTAGTTTATGGATAACTTCCTGTTGTTTTTATAAGCATTTTATGTAATTAATGAATGAGAACAGACTTAGATACATACTAGAATTTAATAGTTATGATATACTGTCACTACTATTTTATTCCTGCCTATGTTTTCTTCTTTATACATCAAAAATGCAACTGAACGCTTCTTCGTTCTATTTCTAAATTATATCATTCTATTACTGCATTGAATTATTGTTTTTTACAAGATTCTTTAAAATAACTTGCAAAGAAACTATGTTTATATCCTGTACTGCTTGAGAAAATATATTGGTTTAAAATATTTAATTTAACGGATAAGTGTTAAAATATGTTTGTATCAATTTCACAAAATGGACTGTTTTATTTAATTATCAAAATCATCGGTTTGCAGCAAAGAGCATTTATTTGAGTAATTAATTTCTTTAATAATATTATTCTAAATATTTTGCATTTAATATAAAAATACTTCTTGTTTTAAAATAAGATCATTTATAGTATTGATTAAACATTGAATCAATTTAAGTATCTATACAGTAGCTATATAAAAGCCATATATAGTAACTGATTATGTAATTAGAAGCTAGTCTATCAATGACCCTGTCTGTTTTATTGGACTCCCTACTGTGGAATATACAGGACTGCAGGGTCTTAGTCGCATGCCTCGCATTCCTGGTTCAATGTCTTAATGAAAACCAACTTTTTTTTTCTTTTTTTTTTATAATATCAACAAATTGGGTTATAAATATCGATTTTGCCCATTTATACGGAAGTAAAGTAAAATATTTCACAGATTCTAATATTTTCATCCATGTTGTAATATGTTTTAGTCTTCAACCTCAATTATCCTAAAACTTGATTCAACGCGTCTAATTTTTATAACCCTGTATAATACATCATGCTGTGGCTGTATATATATGGGTACCTAATCAGCAGATATGATCATCGCCAAATGCACGTTGTTTCCGTAAACATACGTAAATGTCCGAGATTTGCCGAACGATTGACGAATTGAACTTAAAAAAATCTAAGGGGTAGTTTTAAAAATCATCAAAAGGGTCGAAGAAGATATTATTTGATTGTTTTCATATTTTACATGGTGAATGAAATTAAATTTTCAAAACGAATGCAATGAGTACAAATTTGATCACATTTCCCCCAAAAAAGTTATGATGCTGAAAACATCAAATTTTCATTGAAAAATCTACCAATTTTACGCGTTTTACAATGAATATAGAGGGAATCGATAGGTGTCTTTTTCAAACGCAAAAGGGTCGAAGAAAGCATTAATTTAAAATAATAAAAAATACACCATTAGAAAGATAAAAGATTAATTAAACTTTTGTGATGAGTACAAATTTCGTATTTTAAATAGAATAAAAGTTATGACGATTATAGCGAAAATCCCCTTCTTTGTTTAATGTAATTTTTTTATCGATTTTCTAAATCAGCATGTCCGCGAAAGTTGGGTATGTTTTTTATTTTCTTGCGAAATTACTTTATCAATAATCGAAGTTAAAACAAAAATACAATCACTAGTGCTTTTATCTTTACGAAAACCAAACTGAAAGTCATTTAGTAAATGATTGTCTTCGGCCCATTTTCTAACTCTTGTATCTAGTAACGTTGAGAATTTTTTTGCAAAAATGGTACTTAGAGTTATACCTCTATAATTATTTATATTTTTTACATCACCTTTCTTTGGCACAGGAACAATATTACCCTTAGTCCAGCTTTCTGGAAATTTACAATATGAAAACATGTATTTAAATAATTTACATAACAATGGTGCAATAACATTTTTACATTCAAGAAACATTTCAGGAATTAAACAATCCATACCGCCGGATTTACCTCTTTTCAAAACTTTGATTTCAAAATTTCATCTATGGTAAAAACAGAATCGAGTTGAGCATCATTAATGCTTATATCACTATCACTATTTAAAACTTGTTCAACATCGTTATTTGAAAATTCATCACCTTCTGAAAACACAGCTTTAAAATGATGGAAAAATTCATCCGCGCTAATACAACTGTCTTTATGTTTATTTGATTTGAATTTTCTTATTTCTTTCCAAAATATTTGTGGCTGCGTAGACGCCAGATTATGCAAACTTTGCTTTTGTTCGGCATTATAAGAAATACGCGCCTTATGCTTCGCACATCGATACCTACGTCGTTTTTCAAAAAGTAAAACGCGATTACAGTTCGATTGACATTTTTTGTATATTCTATTCATAGAGTTTAATTCACGTCTAGCCGTTTCGCATTCTTTTGTATACCATGGACTATTAAATTTACGGCTTTTTTTCGATTGTGTTAACTTAAATGATCTCCCAAAATATTATAAGCTTTATCGTAAATAACAGAAGAAAATTTATCTATTCCCCTATTAATATCCAAAACATTCGAAATTATTCTGTCAACAATATTTTCTAGATTAAATATCTCATTTTCAATAGAAGTTTTATAATCAGGATTTTTCTCAGCATTCCAAATAATTTTATCAACACTTTGTTCCTTTTCATTGGAAACACTCATTTTTGTATTAATAAACAGATTAATTTGTATAGGCAAATGGCTCGAACATGTATATAAATCATGTACAATAAAATCACTAATAACATGAAAGAAATCGTAAGACATTAAAATAAATACATAATCAATCAAGCTTTTACCTGTACTTGACAAAAACGTATAACTACCAATACCCACATCATCCCCAATACGACCATTAACAATCTTTAAGTCACTACTTAAACAAATATCTAGCAAATTATTACCAGAAACATTAACAGATTTGTCCATTGAAAATCTATGAGGAATATTGGATGTAAAATCATTGTTATCATTTTTATCTATTGCAGAAATATATTCATCAACATTTTCATTATCATGCAAGACATTAGACCGTTCGCCGCATCTAGCGTTCACGTCACCAATCACTGATACTTTTTCGTATGTAAGATAATTTCGAATATTTTGTTCCAGTGACTAAAAAACTCAACTTCATGTGACATATAATACACATAATTACTCGGTGGAATGTACACAAAACAAATATACAGATCGTCTTCAAAACAAACAAAGGTTTTTGAGAATTTTACCCATATAAAACCATTATTATCAATTTCTGTTACAGAAAATCCATTTTTCAAATGATCTTTATACATTAAACAGATTCCACCGTGTCCTCCTTTTGATTTCAGACTTTCAGCTCTCGGTACATACAATGATTCATACCCTGTTAATGATAATATTTCTTCACTCTTTTGCCACGTTTCGCTTAAAAATATTATGTCAAAATTTTGTATTTATACAAGTATTTAACCCACTAACATTCCATGATATAATACTGAGATTATCACAATTTTCTCTGTCCCTTTGTCTTTAACGAGCACAGCCCATTCTCCCTGGTTCCTGGCTTCCATCATCACTGGTATAAGGTGCTTCCGACGATCCTTCACCTCCGGTGGATATTGATCCGACACAATGTAATTGGTATTCTTCAATGCGATACGCTTGAGAGAATTTTTAATTATTGATTTTGATTCGGAATCGAATTAAACTACTATTGGCCTTATTTTGCCAGTTACCAGTTTACCAACCCTATGCGCACGTATGATGTTAATTTTGGATCGCGAATCCTTGATGCGTAAAATTATTTCACAAAATGTAAACACTTTCTCAACACAATTTTCGTGCTCACTTCCATCGATGAATTGATCAGAAGCAGGGACTTCCGCTCTAACAGAACTCATAGCTCCTTGTATTGGCTCGTCGGGACTGCTAGATAGATGATCCATTGCTAAGGTATCGGGTTCTTCCGTGACGTCTGTTGCTGATGACGTGCTCGGTAATACAGGATTGAACACACCCCTTTCGGTTATTCCAAAAAACAACAGATTATCTATCATGGAACGACATTTTAGATCAATGATGTTTTCTGTACATGTTTCATTGGCTAATTTCAAATCTGTACTTTCGGTAGACAAGCGTTTAACACCGTTTTGCAACCTTGAGATATCCTGCTTGTTTGCACTGGAACAAGACGATACATTCTCATACTGTTCACTTACAAAATTGTGACTACGTTCGATATCATTCATTTTTTTGTCTGAACTATTTAATCTGTCTGTTATTTTCTCAACTGTAACTTGGATTTTAACTGTAACTTGACTTAATTTTGTATCCATACTATCTAACGCTAAATAATTCCCTGCAGCATATCTGTATTTAAATTGTTCATACATTGAACACTTGCAGCTTGTTGTTGTTGTTGAGGTAATACTGGAGATGTCTGATTCATCATATACGGCGACGGTGGATGATACATAGGTGGAAACATGAAGGGCTGATCAATTTGACCAATCGGTGTTGGAGTTGCTACCTGCTGGAAACCGGGAGACTGAATGTTTTGCTGAGTGCTTGTGTTTGCCGCCATCTTTCTTTTAGGTTCTTTGCTGGTGTTTGTTGGCGAAATAATATATTTTTTCTCTTTCTTGTCATCAGCGATGAAAAAGTATGGTTATACTACAAGTGCAAAACTAGTTCCACAATAGGTTATTCATTAAAAGCACCAATACAGTACGCTTGTTGTTCTATTTAAAACAAGCAACAAGTACGCCCCAGCAAAGACCTATACATACATGTATAGGTCTTTGGCCCCAGCATGTCCAATACAACATCCACTCATGCGTGACCGCTCTTTGAGTAGCGTGACGTTATGTATTTTGATAGCCAATCAGTTTATGTCAACGTGTTCATAATGTTACTATTAATAGCACAAATAATTTCACCATTTCAATAAACCTATCAAAGTCTTACTTAGCAGTTTGTCCTCCAATATATACTAGAAACTACTAAACACATACTAGTGTAAATAAAGTTCTAAATGCAATTAATGACATTAATTGACGAACAAAAACTAAAGGATGGTGATAATTACTTGTTTTATATTGTAAAACTTAATGCCTTTGATGATCCGCCAAATGCAACTTATTATATTATCATCATGTGCTCTTCAGAAAACCCATGCTTTCTTTTGTTATGTTTGTTTATGCTAAAAAACAATGTTATGTTTTCATGCAATAAATATTTGTATTGTATTGTATTGTATAGATATTCTTAAAACCTGAATGAAATTTCATTTAACGTAACTGATTATTGTCATTTTTCTTTTCATAATTATTATACTATAATGTTTTAATAATGCTTGCATTTCTCTTTTACCAAACACGTCTTAAAAGTCTAATTTATCAAACTGCTGGCCAACCTATTATCGTTACATCTGACTGTACACGTCTTTAAAAGGTGATAAACGTTCCAATTGCTAAATTGAAATTAACAGACCAGACAAAATTTTTGGCCAAGTTTAAGCGACAAAGAAAAATAGAAATAACTTGAAAAAAAATAGGTGAAGGTCCACTCGAGTAACAACATCTTTCCCGATAAGATATATGAAATATATTTACATTTTCTATAAGCTGAGAGCTTTATCTTTAATTTGATATATAAAAATAAAAAATCGGTTAAGAAATAAAACAAATTAAAACCTAGGGCCGTGAAATCGTTTCTTTTTCTCTTAATTATTGGACTAGGGCCGGCGAATACACTTTGCCGCGCTGAAGACATTCCATTCTGATGACGTAACATTAACAGCACATATTATCAATTTTGTGTGATTTGCGCAGAGCCGTAGGAAGCGGGAGGGGATGGGCAATTAATTCGACTGTAATGGTAATTAAAAGTGACTATACCCCCTCCAGGCCTGCTGTGACCCTATGCTATTAATGTGTTTAATGCTTTAGCTAATCTAATTATTTTTTTTATTATCTATTGCATTTTAGTTTGTTCATACATGTATGTTTTGATACTTGTTTGTGAATTGTGTACAAGTGTAAAATAAATAATGAGTCACTCAGTGATATTTAATCCATGGTATTCACTGGGGATTGAACCTATGATCCCTAGCACTGTAGGCAGTCAACCATGTCGCTAAATGGATAACCCAATAGCAAGGCTGTTGAAATTGGCCAGTATTCCTACAAGTTCTAAAATTGTATGAAATTAATGTTGACTATTGAAGCTGTTGTGAGGATACAAAGTAATGTCTACCACTTATCAGAGATGTAGTGAGATTAGTGTTCACGTTGATGTCGCAGAGGACCATGATGTTTTAACATCATTGTAATACATGTATAATGCCAGTACTGTATGGATTACAAATATTCATAAACTATATTGTTTTAATAGTATCTCAGCATAATTGAATTGCATATTATATTTATCTTCTTTCAGAACCATATTATGGTAGTTCAGATGTATGAAGTGTAAACAGTTGTGGACCTTCTGAATAGTAAGTATGCATAAATTATGGTCATTATACCCCCGCAAAGGAAGTTTGACAGGGTGCATATTGGAGTCACTCTGTCGGTCAGGCGGTTGGTTAGTCTGTCCGCATACAATATCACAAGTTTGTGAAGCGAAATACTTCCACGTTCCGCGATTGCAATGAAAGTTGAAATATGTCATCACCATATAGTATTCGTGTACTATCGCATTCTTAGTGTCAAAGCGGCGGTGGGGGTAATAGTCACTTCTGTTACAAAGGCTTTGAGCGCTAGTTCAAAAGATGTTCAGTTTCTCAAGTGCTTAACTTCAAAAGACAAAAAACAGAAACATTTTTATGTTCTTTAAACCATCTTTCCCTATTTGTACTTCATTTTTATCTAAAATGAGAATTTATCTGAAATGTATATGAGGATGAATGTTTAACTGATACTTATTTTGTACATCTCATGAGTGCATAACATAAACAAGAGGGCCAAGATGGCCCTATATCGCTCACCAGCAAAAAAGACCCTGAGAGAAAAACATCATGAGCCTATGTAAAATCAAGTGACCCGGGGACGGGGCCAACTTTTACCCCAGAGCCAAAATAATATCAAAGCTTTAGGCCTTGCGGTTTCTGATAAGACGTTTTTTTGTAATTTTTCTATGTAAGCATATATAAAATTGAGTAAACCCCCAGCTGTAGCCAATTTTGACCCGGGCCATAATTTGAACAAACATGGTAGAGGACCACTAGTAAATGATACAGTCATACAAAATATCTAAGCTCTAGGCCATGCGGTTTCGGACAAGACGATGTTTTAAAGTTTCCTATATAAAATAGAGTAAACCCCGGGGGTCAATTTTGACCATGGGGTCATAATTTGAACAAACTTGGTAGAGGTCCACTGGACAATACTACATATAAAATATATAAGCTCTAGGCCTTGTGGTTTCAGACAAAAAGATTTGTTAATATTCCTATATAAGTCTATATAAATCAAGTGAACCCCAGGGCGGGGCCAATTTTCACCCTGGGGCCATATTTTTTACAAATTTGTTAGAGGTCCATTAGACTATATCCACATCAAATATCTAAGCTCTAGGCCATGTGATTTCGGACAAAAATATGTTTTTAATTTTCCTATGTAAGCCTATATAAATCAAGTGACCTCCGGGGCGGGGTCAATTTTGACCCCATGGCAATAATCTGAACAAACTTGGTAGAAGTCTGCTAGACAATGCTACACACCAAATATCTAAGCTCTAGGCATTGTTGTTTCTGACAAGAAGATTTTTAAAATTTCCCTATATAAGTCATGTAAAATCAAGTTACCCCTGGGGCGGAGCCAATTTTGACCCCTGGGCCATAATTTAACAAACTCGGTAGAGGTCCACTAGACAATGCTACACATCAAATATCTAAGCTCTAGGCCCTGTGGGTTTGGACAAGAAGATTTTAAAAAAAGTCCTATTGGTTGCCATGGCAACTAGAGTTTTTAATGAAATTTAATTTTTTGAACAACTTTGGTAGAGCTTCATGCAGGGAACATCCCTGTAAAGTTTCATTGAAATTGGCCAACTGCTTAAGAAGGAGATGTTGTTTCAAGCAATTGTTGACGCACTGACGCACACACACACGCACGCACGGACGACGGACAACACGCGATCACAATAGCTCACCATGAGCACTTTGTGCTCTGGTGAGCTAAAAATGAAATTATAATGTTAATCAAATGCTATTTTGTTTTTTAAAATCTCATTGAATAAATGTCGTGACTGTTAGATTGATGATTTATTTAATTTGTCTTTGTATTATATTTTCAATATTTTACCAGTCAATTATTTCTCTTTCAGTTTTTTTGAGTCATAACAAGTATTCACCACTGATCAGAGGAATTTCGATATACTGCTATGATGAAGCCATTAACATGCAATATACTGGTTATTACTTGTGATGACCGTGGTGTTTTCATGAATGCGTCACTATGAAAAGTATTTTCAGTAAAATACAAAATTAAAACAATTCAGATTAATAACATTAGTGTTTGGTTAACATATGTATGCTTATATGTTTCAATTACTAGTATGTGCATTGTTTAAATATATATATGAACTTTACATTGAATATATTGCTTTAATGCATATTAACTTTTGTACTATGTATGTTCATTGGTAAAAACGTTTTGACATATTGTATGTGTTGTTTGCATGTGAAATAAATGAAGATTGCTAAAGTACACAACAGAGATTCTTTATTTACTTACACAATAATTATACAGTATTTTTATGGGGGGGGGGGGGCACAAACAATGAGTTTTTACACTCAAATTCGATTCATACATAAAACTGGTACAAGAAAAGATTGCACTACATTAAGAACAAATATACTGCAAGTTATCCATATGAATGGTACATAATTATGTTGAAACCAAGCAGAATATTATAATGTCAAGCAAAAATATTCTGCCTTTAGGAGGAAAATCATTGCAGTCCATTGCAAAAAAATATCTGAATGCTATGCAAGTAATGCTGTACTATTTCTTGCTAAACATCTATTTTCCGAGTCAGCACATGTCAAGATATTGCATGTTGGTGGACAATTTAATGGTAAAACCGGACGACGCAGTCAATCGGGGTGGCTTGAAAGCGAGAATGAACTTTTCGTCTGACCAAATAAAAGATCCAAAACGTCAATCATGGTCAATATATTTACTTGTGCGTACTCGGAAAACCCAAAGCTAGCTAACTGCATTTCGATATTTTTACACAAGGCCTGTATTCTTCAATATTTTGGAAAAACTTTCCTTGTTGCCAAACAATATCGGTGCTCAGAACGAGGAACGGAAGTTCCTCACAACATTTTTGCCGAAGGATAAATTACACTCGTTATGAGTTAAACGAATAGTAAACATATAATGAGATTTTGGACAGAATTTGACACTGGGCCATTTTTGGCCCTAAGTGAACCTACCCCTTTAAACAAATGGTAATTAAGAAATAGCACCAAATTGAAAAGACAGTGATTTTTCACCTATTATAATTTCTTTAAAATCATGCGGTTTTCCCAAAAATCCAAACTTACACCAGCTATTTTATTTCCCAAAATCAACAGGCTATGGCATCTTCCAAATGAAGAGAGAAAAAACACTGAAAGACCTAACCAAAAGAAAGTTACAAATTTGTTTGTAATGCTATACCTTCCAAAGAAGACAACTTTCATATGATCTCGTGCTAGCACTTCCATGATACTGCACACTTTTTCTTTGTACTTTTTTACCTCGTCTGTACATTGCACATCAATGTAGCGTGAGCTTTCAATCCCTGACAGACAAACAATTAAAACATATATCAAACCATTCTTACATAATTAACCCAAAATAAAGGGTACAGGATTATACTAAGAGACAGGGAGGGGCCATTTTGAGTGATTTAATTTCTAACTGACTTTCTTTGAGCTTCTTCATGATAATTCTATTGTATCTTTAATTTAATTTTACTGAGGGAATAAGTTCTTGCTAGAATCTGTAAAGATGGGGACACCTGTCCCCATGGTTACAAATTTATGGGGACACTTTGAAAAATCAAGGGACATATAGCGGTTATGTTTGACTGGATCATTTATTGAAACTGGTTTCGCACCCTTTCGAGTATTTTGTGCAGGTGCGCGTCAGTGCTAGAAGTTTTAAAAGAAGAAATGTACAGGAGAATTTGGTTTATACATAATGTATGTGTGAGAATGGAAACAATGCTTATAGTGTTAATAAAAGATGAAATATATAGCTAAAAGATTAAAAACAGCCTAACCACTCAGAAATTATAGCACAGTTTAGTTACCCCTGTCTAAACTGGTACAGGGTTAGTGCCTTAGCAATATCAGCTAGCAAAGAATTCCAAAGTATGATGGTAGCCGGGTAAAACGAAAACTTATAATAGTCACATGGAGTTTGAATTTGTCTAAAGGAAAAGAGGTGCATATGTCTAGTAAGCCGGTTAGGTGGTAGAACATAAGAACGCATTGCTCCATGAACAATTTTGTAAAATATCAGTGCATCAGATCTTCAGTATCCAAGGGAACGCTACTTTAGCTGTTCTAGCATGTTTGTAACACTGTAATAGGGGAAATAATCATTTGTAATCCATCGAGCAGCTCTACGCTGAACCATCTCGATTTTTTCATATTATATTGCGTGTGAGGACTCCACACTGAGCTACAGTACTCAAGTTGTGGTCTGACTAGAATTTTGCAAGCAAACTCCCCGATATTTTGTTATACATGCCCGGTACAGGGCGCGAATCATGTATCTATTTTTAGTCATTACTTAAACTTAGACTGAGTCGCTTTTTTCAGTTTACCTATGTAGCTCGGAGCTCTAATCAATAAAACCAGTCCACTTTTTCGACAACATTGCAGTTACTATGCAACATCATATTCGTCCTCATAGAATTTTGTAAATCAGCCGATTCGTCCCGGCAATTTTCGAAACGCGACACTGTTCACATCTAGGCAATTTTTTATGCGACATTTTCGATTTATAGGCGATAATGTCGCAAATTCGCGGCCTAGCAAGAACCCTGAACTTAAATGAAACACTTATAAATCAAGTTGTTAAGTTATTTACCTTCAACAAAGGTGTCAGTATCACTTATAAATGACAATACATCCTTAAATATTTCATTGATGTTTTTCTTGGCTTGACCAAACAATTTTAAAGGTGAATTTGGTGACATTCTACCATTTCCATTCCGACCGTTTCCCATACTTCGCAGCCCCGAGGCGCCAGCATCCCCAGAACCTAGAATAAAAATAGTCCAGTTTATTCAAATAATATATCTGATAAAAATGGAAACATTTTCTTAAACACCTAGGCAGTTGTGTTGTCAATGCATTTAAATACATTTTTTTAATCAAAGAGCAATAAATGAACTAGGATATTTCATGTCATAGCAACTTTTTTGAGAAACAAAAGTATCTAACTTTTCTAAGGGACATACAAATCATTAAATTAAGATCATTACTTAAATGCAGAATTGAATGTTTATATATCAGGACAAGACTAAATGAAAGGTATTCAAATGATGTTAATGTACATTTCCTACAGATATCAAAGCTCTCTTCATTTTGGAAGGGGGGCCAGGGTCCTTAAATGAGGGGACTTTTTACAAACTGAGAATACTTCTACAATTTGTTTTGGAAAAGCGTACAATACGGAGAGGGAATAGGGCTGAACTTTAATTAGCTCCAACAATCAGTAATTTGAGTAAACGAGGGCCCATGATGTTATAGTATACAACATTTGTAGGCATGATCAACTTACCCAAATTATCAGGGTTCTCCATTGATTGATAATTAAAGACACCATACAATCTTCACAACAATGACAATAATCACAGCTTCTTTCAAACCTAGTAGCAAGACATACAATATGAATAAGAATAAGTCTATTAGTTAATAAGTTAATAAGTCTGTAATTAACCCATTACCACATAGAGATATAGCTGTATAAGGTAGTTCATACGTATAGTGTTATCAGTAGATGGCTTATCAGTACCAATAGATAAACTATCAGTTTTACACACTGTACCAATACAGGTTTATTGGAAAACTGTAAATACCTACTTGGTTTAAGCATCAGTTACTATATGAAGTCATACATTAATCACTTTTTGACCAATGTAAACTTTGTAGAGAATGAAATTTTCTTTCTAATGGTGCCAATATTATAAATATTCTGGATTAATACAACATATTAATTGAGTTTAAACATATACTTGAATGAAATTTCTGAATATCATTTATGATTAAGATTTTAAAAAATTAAGTTATTCATAATATATGAGCAAAAATACAGTTAAATATATCATGAAATTACGTGATTAATTTACAACAGTCAATAGAAACAAAATATCAATTTCTAAACATTTCATAAATATCTTAAAACAATGTGTTATTATAATTAAAGCAAGTATGATGACTCTTCACCATTCATAAAAAATATTTAACTTCTGTCCTTTTTAAATATTCAATATTTATAACGCACTTATCAATGGGGGGGGGGGGGGCGGGGTTGATGCACGGAAATTAGTCATAAAGACTTTCCCGATGTACGGGAATTTGATAAACCCCGTCGTCACATGATCAGTGGGAATTAGACTTGGCCCGTATTTTATGGTCCGGTGACGGGAATTAGACAGTCGCCTATTGTCATGTTGTGCTATTATTACGCACCGTTTTGAAAAAAAGTATGGCGGCATTACAATCAATGTGAACACCCAGGTCACGTAGTACTCACATCAACCTGTGTCACATCGCGCTTTGAATGCTGGGAAAGGAACTAATTTTAACCTATGAACTTCAACGAAAACAATGAACTGTCATAATCTACTGCTCAGGTAGTTTTCTAGACGAATTAAACTCATGGGTATTAGTTTATTATAGTTGTATGCGAGTATAAAGTATAGTGTCTATTACTAGTTTGGCTAATCATGGCCATTTTATTGGCTAATGGTGATGACTGAATCTATTCGTCTGCTTGATAGGTAAGTAAATTATGCAGGCATTGCTCTGTGATTTTGACCTAGATAAGTTGTTGTGTGACATGATATCTGAAATGCTATTTGAAGTTCAATGTGGTTGTATCATAGCAGATTATGGTGAATGTGTTAACATTTAGGGTTTATTCTATTTGATTGATGTAGGGTATGATATTACCATGTGCTTGTGAACTATATACATTGTACATGAATTTATTCATTTGTCAAATACTCAAGATTGTCAATATATGTGTATAACTCATATCATGTAAATATGTTATACTCTCCATAATGGAGGATTGAATAAAATATACAGCCAATATCCTATATGAAAAAAGCAACTTCAAACAAAAAAACATAAACCAATATGCTTCTTGTAATTCGTCTACCTATAACGTTTTGTTATAGTTTTTTTTTGTTAATATATAGTCATTCATGTTACTCTTTAACAGCGTGTTAATGAACGCTACTCAATCTAAACAACCTATATATATGCGAGACAAGCTTACCGGGCCGGAGAATTTCAAGAATATATTTCCCTAAATCCTTTGTATATTAATAACAGTGTTATGCGCGAATTTTGTCCACGTGTTAAAGGTTTGTCCAAGCTTAAAACTGCAGCACTGTCTTTGATCAATGTAAAATTATCGCCCATATTGCCAATGTGAAACGAAAGTAAAGTATGCGTGCGTATTATGACGTCATGCATCTCGATTACCTTATAAACTTTAATGTAAATAAAAGGTTATGAAAGTGTACAAATTAACCACATACAGTGCTAAATATAAAATTTGCAATGATTCTTTATTAGTCTATATTTGTTTGATCTCATGATTAAATGAAATCGAACGATACTATTTCCCGACTTTTTACCAACGCGCGTATGTAGAAAAATCAAAATTTCGATAGTGATGCGTCTTAGGATAGAGACTAGTGTTAGCTTGATGACGCAGTCGCTATTTATAGAATGGCATTACAATCGCTCGATGTGGAAGGTGTAGTAACACTTCTTCACTGACATGGATTGGGCTCGTTAGAGCCTGTTTTCAAAGGTACGCATGATTTGATATTTAATATGTTTCAAAATTTTCGAAGTTCTCGCATTACTTCTGTGTAAATAAACGTTCAAAAATGCCATGTAGTCCGTCAGCAAGTGCTTTTATACCAACAAATATTTATTAGAAAAGCCTCTATTGTTCGTTTTTAACATTAAAACTATATAAAACATGAAATTGCCCGTCTCAAAGTCAGTAAATGTTGTTGGAGTCAGTTTTTCAGCTACACCTAGTGCTATTAAATCATCAATTTATAGTTGTGAGAACCAACGTAGATGGTGTAAACTCATCCGAAGTTGTGCTTCTTTTATCTGTCTTAAAGTAGTTCACTTCTTTTTCAGACCAGTTGACTTTAGTGTTTATTGAGGTAATTAGATTTTGTACAATGGTGATGGAGTTGATTGTGATGTTGTAGTAGAATATATAGGATATATATAATCTAGTAAATATAACTTTTGTACACCTGAGTTTTGTAACAAAATGTCAAAACGTTGCTTGAACATAGATGTTTTTTTTATAAATATGTAAAACATATTGATACTTTTAATAGTGTATCAAATTTGAACATATTACATATTGTCTTTAAATATGTTCCCATATCCATATTGACCATATGGCATACATATCTATCTAAGATCCAGACTTCGAGAAAGGCAAACAAATCTGCCGGACATTCTGTCTGACAAGCTTGGAAATTCTGTCGGACTGAAAGGAAATCTGTCTGACCGAAAGTAGTAAATAAGTATAAATGTAAATACGTCGCTGGACTGATGAGATAGATTCTCATTGTTCCCACTCACTTCTAAATTTGGGGGTAAACTTAACCCTAGGTTCAAAATCTGGGTGTAAGAAAAGTATTTTGGGGTATAAACACGAAGAGAAAAGAACCAAATTAACTTTTTATTAGTTTACATTTACTTAACACGAAGTACCTCGCTGCTTATTAAGCCTTGTTTATACTTCTGCGTCACTCCAATCTTGTTTTGTATCCTACATTTTCGTATGTGTGATCTCGCAGCAGGTAAAAATTTCATACGTGATAGCTAATTTAATTGTGTGATTTACGTTATATTTTATTATTCGAGTGGGAACACTGATTCTTTATCGGACCAAAACACAATCTAGCAGACGAATCCTTCAGTGCGGCGCCTTTCGCGAAGTCTGTATCATCTATGCCATTTAATAAAAGCACCTGCCAAAAATAGTTTTCATGAGAGATTCACAGTAATCAGGGCTACAGATAAGCTGCGTATTTGCCTAATTACTGAATTGAAATTGACCACTCAGTGAGAAAATTGAGAAACTCAATTACATCTGTGATGTCTCTGTACATGTATCAACAATTCAAACAAAAATGATGGTGTGACCAAACTTTGTTCTGGTAGTCTCAGTTTAATACTTTTGAAAGTAATGAGAGATCACCCAATTGATCTCATAATGATCTGAACAGTTTATCTGTTAACTTGTTCCTGCATATTATTTGACATTTTACATTACGTAAAAGTCATCCATGCATGCTTTCCCCACATTCTACAGAAAATTACTTTTACAATTATATTGCTTTTACCAGTAGATGTAGCAAAAACAGTTGACAGTTTTGCAGAGTTTGGCCATAAGCAGACCTGATGACAGGCAAATTTCCTTATAGAAATAACACTTCTGACTGTTTTCTATGCTTTACTAAATTTTAATGTAGGCTAACATTGATATCCTTCAGTTTTATCCGTATCTGCACTTATCTCTTTCCACAATAAAATAGTTTTCGTATTTCCGTATCAATAAACGAGTGCTACTGTGCGAAGGGAACGGACACTGTGTCTAAGTTTTCTTCCGATGTTCCTTTTCGCTTACAATACTAAAACAAGAACTTCACAACATGGTTTGTTAGGCCGTTTTTGTGTCTTTTGGGTTTGGTATTCAGCTCTGTTCCCAAAGTAAAAAGTATATATTTTTCCCACTTAGAGAAAACCATTTCCCATAATTAAGAAAATAATGAAGCTACCTTTAGAAAGAAAGTATGTTAGTCATAAAAATCCGTTAATTTTGGTGTTTCATGATGCAAATTTCCTCATGGGACGTGTTACCTGTTCGCCAAAATTATATAAATGGGCTGTTTGTTTTATTAGTAATCATATTACTTAGATTCAAAATAAGACTTTAACATAGTAAAGAGACTTTACTGCCTTTGAAAACATTATCTAGGGTGAATATTTGCAGAAGAACTGGAATAGCACACAGTAGTACTCGTATACAGTAACACTACAAATATTGAACAGCATATTATTAATCGGTTTTGTATTTTGAATGTGTCACTTAGCATGATAACCTGGTTCAGTTTTATTGCAAGGTGGTGTACCTAATGACCAGACAAGCCAGATGGTTCCTTCTGTTTTGGTTTGACTAATGTACTAGTATTTAATGTCTATCATGAATAGGCTTGTGGAATTCATATGCCTCAACTTGCTGTCATTGCCTTTGGTAGAAATAGATTGATAATGGTATTGTACATGTATGGCTTTAACCTTTAGTCTAGATGCAATATTGGTTAGACATCATTAAAGACATGTCAGTAATTTGCAGTTTTAAATTATCAATATTTTGGTTTAGCAGAAATGAGATAGGACATGAATTTACTGAATTATAGAACCACTGCACATTATGTGTACCATATAAACAGTTCAAATTGGTGCTAGTCAGTATTGACTTACACTGTTTGTTCGTTTATTTGATTTTTACACCCCTTTTCAACAGTCAGAGTCATATGAGGCAGACATTTCATAATCTAACCATTGTTCCTGGGAAGAATCAGTACTGGACTCCATCCTCCGTTAGCAACTGCCTGCCTTCTCACATAAAGAGACATGGTCGGTAGCGGGGCTCGTACCCACGACCCTCTATCAGTGGGAGGTTATAGTGATTCGAAGTCAGCGACCTTAATCATTCGACCACAGGGGCGGGTCTGATGATTTAAACATGAAAAGATTTGTTACATACTTTACAGGATAATGGGTCTTTTGATAGGTTTGATATATAGGTACATGTACTCGGGTGGTGGCTACAGACTGTTAGAACTTCACAGTATTGATATTTGTCTTGTAGACTTGTACAGTTTGTTCAGTCAAAATTCACTCTGTTTCTTATAGAGTAATATTTTTATATTTCAGAGCAATTGATAGATGGCATCAGTCTCCAAGAAATACTGAAAGATAAAAGTATGCTCAAAGAGTTAGTCCCTAAATTTGGTCTTAGGGCCGAGCTTAAAGACCTTATGTCGTCTGCAGGATGTGTTCAGCTATCAGTTATAACTATTAAGGATATAGCCTTTTCATATGCCAGTTTTGTAGTCCTAGTCATTTCACGGATTTTTTCTGAAGACATTTAGGCTATTCAGTTAACTTGTCCAAACATTGCTTTTTAGACCAATTTAAGAATGATTGAAATGTTGAAATGAATTATACATCTCAAATGAGTTATCCTAGCAGCTGTTTTAAATTTTGCAACTAATGAACTTGCTTAAACTCCCAGAGATGATTAAAACAGAATAGGATTTGTATTGTGTATATTCATGTTCTGTGTCCAAGCATTATAGGAGTATTCATCAGCTTAGTTCTAGTTTATCCTGCTGTAATTACGTGTACATTTCTAATTTGAGTTGCATTCCACAAATGTTAACTTTCAGACTGATGAAAGTGCTTGTCAGATTAAAGATCAAAATTCATACATATACAACAAAATGGAAATTGTGGATGGAGAATGGAAGTTCGAGGCCATTCAGGAAAAGGTACCTTTATGTAATTACTAAACAACAAAAAATAGATATTTTGTTTATCCATCATCTGTCTGTCTATCCATACGCAAAAACGGATGCGGTGAAACAGCATTTGATAAATGGCAAACAGGAGATAATGATGTGTCACGTGCAACCCCAATGTCTGTAGCTCAAAGGTCAAGGTCACACTGACAGGTTAAAGGTTAAAACCTCTGCATTTTATTTTGTGTCCGCTCAGTAACTTTGTCATGCATGGATGGATTTCGGAAATACTTGACAGAAATGTTCACCAACATGTGACGGTGTGTCATGCATAAGAACAAGGGTAAACTGCCCCTCAGAAGAAATCAATATTGCAGTAGTAATAGCCAATAACATTTCTGAAAAATATTTATTCCTCAGATTTTGAACATGGTTTCAAAGTGGTGTATGGGGGTATTCATCATCTTCAGTGATAGCTCTAGTTAGCCTTGGTGTCTTTGTCTGCATCTATGTGTGTGTGTCTGCGTGAGACTGAAAACTTTTAACATTAGCTATATTAAAATTGTAAATGTTTGGCTCACTTGAGCCAAGTTCAGTTATAGGTATTAGTATACTATTTTAAAAATCTTCTTGTCTGAATGCCATTTTTGGGTCCGGTGTACGGCCCCATTCTCCAAGTAAAAAAGTGTATATTTTCCCACTTAGAAAAAAATCCACGTGTTTAAAAAGTATCATTTTATGAGATACTACCTTGACAAATTGTTAGGCTTGAAAAATTCCACAAATTGATGTTTCACGGTGCATATTGGGAATTTCACCATTGTATTCTTGGGCAAATACCACAGAAACTCGAGCTGAAAGTACCAAACAAGAGGAAACTTAACACATCCACTGAATTGAGACATTTAAGAGTAAAACAGCTGAAAGAAGAAATAGAATCCAGTGATCATGATATAGTCACCATTAAGAAAAAAATAGTACTAGTGAAAATGTAGCAGATTATGAAAACTGCTTATTATTGCGTAAAGAACTGCAACGTATTAGTTCAGATAAAAAACTTAAAACAATTAGAACTTCATGAAATTGAACGGAGTCAATAGAAAAGTAACTGGTACAAAGCTAAGAAGAACAAAAGAACCGACTCTGAGAAGACCAAAAAAAAAAGAAACAGAAACTTACGCATAGTGATAATTTGTAGCAGCTTTTTTTAAACAGGGAACTGTAAAGAAAAATCTTCCTGCTAATTCAGAAATAACATCTACACCGATAGCCAAGGCATTGGCTGCAGAAGAGAAGAAGGAAACAGACAAAGACTGGAGAATACAAAGTCAAGCAACAGTTAATGTTGAGCAACCAGCCTGTGCAACCAAAGAAATGAAGACAAATAGTAAGATACAAGCATCAAATGATATGAAGCTTTTGACCAGTGCATCAAAAGAAATTGATACAGATGGAAACATTTCGTCTTCTGTTGATGAAAAGCCCCCAGGGAACAAACCTGAAGAAAAAGACACTGATCATGTGAAGATACAGTTGTCTGATGGTGTAACGCTCAATGCCTCAATGTCCAAAGAATTAGACGCATATGAGATGAAGACGTCTGATGACCTTGACACAAATGGGAAAGTAATGCTGTCTGATGGTTTGAAACTGTAGATTCATATGGAAAGATATTATCTTCAGACAAAGATGAAAAGTTAACTTCTTCTGTCAATAAAAAGGAGGATCCTTCAATGTGCCTATCAGATACCCAAAAGCTGATTGTTAATGCATTAAGAAAAAATGGGGCAGATTGTTTCTTAAAAGAATCAAATGAAATCAATTTTTTCAGTAAAGCCCTTTCAACCTTCTTGTGAAGATTTGAAAGGGCTAACAGACTATATGTTAAGTATATAAAACGTTTCACAATACATTTTATATAGAAGAAGAGGGAGTATCTTATTCTGTTTTAAAGCAAATAGACTTGAAAGATTATGTGAAAGTGTTGAATTTTATTTGTTTTAAGCATGAACAGCCATGCAGTCGGTGTCCTAGAAAGAAACAAGTATGTGAATATGTGTTTGTGAATTATTTCATAGAACTGAAACATGCATATAGAATGCTCAGTCAAGATTTTAGTGTGAAGATTTATAGAATACCTAAGGCAAAACGACTTGTTCTTCAGATCCCTTTAGTTAATACAAAAAATTGTGATGGTTTTAATAGAAACATTATATTCAGTAATCAATCAAACGTTGTATTATGCAAAACTATGTTGCTTTCTTCTAACAAAAATATGAAAAGCAATGTGCAAATAAGTGGTGTTAGTGCTTAAAAATTAAATAATTTCATAAAAGAGTCCGAGTCCGAAAGAGAACGTATGAAGTGTTTGTTAAGTGATGTAAGTGGTCTTAGTTCACGTCAGATTTTGTGTAGATATGACGAATATGAACAGTAGAAAAAGTAACATGGACAATGCAATTTTAAAAGCAGCTGAAATAATAGAAGGGGTTGAAATAATGGCAAATCAGACTGCAAAAGTGCTGAAGGGATTTAATGTCAAAGTTGAAAATAGTAGTTCGAGCTCTGATGAATCGGAAATTGATGAAGAAGAACAAAACAACAACTCAATTCTGAAAGGTGAACGAAACAGCAGTGAAGTGTCCACAGATTTTATGACAGATGTGTTTAGATTTAATGTTGATAATGAAACTGTTACAGAATTAAGCACTGTTACAAAAGAGAATAGACTGTCCACTGTACCGTGAACACGGACAATTTGACCTTTTTAAAGAAAAGATTTCTGATGCGCCTTATTTGAATCTGCACCAGATGTTTGATCTTTTCAGAGAACTTAATTGGTATGCTTTTGCAAGTGTTTTAGAAAAAAAAACTGGAACCTTGATTTTGAACAGTTAAATCAACTTTTGTTAGACTTTGCAGGATTGCTACCCTCTCTAGGTTTGTCTGAAAACGAAGAAATGCTGATAGAGCAAAGTAGGCAAGCATATCGTTTGCGTAGTAGATTAGAGGAAGTTCAAAGTGCCTTAGTGGACACAAAAGTAACTGAAGAATTGGAAATATATGACACAGACAGTGATAATGACATAACAGCTGATTCTCTTGCTGAAGTAAATAACTTGTTCGATAGAAATGGACAGAAAGCGATAACTTCTAAGTATAAAGCCATTCGTCGAAAAACAAAACGTCAAGCCTCGAAACTAATAGCAGAACAGAGGTTTTCACGGGGGAAGAAATCGAAAATTGTAATGTTATATTATCGAAATACCCTGACATAGGTAAAGTTATAGAAAATGTTGTTAAAGATTGTTGTTTTGGTGCAGATGCATGATGTTTTAACTTTTGACGGCAATCAGAAACACAACATGAAACCCAAAGTTACATAGAGAAAGATTAAAGAACACCTTGAGAAAACTTACAGTAGAAAGTTTGGATATGGGACAGTACACTTAGTCCAACTGTGCATAGCAAGAAACAAACGAAGGTTGTCGTTAGGTCGGAACAAAGGGGTTGCGTCAATCACAAGAAGACGTGCAAGGAAAGGGTTCGAAATCAAATATAACCCAGATCATCATTGGTCCTGTGCTATTTATCTTGGCCTTGACATAATTAAGGTATACAGATGGGACTGGTAAGACCATCATCCACAAAGATGACTGCTCAGCATTTAGACTAGATGCAATGACATCCAGTCAGCACCCTATGCCTTGTACTGTTGGCTCAGCTCCACTTACTACTAAAACAGACTATACAAATTTTCAAACTACATCCCATAACTTTACAGGATCAAACATTACAAAGGAAGTGTGTGCAGGCATTGTTAAGGCTCAGCCACTTCACTTTAAAAATCCAGCGCAACACTATGTCGATTTTTGCTCCCTTCAGGCGTTAGAAAATAGCTCAGTTAAAAGTCCATGACAGGTAAAAGTGAAAGTATTCGAGTCGATGGAGGTGTTGATGAAGGTCAAGGACACGAGGAAGTACAGTTTTTTTGGACCAAGAGACATTTAATGAAACCTACTTACATGCAATTAGTAACAAGTCGGGACAGAGGAAACAGTAATCTTAACAGAGTTGAGTGGAGGTAGAGCACGAAGTGGCTTATTTATTCCGTCCACTATTAATGATTCCAATATTGATTTCATTACAAGTGATTCCAGATTTACTATCTATAGATATGTATCTGGCCCCGGCAGTAAATTAATGTGTATACATCTTATTTTGATACAGCGCATTGAAGATTAATTGCAAAGCTACGTATTGCTGTTGTTGCTATGAATGCCAATAGATAAATACGAGTCTTGCATAATAATATTTTGTACTTCTGTTTTCCATTTCAGTTGTTATGTTGGTATTTTGGGGGACCTCCAGTTACGTTCCTGCCATTCCCTGTTCCAGACCCAAATCGAAGGCCAAGAAGATACATAGACCATGAAACGTGTGGTGGTCATAGCCTGTCAGCTGGGAACGTCATTTCAGATTTACTGAAGGTAAGTTGAATACAGATCCCAAAATGTATCAGAAAAGAAACAGGTAAAGGAGTGATAAAAGTACCACACACTGTCAATTAATCTGTGTTTGCTGTTCCTGTCAAATATGAATGTGATTGCTTGGAGATTGGAAAATAGAAGGATGATATAAATGCTTTTGAAGGATTTACATTTTTTGTCCAAAAAAGAACTATGTGTCTTGCATTATCTTTAAGTTATTGTAAGTTTTTAAGTAAATGTTAGTTTATTGTTTTAACATACAAGATCAACGTCCAATGTTGACATACTGTTTGGTAAAGATATGTTACTTAATTTTCAATGTTCCAGGGTGATGATGTACCACCATCCGACTTAATCCAGAAATATTTCAATGAAGGTGAAGTTGATCAACATTTATGTTTGTAAATGAGCTTAGATATTTTAAGGTTAAATATACCTAAGCCAAGATCTTTCATGTTTGTTCTTGACACTATGAAATATTTCAGCTGCAGAAGTACCTGATAAAATTAAAAGATCAAAATGACATAAATTACATTGTAAATGTTCAATACGTATTTCAAGAAAGCAGAGAGCCATGAAAAAATGACATTTTTATGCTTAAAGGTTCATAATGATACGTTTTTTTATTTGCCGTATACTGCTTCTTAAACTTACTGCTTGTATATATAATTTCGTAAGAACATTCACTTGAAATGGAAATATTCTGTCACTGCCTATAACCAAACTCTCTTTCTATAGTCCTTGAAAGTTTAGTCCTACTGTTGTTTGTACAAGTTTTTGTTATAACTGTTCTTCCCTAGACAGTCAGCTACCGAGTGTTTTTCGTTTTTTCTAGGTAAACATCTGGCTAGATCAACTGGATACGGTCAGGTCAAATAGACGAAGAGGTGCTGAGACAAGGGCAAAGAAAAGGGTACTAACATTATTATTAATCACTTATGAGTAATCACTGAAAAACTATATTTTTCCTTCATCATTATGCTATAAATGTTGCTGTACTTTCCTTTGATTTCTTTGTAAATGACCCTTTTAGAGCAATTTTAGTTTCTTAATACAATTATGATATTTTGTGACAGCCCCACTGCCTTTAAATAATAAAGGGAAGACATACTATCTGTAGGGAGATAAAACCTTCCCAGAAGTATTGTCAAAGGAAATAAGTTCACAAACACCAACACACACTCCTACACCTGTGTCAATTGATTAGAAAAGTCAATGGTGTAGTCAGATCTATGTTAAAATGAAATGCTGCTCACAAGTTATACTTGTGAATACTGTAAAAATGAATATTTTCAATATGTTTATTGTTTGATATTTTCTCTAGGCTGCAAAGACACGGAGTAATCCGGGACAAGAGCAGGAGCAACAAAAAAATCCAACAAAATATAAAATCAAAATGTCAATGAATGAGCCAGTTAATGTTCACAAATGAACTGATAAAAATCAAACAATCTGTTACTAATGGTGGACCTGTTGAATGGTTTACTAATCTTTGACACAATAAAGCATCAATTTCAATAACAATGACATAAACTTACATAATATGTCACCTCTGACCACAGTCAGATTTTATTGCACCCTAATCACAAAAGGATCTACACACATTGTTTTGAGAGTTGAGTTGAAAATTAAATCACCATGGAGATCCTTACTGTGTAGCATGTGTCATATTGGGAAAACCTGCATGATCTATGATTGCAATGATTGTCATTGGCTGTTTATTTTCGAAACCAACCTTGACTAGTGTTTTCCATTTCAATCAAGTGTACACCCCCAAAACTTGATCTATGTTTACAAATAAAAAGCATGTCTGACCTAATTTTCTGGATGTTAATATTATTGATACTGATAGATTGAAATTGTATTTTATGACCTTTTCTATAAAAGCAACAGTATTATTTCTTTCGCTTTTTTTAAACTATACTTCAAAGATAATTTGGGACTTGGTTTTTGGTATAAATGAATAAATTTTGGATTTAATATCACATGCGTAAAAATGCGTATATATATGGCCATGGGTAAAGGAGTTAAAAGGAGTATATAATTATATGGCCATGGATAAAGGTGTTAAAGGGAGTATATATATTGCCATAGATAGAGGAGTTAAAAGGAGTATATATATATGGCCATAGGCAGAGGAGTTAAAATGAGTATATATGTGGTAATGGGTAAACCAACATAAAAACAGAGGATTTAAATATTGACAAAAAGTTCAAACAAGTTGTTTCAGAAAAGTTGTTGTTGAATGTATAGATTCCTTGAAAAAGGAAACTATGGAAGAACTTGGTTCTCTACGGACCCAAAAAATGCCGTTAGAGGAACTACCGTAAAACATAAAGGAAAATTAGATACATTGGAATTTGATAATAACGAGCTGAAAGATAAGATTCATGCACTAGAAAATGAGACGGAATTATTAAAAGAACGATGCAAATATATAACACATGAAAAACAAACAGCCTTCAGTCATTTTGAAAATAAAGTCAACGAGCTAGAACAATATACCAGGAACAATAGTATAAGGATATATGGCCAAGAAGACGAAAACAAGTTTGAAGCGGCTGACGAAAGTGCATTTCTGGTAACTAAATTGTTAAATGACAAACTAAATACTAGTATCCAATTACCTACAACGGAAATAGATATAGCCCATCGTTTAGGCAGGTTTGATCATACAGGAAACCGACCAGTCATATGCAAGTTTGTTTCCAAATACACCAAACAAAGAGTCATCAAAGGCCGTAAACACCTAAGGGTACATCGGTTGTTATCCGGGAAGATCTTACTTCCAAGAATGCAAAACTCTTGGAGACGGTTTCAAAACTACTCAGTGTACGAAATGCCTTGTCCGACGAAGGTAGAATTATTGCCGTCCTAGTAAATTGGAAGAAACTACGCTTCGACATTACTACAGATCTAACCAAAAAACTTATCTCTGATGAAGAATTACGAAGATGTCACAAACAATCCGATTGAAACAGATTTTGACAGTGAACACGTGGTGTTTTTTATTTTGAATATGTCCGCATATGACTAGTTCTCTCCTGATTGGATAAACGCGTTGTGCGCTAGATTGATAAATCAATATTTATGTGTCACCCGTCATAAGCTGATATATATACATTGCTCAAGCTATTTTTAGCATATGTTTATGAAATGATTCACGTGTGTATGGAGGACTTTAAAAGTTGTTTTTGTTCAACTCGCATGAAACAGTCATTACACATTTTGATTTTATTTGTTTCCATAAATATTATAATCACTTATTCGCATTCACTCATGCAATGTTATGAAAATCCGAATTATTTCTGTAAATTGTTTTTGCTAAACTCGCATGAAACAGTCATTACAATGTTTTATTGTATTTGTTTCCATAAGTATTGTAATAATTTAGTATTCACATTCACTCATGAGATGTCATCTCAAATCCGTGTTGATTTTGCTTGATTTTATGAAGTACCGATCTTTTATAATAATGAACCTTACTAATAATCATTTACCGTACAGCACCAAAAAGTGATAGACAAATGTGTAGTCTTGATACAATATGTCTCATTTTTTATACAATTATTCTCATTCATATTATTTTAGGACAGTTTAACCGTAGTTATTAGTTTCCATGCGAAATTCAATGTCTGGCCGATTCTAGTGGTACGTCTATGATGTATAAAGGTATGGTGATATTGATTCAATGTTTGTGTATACATTTAAAATCAGTCTAGTCATGTTGACTAGAAAAATGTTGGCCTTGTAAGCATCTATAGATGCATGTATATATTTGTGTATATGTGAGTATTTATATATATATACGAGCGTATATATTGGTTTTGAAACCGTAATGACAGTTTATGTATTTATCTAGTATTTCTTAACTTTGCCAAAATACATACCAATGCATCCATGAATGTACAAGGATTAAGAGATTCATTTAAAAGGAAAGATGTTTTCAAATACCTATGAGAAAAACAATTTAACATATATTTTATTCAAGATACTCATTTTAAAGACTCTGACTATGAAATAATAAGAAGTCAGTGGGGGTTTGAATGTTATGTAAGCAATTTTGATAGTCAGTCTAGGGGGTAGCAATTTTAATAAACAATAATTTTGAATTCAAATATGTTTCATCTGAAAGAGATGATAGTGATAATCTAATTATTGTTCATTGTGAAATATACTCAAAACTTTTTCACTAATATGTATTTATGGGCCTAATAAAGATGACCCTCTGTTTTATCAAAATATTAAAGATAAATTACAAATGTAGATAACTACTGTATATTAGGCGGTTTTCTAAATTTGATTTTAAACCCCTCTTTAGACTGTTTTAACTATAGAGAGACTGTTTTACAAATAATACTGGACTTAGATTGTATAGATTGTTGGAGAGAACAACGTGTAGAAACTTTAAGATACACCTGCTTTAAAAGTTAACCAGTTAAAAAAGCTCGTTTAGACTTTTTCTTGATCTTTAATTACTTATATACTGATGTTATTACTACAGATATACTACCAGATAAAAGAACTAATCATTCTTTGGTGATACTAGAATTATCCTGGCTTCTTATGTTTTCGACGGTGCAAGCATATTTCGCCCGGTAAATAAACGGACGTTTATTGCATGCACAATTTGACATGGACGTAATTACTTACATTCAGATATCTACATAAAATACAGATTTCTAAGCAAAACAATAGAGTATTAACCTTTTTAGAGCCGTTTCATGGAGGCAGCCATTATTGTTTTCACACTCAATGACGTTACATGTTTTCGACGGCTTTCATTGGTCGATATAAATAGCGATACGGGGTGGTTAAAAAGTCAATAAACACATTTTTTCTCAAAAGCGATGTTCAGTCAGTGAGTTCAACGAATATTGGAAATTAAAACGCTGTTTTCACTATAATAAATAACTGTCAACTTTTAATAGCAACTGTGACGCACTTTTGGCAACTTTTCGGTATTTCTGTCCATAAACAACTCAACAAACTATTGTTTAACTTTGGTTTACTGTTCATTATTACACTTTCTACTGATAAATCTTGCTTTATATCTGTTTTACAAGTATGCATTACTCGGGTCATCAGCAAAATATTTTTGTGGTCTGACACGGTAAGAAAGTATTAGTGGGAGAAAAACTTTTGAGAACACCATGTACAAAAAATTGTACAGACCACGTGATTACCGGGAAAAGTTATGTCTACTGCAGACATATACGTATTTGTTTGGAGATTATTAGATGAAAAATGATTTTTTGGGGTATTTTGTCGACACAAATTTTGGGAATAGCAATTCACCATGAAATATCAGTAAGTGACTTTGATATTGCTAGTTTACCAGTCGTAATTCCATTTTTAACTGCCTGATATATGTGCGGCGACTAGCATCATTTGCTTACATTCAGAGGGGCGGGGCTTAAAGAAATATCGCGTGATCATGACGCAATCTTGAGAAAATGAAAACCGTCGAAAACATAAGAACGTCGAAATCATGAGGCGACACGATATATCTATTAAAATTTAAGGAAGGTAATTCATTTTGGAAATTTTATAACTCTTTACTTAAAGATCTACAATATGTAAATGAAATAAACAATTAAATTAAAGATATTAGAAATCAATACTCATCTCAATACCAAATAACTAATTTACCACTTAATAAACAAATTACGGACAGTGAAATAAATTTTAACATAGATGACAATAGATGATTTTAATCTCTTTTGATGGAAATTAGGGGGAAAACAATATCATATTCTTCATATTAAAAGCGCCTGGAAGATTCAAATGAGAAGCACTTAGTCAGTCAAATAGAACAAATAAAAAACTCTAACCAAATTAATAACACTTTACTTGAATCTAAAAAGGAAGAGTTCCAAAAAATTAGAAAATACAAATTAGAAGGAGCTCTATTAAGATCAAGATCAAAATGGATTTTAGAAGGAGAAAAAACCCACTACCTTCTTTAATTTGCAATTTGGAAAATAGAAACTTTACATCTAAATTCATGAATTGTCTTCACTCAAAATCTGGTAATCTATTGCAAGATCAAAATCAAATACTTAAAGAAATGGAAACTCACTATAAAAATCTGTATGCAGAGAAAGAATGTGATAATTTAAATTTATACGTTTTATTTAACTATGAGTCATTAAAAAGACTAACAATGAGAAGGAATCTTTACAAGGAAATATGACCTATCACGAAATGTTTTGTTCTATTAAAAAAAGTCTAAGTACTCCTCTCCTGGTAGTACAGGTTTTACAGCTGCCTTTTACATAGTATTTTGGTCTAAACTTGGACATTTTATAGTCATGTCAATTAATACTTCATTTTCTACTGGTGAATTATCAATTCCATTAACCAAAGGCATGATTACCTGTATACCAAAAGGCAATAAAGATAAATTATTTTTTAAAAACTGGAGACCTATTTCATTGTTAAATGTATCATACAAAATTGCTTCATCTGTAATAGCAAACCGTATAAAGTCTGTTCTTAGTAATATAATCAGTGATTATCAAACTGGATTTATACCAGGCAGATTTATGGGGGAAAATATTAGGTTAATTTATGATATAATGAATTATACAGAACAGGAGCAAATACCGGCAATGTTATTACTGATTGATTTTGCCACAGCATTCGATTCTGTTTCTTGGAAATTTATGGAAAAATGTCTGCATTTTTTCAACTTTGGTCAAAATTTGATATCCTGGGTTAAATTGTATTACAAAAATATCCAGTCATGTGTTACTGCTGTGAACGGCCATCTTTCAAACTGGTTCTATGTACATCGTGGATGCAGACATGGTGATTTTCTATCTCCATACCTTTTTATTATATGTGCAGAAATTCTGTCTCTTTTATCCGAAGCAAATAAAAATATCAAGGGTGTCAAAATTAATAATCAAGAATATTTAATTTCCCAATACGCAGACGATACATGTACGTCTTTGATTCTTGATGGCTCGGAAAAATCTCTTATAAATTCCATAAAAATATTGAAATTTTATGCAAAAATATCTAGACTTCATGTTAACATATTAAACAAAACAGTAGACATTTGGTTTGGTTCAAGGAAAAACAGCAACATTGCTTTATGTCCTGAATAATACAATGGGAGAATGAAAAAATCAAAATGTGAGGAGTTTAATCTAGACATGAAAAAAATTCCTGAAACTAATTATATAATAAAAATAGATGAAATTAAAATATTATTCAATAGCTCGTCTAAAAGAATTTTAACTCCAATTGGTAAAAATACAGTAATTAAAACACTTGCTCTACCAAAATTGAACCATTTGATCATAGGATTACCAAACCCTAAACAGGAATTGATAACTACTATACAAAATTTATTCTTCAAATTTTTATGGATCAATGCTCACGATAAAGTAAAAAGAAATATCATGACTCAAGACTTGAACTAGGTGGTATAAGAGAAATCGGTCTAGAAAATTTTATGAATGCTTTAAAAATTTCATGGCTAAGGCGAATTATGAAAAAAAGATGGTAAATATTTGCATCTTATCAACACTATTTGTCCATTTTTACATTGTTATACTAAATTCGGTCCAAATTTTATTAAAACAAAAATTCAGGACATCAAAAATGAATTCTGGCAAGATGTTTGTTCAAGCTATGTATCTGTCTTTGACTCTTTTGTCGTTCGAACTTGGTATAAAGTTTTAGTTTTACCAGTGTGGTACAATTAAAAAAAAAAATTGGTGGACATTTTATAACAAGAATTATGTGAATAAAGGACTATTTTTCGTTAATGACTTTATGAAGAATAATGGATTTTTTTTATACATTTGTAGAATTCACAATGAGATATTCAGTTGCAAAAAAATCTTAGAATACAATAATATAATACACTCTAAGAGATTATATTTAGATACTATTAGAATAGAAAAGGTACAAATGATCTGTTGCCAAACCAACCATTATTTATTAAACTATTAAATTACAATAAAAAAGGATGTAGGTATTTTTATAATATTTTAGTTAGTAGGCATATATCTCAATCAAAAGCAATAATCAAATGGGAAAGGGATACAAATACAAATGTACTAAACTGGAAAAATATCTACATATTACCTTTTAAATCCACTAAAGACTCAAATTTACAATGGTTTCAGTTTAAAATAAACCATAAAATTTTAGGAACAAACTATCTCTTACATAAAATGGGTCTTGGGACTGATAATCTTTGTACTTTCTGTAAAGACTCCCATGAAACCAAACACTTATTTTATGAACGTCCTTCAACACAAATATTTTGGGAAAATGTAAAAGACTGGATTAAAAGTAAACATTGTAACATTGAAACCAATTGGACTTAACTTCACATCTTGTTTGGCAATAATGCGGATATAAACAGGATATAAAACGGATCTTGTTGACACAAATTATTTATTAGCCATAGATTTATTCTATAAATGCAAATCTGTGTGATCTAAAACATCTGCATTGAGTAATTTAGTTATTGGAAGGACAACATGCGTTATTGCAAAGACTTTTTATAAATGACATATGTTTACCTACATACCTGCCAAAGAACAAATGTAGTTAATGGGGTTATTTGTTAAACTTTACATGTATTTTCAAATGGAAAAGAAATGAAAAAGTGCCACACTTGTAACATCCTCGACATAAAAATGTTACTGTAAGGACAATATGCACATAGTGATAATTTAATGCATAGATTGCATACTAGTATATGTTATGACGGACATATAACACAATTATAACTGAATTATTTTTGACTACTAAAAACAAATAAAGTATTACTGGTATTAGAAGACATACTTTTGGCTGAGACATTAGTACAAGTGTAGCATAAACATTAGTTTTTTTCTTCTTCTGTTTAATATATATATTTGTAACTATAGACCTTACATTTTTGCTGGAAGCCAGATACTTTTAATAGTTTAAGCAAAATCATTATGAATTATAATTACTACAAGAAATGATGCCAGTATGGATTTGAGTGGTTAAGGTTATGACTATTGTTGATTTTTTGTAAAACTTAACATATGATTTCAAGTGTTTTCTTTGCAGTTACTAATTGTTCTGTGAGTTACAGAGATTGTATGTCGTTCCAATAAGCTAAGTAAGGTTTTTGTCTTCATGCATGTACATTTGCAAAAAGTTTAATCTGTAGACAGTTATGCTGACTTTATTCAAGCGTTGCTTGTTTGTAACTAAAAGGTAGGACAATTGTCATTAAACCTCACCTTACAATTAACATTCTTTCCTTTCAGTAATAAAAATTGTCCGTCCCGTAACTTTGAAAGCCTCTTTTGTTAGGCAAATTCACAATGAACATAAGAATATGTTATGTTTATTTCTTTGTCTTCTTAACATTTGTTTAATTGTTAGTTGACAGGTTCATGTTACAAATAAAACATTAAAAACTAAATTGTTTGTTAATAGTCCTTTAAGTAACATTTATTAGTACTTGCAGTAACAAGCATGTCCTTGGTGTAACGCGCATTGATTCTATTGTTTTTGCATTTGAGCTACTGAGAAAAAATTACAAATTGCACACAAATTGATAAAATATGCCCTGTTCATAAAATAGGAACCAGAACATATGACATTCTTACGTGGGTGCGAAACATACTTACATTACTATGCTCAATTTTTTACTGTTTCGTGGCTAAACACGAGAAATGACTTTTTCACAGAGAAAGACATTTTGATAATTATAATGAAATTTGCGTACATTTATGAGGATAAGTTTGGTTTTGTTGATAAAATCATATTATTTGAATCAAATTTAAAGAAACATAATAGTTACTGCAAGGACAAGCAATGACCACTATTCACATTCTGCCGGTTATAAGTAATGCAAAAAGGGTAAGTTTAAGTTGAAATTTGTAAAACAAACTTTTAAATACATTCCTTTACCAGTTAAGGTAAAACTTTGCTGTGAAATAAGAAGTTCACTTTTACCCTCAACTCAATTACTTTCATAACCTTAGATGAAAGGAATTTAACTGAATTGTATATTTGTTATTTTCAATATGTTTTTAAAATACAATTGAAAGCACATTGACACAGACAAATTGATATCACTGAGTCATAATCTTGAGTATGAACTTAAATTTACACAAAAAATTATTGAAATTGTATCATGTAAGCGAATATAGACATATTCACCAATACAAACTTATCAGGGTTCCTGTTTTGAGTCACCTAAGGTATAAACAAGAAGTGTTTGTGATACACGGATGCCCGCTCATGACCTTGACCTTTGACCTACTCATGTGAAAATCAAAAGGGGTCATCTACATATGATGACAAACCTCCCAACCAAATCTGAAGAGCTTAGGCCAAATTGTTCTCTAATTATTGATTGGAAAATGTTTGGTTACGGACTGACCAACAAACATGTGCAAAGCACTATACCACCTTTTCTTCGAAAGGGGATCTAATTACAACTGCATTTTACCAATTAAGACACCAGCAATCTGTGCCCTTTCTTTGTATAATATCATCTAAACTAGTTTATTACAATCATGACTGTGTGTAACATAATGATTGATAGAATTCCGTCACAGTATAATCAGCCAATAATCAGACAAGTTCAATACTAACTGACAATTGTTTTAATGATTATATTGTAGCCTTACAGACACAGGTAATGATAGTGTGATCAAAAGGCAACAGGAAAATAAATTCAGGTTTTATGTCAGCAAAATATTTATGTCAGGGTTCTTTACATTTTGAGACAATGGGCCAGGCCTCTTTAGAATGGTTAATTATAGCCGGTTTTTTAAGAAACAGAATAATTTGTCAATTCAGGGGAAAACAAAACTATGTAGGAGGGGCGAATAGGACCGATATATGGCCCAAATAAAAATAAAACATGTTTTTGTATACTATTTTGTTTGGTTGTTTCAGAATTTACCTGATTCTTCAAGAGAACAATAGTGATGAAAAATATCTGCATGACTTAATTATCAATAGAAGTACACCGATAGTAACCAGCTGGTTCCTTCCTTATTTTAATTCAAACAAACCTATTATATGTGAGTCAATTAAAGAACTTATGATGTTGCACGAATGAACTGCATTCATACAAACGTACAGAATGACAAGGACTTCAACGATTTACTATAGATCTACAACTCAAATTATCAGTCTTGCCTTCTACAAATAAGCTAACCCCTGGGTAGATTCCCCTAATATTAACCAATGTGATTGGTACAGTTGTCTTTGGAACACCAAAAAACAACAACATAGAAATAGCAGAATGAAGAAATTTCCCATTTGTATCATAATTGTAATGAAGTCAAATGATAAATCAAAACAAAGGAAAAAATAATATGAAATGGTTTCACAGAAAACCAACAGTTACCCCACAAATAATGGTTTTAGAATAATTACCCAAAGAATAAATAAAATAATTTGAACTGACAATCTAGCATTGAATAATCAAGTACAAATTCCAGTGTACATAAAAGGCAAAAAAGACAATTACTATACTATAATTTAATCCTTCAATAAAATAAATCGGCCAATTTTTTGTCAAATTTCAACAAAACGCTTTCATAGTCAGGAAGCACTGTGTTTTAATTACTCGATCAGCCTTAAAACCTGATTATCCTATTTCCTTCAAAGTGACACAAGATGACGAGCGATTGTGTATTATCATACAAGCACATGATTATTATAACAACAGTATACAAACAAATCAAGTTTCTTCATCTTTTAATATGGTCATGCTAATTAAAATGCAGGAATGGGAAATGGGTGTTGATAATCAATGTGCATTGCCAAAGACATAAAGGCATTTTTACATGCATGTGTTAATCATAGTGGTACATAAAACTTTAAACATTAAAAGATGTCATTAACAACAAAGCCTATAAGATATATTCATGGTGTAGTAATGTTAAGTAGAGATCTAATGTATAATTAATAAACATATACTCAATAGATAACATTACAGAAACTATTGATTATGACACAACAAGGAAAATATAACAAGAACCATTGAAGAATGTAGTCTTCACATTAACCCATTAGTTTTTAACCCACAGTCCAGGGCTAGTAAATTTCTATTCGGGCTAGTGAACTTTCTCAAAATTGTGTATTTGGGCTAGTTGTAAATTGTCTATTTTTAATAGTCCACATATAGTTAGGGCTAATGCTTCAAGAAACTTAGTTCAAACACTGGCATCCAGGTTATAATTTCTTCTGAAAATAACACAATGCATTTTCACTATTAAGAAATCATAAAGCTGAAATACAGACTTAAAGGAATAATAAATGTACACTTTGGCCCTTCTCATCAGTAGTCAAGGATGGGAGCCTAGACCAGTTTTTTAGTAAAAAATCAAAATCAGTCACGCGTAACGGAATATTAATAGATCGGGAACACAAACCAGCTGTATAACATAAGGGTGTCTACCTATGACAAGTTGGAGCCACATTCAAATTGTTTCAATATTATACCCAATGCATTAATTGTTTCCGCTTAATGACAACTACTGTCAAAACCTTTCTGTATTATATTTTATGATGTTGATTTCTTTACTCCACTTAAAGATTGTTTTATTATATATAATACCGGGTTTCCAATCTATTTTTAGATTAGGATTTCCATCTGTGTTACTAAATTTAAAACACTTGTAATGTTATCCGATCAAATTACTTTAAACCACAACTTTTTTAAAAAAAGCACTACCATTAACCAACCAGATAGCAGTAACATTGTGCTATCCAGTTTGAATGTGTGTACTTCAAATAGAAGACGATAATTCATTCGGTATGTAGTATACATGTACTTTATGATACAAAAAATAACAACAATTAAGTACTGGTTATAATCATTGATTTTACACATATTTACAACACATAAGACGTACGATACTAATTCATAGATTTATACAGTATAACCCCTGAAAACCGGACTCCTGGAGAAACGGAATACTCTGAATATCCGACAAAATTTCAAGTCCCATTTTTTTCTCTTCTATAATCAATGCAAAAGGTTCTCTATATACCGGAACCTCAGAATTTCGGATACCGGACGGTTTTTACCGTCTGCTAATGGATATCAAACTATATTTTATCCTTGAATAACGGACGCGCATATTTTCAAGTTGTATATTCAGACTGTCAAATGTCATTTTTCTTTGTTTACCGATTAGCGGTTGCGCGTGCAATTAGTACAGGCGTGAAAACACATTGGGTATTGAAGTAAACACCGTCTTGAACAATAAGATTAGAATCAATGAAGAGCGTAATTATGCAGTTATAACACGATGGCCTTGATCTATTGTTGAAAAGGCAAGTATCGAAACATAATTAGCCCGTGATAACAAACTGATGACGAACATAAAATCTTTCATATCAATAAGTGCAATTAGCACGTATAATCTGTTTTTTTAATACGGACCCGTTTAATTACGATCATTATGAATTGATCACTAGAAATGACCAATGAAAGTATCTTTATTGAATACTGTAGAAATATTTTTATTTATTTTTTGGTCATTTTATGTCTGCTTTCGCTACAAAATCGTCACATTATCATTACACTTCTTTAAAATAATGTCTAAACCACATTCTAGCGTAGAAGGGTTGAATTGTTATTGAAGACAAAGATTGTCAGACAATGTGAGTCTATTCTTAAACCATATTAAAGGTATGAGTATGTTAGAATAATTTGACATCCTATTTTCGTGACCTGTACTAGAACTTTGTACATGAGTGTAGGTTTTTGTAATTTGAGATTAGTACGCTTATTGACAATACTGAAATTATGATTATAATTAATTCAGTTGTGTCACATGTAGTCATTTCCTTTTCTACATGTGTTATCAAGTTTCTTTGAGTAGTACTGGGTTCAAGCGGTTTCTCTTACACAACTTGATTGCTATAAAACCCTTACACAGAAGACAAAAGGATAATATGTTTGAAAAGCATATTCTTTGCTTGGTTTAGCATTCATATAGTAATACATATCAATATAACTAAGTATATAAAACAACAATGTGGTACATATACAAATCAGTCACCCACAAGACCAAGTATGGATGAATTTTCAATTTTACCAAAAGTTCTCAGAAAATCAGAATTCTCAGAAAACCGGACTTTTGGCTCAGTCCGGAAGGGGTCCGGTTTTCAGGGGTTGTACTGTACAACGCAACGTTGTAAATTCAATACAATGTATAAAGGTCTTTCACATTATTCTAAGTCATCGGCTTGCACCCAGCTGTTAAACTTTTTAGGATAAAATTTCCACTTCACAAAATATTGCTTATTTCGTCCTTTTCCACGTGTTTTAAGAATTGTGTCGATCTTAAATTGGAAGTTTGATTATATTCCACTTTCTGCATTGCGCTTTCATAAAACGTCCCTTTTATGTCTTCATCCTGCAAGTCCTGTATTCTGTTTACTGTTAAAGTTCCTCTGTGATACCATTTGTAGACTTTGAACACTTCACCGGAGTATGTTTGAGCATGTGCCCTCGAAAACACGTTTTCATGTGACTAATTCGCACATACTCACCGATTTTATACTTGAAACGTGTGAGCTTATCTGATTTCAACTGTTGTTTATCTTGCGAGAAGTAGGTGGATAATCGAACTTCTTCTTCGTCGCTGCCTTTTACGTCGTTGGTGTCATAACAATTGTCCTGTGGAAGGTCTTGTTATAACTTTTGACAATATCTTGTATTATAGGTAAATAACTGTACCCATCCTCGTAATTAAAGTAGAGGTACAATTTTTGTTTTATGGTTAGAATGGCTCTTTCTGAAGTTGAAGCTTTGGTTTCATTCTGTGTGGGAAAGTACATCACGTCATTCTTTTTCCTTATTTGTTGAACAACTTTGGCATTGAACTCTTGTCCTGTGATGTACATGACTATCATTCAAAACATGTGTTGGGTAGCATTTCAAATAATATCTTAGGAATAAATATTATCATAATATACGTTATATCTATTAATAATCTACGTTTTTTATAATGTATAAATTGACATCTTATACATAATTATGTTACTTAAAATATATTAACTTTGTCGGTGACAAGTTTAGTTTGATGTCGACCAGAGGTTCTAAATATGTCTTCGAACGCATCCACCACTTGTTGACCAGATTTGCTTTTTAAGGGTCGTAGCCACACATACTTGGAGAACGTATCTATCACCAGCAGAATGTATTTTAAGCCTTTGTTCCATTTATCAAATTTCACCATATCAATCAAATCAGCCAAAGATAGTCTTTTCAGCGCTCACCACATGACTTCTGGCGAATCGTCTTCTTACTGGTTTGTGAAGACTGTATGTTTCTTGATTGTGCAGGTATTTCCTGATTCTGTGCATACCAATGATGGTATGTTATCCTTCATCCTTCTCCACTTTATACAGTTTTTGCGGTCCAGCAAAACTCGCAGGATGTGATGGATCATGATATATTTTCTTCAAATAGTTCTCCCAAGGACTCATGTCTTTACAGTTCGATGTTCAGACATCAAATGATTGATCCTCTCAATGCAAACCCCTTTAATTCCGAGTTATCACCACTCGTTTTATCTTCGGTTTCGTAGTCTGATTCGTCCGTCTCAAATAAATCCTTAAAATGCATGTTTGTTTTCCTTTAAGGTTCTTTTCACCGCCGATGTCATTTACTGCGAAATTCATTTATTTGCACGACTATGCCACGATGTGTAGCATTTGTCCTTAGGGGAAACCAACACTCTTCCAGTAATGAATGGTATCTTTCATAGAAGTGTTTTCTCTTTGAATGGGTGGGTACGTTCTTCTGCCATTTGCGCAACCTCATCTTCGTTTTATCCATTGTCTATAGATTGGTCATATATCTTGTTGAACCTGTCTTGACTACAGCCTTGATCAAGATGCCATAGATGTTTATAGCCCTCGTTATCTTCGACGTCTTCAACATTTTCGTTTCCGCCATTATCTTGTCTCGCCCTTTTAGATGGAGGTTCATTGGTTTCAGGACACCATCCCCTTTTCACGTGTCTCTGAAGGTCGTGTGAACTGTCAAATAAGAGTCCACAATCTTCACAAGTCTGAATTTTATCTGCCATTGTTTTTTCTTGCTCCGATTTTTCGTCGATGTGAACGGTTTGAACTCCAACTGATAAGTGACCTGTTCTTCCAGTGGCTTGGTATATTATAGTATCCTCCATGCAGTCTTGCATCTGATTGGTCAAATTGCATTTGTTTGCGTCTTGTCTTCTTGCATATCTAAAGCATTTTTCAATCTGTTATTTTCAGACGTAAAGGGTTTCAAATCCACAAGTGAACATCCATAAGGTTTCTTTGTAGCTTTTGCAAATGCTTTCTGGAATCGTTCTGTATCGCCAGGGTACATCTGTCGAGCTAGTGTCAACATTGTTTGCCGATCGACTGGTTTATTAAATATGACTAAATAATGACAATTCCTCCTCTGCGTCGGATCCTTGTTTTCAAATAAATTTTGACTGAATGAAATCACGGATAGAGACTTGTGATGGGATCCCTCGGTAAACAAGCCTGATTCGCTGTACAAGTCATCCAGTATAATCAAATTGTTTATTGTTGGCTTGAAGTATTCATGATCATCCAGATCTGTGGAAATGCGTTGTATAAATTCCACTTTTGGTGCTACTGAGCTTTGAATCATGGAATACATTGGCTGCCATCTTTTATACAACCATACTATTCTCTGAATGTTTGGTTGAATTCTAGTTTTGTGATTCTGGAGTAGTTCTTTAACCATTGTCGTCTTCCCACAAGCAGTGGGTCCGGAAATCATCATTGCAAATGGATGTTGAAACACCCTGTCCTTCCCCGGCGGCTGTGATTCTCAATTCTGAGGCGGTGGGGGTGGTAGCAATGGCTGTCGTTGCGATAGGGGTTGTAGTCCCTGCGGCGGCGGCGGCGGATATGGTTCATTGATCTACGGATACGCATGAGTAATTTTCTTATGTTTGCTTTTCTGATGGCTTAATAACGTCCTGTCTTGAGACATAGTGGCTGACAGTCTGGACATTCTGCGGAATACATCCTCTCACTTCAGTAGTCAGGCAACAAATGATACCATGTAACTTAATTATTAAATTTATAACGTTTTATTGCGACACACCAGCCAATCAATTTGCTCCATGTTTTTGCTCAAATAATATACATGTAATCAAAATAGTCTAGCCAAGCTGATTTTTTATATAGCATACGACATTTATTTATTACATTACTACATAGTATCTTCATTGAATGACAGTCAGCCTAACAAGGTTTTGATTCTAAAGACGTTCACTATGAAAACCTCGTAGCGATTATCAAGTGTACAAATTCATTGAAATGTGTAAGGAAGATGTAAATGTAAACAGATGTTTAACAAAACGCGCGCAGTCACTGTCAGTAATAAACCCTTTTACCAAAGCCACGCGCCATCAGTAGCGATGAGTAAGAAGTAGGTACTTATATACTACGTTTATCTCGCTATGGGTTTAACCGAGGTTTAAATGAGACTTTGTTTAGTGGATAGACTTCTGTCAGAAATATGCTGCAATCGTATGAACAGTTTGTGGTTGATGAGACGTTTGGCGTCGAACTCGTTCGTGTTGCAAACGTATCAGGATCAGGATACAAAATGAAACCAACGGTTGACATTACAAATATGCTGGGAAATAAGACAAGCATAATTCAAATAAAGAATAGAGGTAAACTATGTTGTGCGCGAGCGAAGCCCCAGCCATTGCCCGAGTTGAAAAACACCCAATGTGGAATAGCATACGACAGGGCCGCAAGATTCAATGTGAGCTAGCAATAAGTCTTCACCAAAAAAAGCCGACGCGCCAATTGGACCATGTGGAGTAGATGAAATTAAAAAGTTTCAAGCTTCTCTTCTTAACTATCAAATTACTGTGGTGTCGAAAACCCAGTTCAACGCCATTGTGTATCAAGTTCCAGAGGGTGGCATTCCCATATACTTATATAATCATGATGGGCATTTCGACGTCATAACTTCAATGACGGGGTTCCTCAACAGAAGTTGCTTCTGCACGACATGTAAAAAAAGATATTAACATAACGAACGGCATGCCTGCAATAACCCTTGTCATTTTTGCCGAAAACTTCACACAGATGTTACGGAATACTGGAAGTGCTGTGAAACGTGTAATTGTAAATTACGCAATCAAACTTGCGTTGAATTACATAAAAACAAGACGAAAAATGGAAAATCTACGCGTGAACTGTATTATCGATGCATGGACAGTTATCAACTGATAAATCGGTCGCAACATAAAAAAGTACATATTTGCGGTGAGCACTATTGCAGTACCTGCAAGGACTATGTAACGGATGACCATTTATGTTACATGCCACCGGTTGAACAAGATGAAACCACAAAGGAAGAGAAAAGAAAACATAAAAGAGAAACAAAGTACATTTTCTTTGATTTCGAATGCACACCAGATAAGCGCCTTGAATGTGTAAACGGTTTACCTGGTGTCAATAGTACATGTGTAAACTGCAGAAAGTCATGGCGTGGCTCAATGGAGCATAGGCCAAATTTATGTGTAGCTCACAAAGTTTGTAGTTTATGAATGTCTCATGACGTGACTTCATCATCTAAATGTTCAAATTGTGGTCTCAATGAAAGAGTATTCTCGGGTGTCAGTACGACCGAGTTGTTTTGTAAGTGGTTATTTACAGCTGAAAACAAGGGAGCAACGGTTATTTGCCACAATTTCAAATGTTATGACAGTTATACGATTATGAGTTTTTTGTATGATAATGCCATTCTGCCCGAAGTAATCAAAACGGGATCGAAATACATATCTATCGTAGTACCTCTTTTCAAAATCAGATTTGTAGATTCATTAAACTTCATTCCCATTACCCTGGGTGAAATGCAAAACGCATTTGGGGAACCTGAAATAGCCAAAGGGCATTTTCCGCATCTGTTAAATACGACCGAAAATCAGTCAACGGAACTAGACTATTTGCCTGATATGAAATATTATAACCCCGATAGTATGAAGCCAGATGCACGCACAAAGTTTCTACAATGGTACAATACAAATATACGAAGACCCTTTTCACTACAGACATAAGTTTTACGGTACTGTCGGTCTGATGTGGATGTTCTTCGAAAATGTTGTCTCAAGGTATCTGCCTTGGTTATAATCGCTAAAATAAAGTAAAATGATATTTTACCTTATTTACAATGATTAAATATCATACTTTAATACCAAGCAAAAAAAAATGGTGTTTTATTGCGATAAATACTGCATCCCTTTATCGACTTTTACTTATCAGCGTTAAACATCTCTAACGTAATGTGCATTGTATTGGTACGATATGATACATCAAACCTAGGCGTGGTTTCAATTATTGAACCGTAAACATAAGCGATTTTGATTGGCTATCAACATTGAATGGGGTGCGTCAAATTCGTTGATTTCATGAGACGATAATGATCCGACACTTTAATTGTTAATTGCTCAGCTTAAAAAAACACAGTAGGTGACATTTTCGAATTAACATTGCCGTCTTATTTGATGACGGATTTCAAAGCGGTTTTCGGTATTTTGTAGCGGAAATGGTAATCTAGAGAACCGTGCCTCAGACTTTTGATACTTGTTTTCATTTTTTATCTTCATTGAGTATTACGTAATAAACAGGTGGGTTCTGGGTACGGAATTTCTTTAAAGTCAAGTATCTAACGAACGGAATACGTTATCAAAACTTAGGCACGCTTCCCTGCTATATACATTTATAGTCATTTTAAGGCTACTTGTTTTAATATTCCTATATACAGAGTAGTTATCGTTGTTCAAAAATGTGTAAATTACGTGTGATATTGGTTTATAGAAGACCAATCAAATGTAATATTTGTTTCAAATTACTTGCAATGCACTTTATACAGTGGGTTTATTTTAGTACATAATTATGGTTTAGTTTTTAAATCATCTATAAATTGGTAAAACTTGATTTGACCTGACATCCAAGCCAGATACCTTAAATTTAGGACACTTTTTAAAGACCTTAACAAAATGATGGAATTGATGGAATAGATCCTTTTGAAAAAATGCCTCACTATTGCTTCAGCTTGCAATCTAGTCGATAGGACACCTTTCCTAAAACACGAAACTATTGGCATCATCCCAGCTCATGGTTACAGACCTGAAGCTAAACAATCAGTAATGGCCTATCAGTGGTTGTCCTACCTTGCCTTTGAAAGACAAGTTTATTATAACATGGTAGAAATCAGGGAGAAAAGCAAATAGGGTCTTGTAAAGTCGATGGATATTATGAAACATATGATGGAAAGAAAGTTGTCCTAGAGCTTCATGGTGTTTTTGGCATGGTTGTCCCTCATGTTTTTTTTATAAAAGTACCATAAATCCCTTCAGTGGGTTATCCATGGCTGAATTATATAACACTACTCTTGAAAAACAAAAGTACCTTGAATCAAAAGGATATGTTTACGAATACATCTGGGGATGTGATTTTAAGAAACAGTTGAAAGAACATACTAGTATGAGAGAATACATTGATTCTTTAGAATATGTATTGCCGTTAGAATCAAAAGATGCATTTCATGGTGGACGCACAGAAGCATTTCAAATGTACGCAGAGTCCACGGAGGAAAAGCGCATAAAATACTTTGACGTTACTTCCCTTTATCCTTATTATATATATTTATATTATATATAATAAAGCAGGAAAAATACCCCTTAGGCATCCCAAGATCATCACAGATCATTTCATTGATATAAGCAATTATGAAGGTTTAATTAAATATAAGATTCTGCCCCAAAGGAAATTGTATACGCTTGTCTTGCCCACAAAATGCAATGGCAAACTTATGTTCAGTCTCTGTCCCACATGTAGCGAAACATACGCGTGTGTCAGCACATTGATAATGATAGAGCAACAATAGGGACTTGGGTCATCGATGAAGTGAAAATGGCTTTAGCTCAATGTTATAAGCTACTTAAAGTTTTTGAAGTGTGGCATTTTGATGAAATGGCACAATATGATCCTAGCACCAAAACAGGTGGCCTTTTTACGGGGTACGTGAACACATTTCTGAAAGTCAAACAAGAAGCCAGTCGTTGGTCAGACTGGTGTTTTACAGAATCAGACAAGCAGAAATATATTCAACAGTATTTTGATAAGGAAGGAATAATGTTAGAGTATGATAACATAAGAGAAAATCCTGGCTTGAGGTTGATAGCAAAATTAATTCTGAACTCATTCTATGGGAAATTCAGCCAAAGATCAAATCTGACGCAAACAACCTATATTGACGATCCAGTTCAGTTCATAGATATGATGACATCAGACCAACAAGAAATAAAAAAATGTTCGTTTTATAAACGACGAAGCTGTGCAGATTGACTGGGCTTATACCAGTGATTTCATAGAAACTTCATGCCGTACCAATGTAATTGTTGCTGCATATACCACAGCTCAAGCGCGATTAAAGTTGTATAGTTATTTACATCCATTAGGAGAAAGTTTTTTTTATTGTGATACAGATTCTGTTGTGTTTACCTCTTCGGAGGAGCAATGGGAACCCCCTTTAGGTGATTTCTTGGGTGAGTTAACTGATGAGACACCTAACAAAACAATCACGAGAACAATGCATACTGTTTAGAAAAGCCAAACAAAAAGGGCCAACATTCTATTTGTGAAGAACGGGGCATCACTCTCAATTTTAAGAATTCTTCGGATATCAATTTTAATACATTGAAATAAATGGTTACAGAGCGGAAACGAAACACTTGCCTTAAGGTGGTAGACGAAAATAAGAGAGTAATTTCTGAAACTTTCAACTCATTCCCCTACGGATATTAGATACGAGAAAATAAAACAACCATTATAGCAATATGTTTGATTGTTTTATTATATGTTGTAGAGAAATGAATGAATGCTATAATATGTACATGTATTATTGTCTTTTTGTATTGTATGTCCTTTTGATTTATGTTATTGATATGAATTAATAAAATCTGTACACCGTAACAGTTGTTTGGTTTTTGTTGAATCCTAATTCTCACAAGATAGGCCCAACTTACATTGACCAAATGTTGAAAATTGAACTTGCTCTGTACTAATATTTTATGACATAAGTTTATAAACAAAGATGTGTCTGACATATTGGCGAAGTTTCAGCACTCAGGCCCATTTAATAAGAAAATAACAGTCACTGAGGCAAATGGGGTACTTTTGCGAAATGTAATATTCGTTACATTTACTTTAGAAAATTAAATGGTCATATAAAAGTTATTTTGAAATAAAAAAAACTATGAAATTTATACCATTAGTCACTTTGATAAACAATTAATCACGGTAATTTTACACGTGTTATGCACAGGTCTTTATAACAATGTACACCCAGTTTTAATTTAGTAGCTTATGTTGGTTTGTGTACCTTCTGAAAACACGTGTATCAGTTATTAAAGCTGTATAAAACAAACCCATTCTTGTGTAGATTCAGTTGATTTTTATATAAACTATGAGCACTAATTGTTAAGATAAGACAAATTTTGACTTCAGAATGTATTTTGTATGAAGCATACAACCGTACAAATACAAATGGGACTTTGTAACGTAGATTACAAAGTATGCACCTTTAACTGGACAACAACAGATGTTGAAAGTTTAAAATGTTCGGACAGCATGTTCTGATTTTCATAAATTGCGCGTAATATACATTGTGAGTGATATCGAATTTAACCGCATGTGACTGAAAGTACTGAATGATACTTGAAATCTCTTCTATCGCTGCCAATTATTTCATGTGCAAGACAGTCATGTTGTCATATAAGACCCGTTTCTGCAAGTTCTCTTCTTCAATCTTTACCTTGTCTTTCTTACTAGGCAGTTGCCTACTGTTATGATCCCGTTTCTGCCACTCTGTTTGCCATTTGCGTTCTTACCATTAACAATTCATTTGACAAGGAACTCTGTCACATTTCTTTGTGCCGTTGTAAGCTGATTTTCGGGTGATGTATCAAAATTTGGAAGCTTAACTACTAGAATCGGGTCTGCCGCACTAGAGGTTACACCATTATCATAATTGGCAACCATTATTTCTCCATCTGGACCACCATTAGACTTAGTTACTAGCTATTCAGACTTCTTAATCTGTGATATTTCTGGACATTTTTTCTCACCTTCTCTCCTCTAGTCCCTTTTTCATAATTTCACTGTTTGAAATTATAGTTAGTCTTGGTTCTTTTTCAAGGTATTTTCTCCTTCACAAGCCTTTTCCTCTCATGATATTTTCGCTGTATTTCAGTCCGAGATTTACCCATATCATTTGAAACAATGAAACAGTAATCTACGTTACACTTTATTGCAATAAACGTTACCAATGTTAACAATAATTTTTATGCCTATAATATATCATTTCGTTCAGAAACAAGCATTGTGATCTTACTTTACCACTGCGTTATGATCTACAATAAAGGAACATGTCAAATTTTAGGAAAACATCTACTTAATAGTGTTAGAGATAACACAAGTTCATATTTTTGTAATCTACGTTACCAACATTTGTACCACTTTTATAAAACCTAAGATAATTTTGTATATTACTGATACCATGCCAAATATCTTCGTAAATCAATTATAATCAAAACAAGGTGACAAATTATTTTGGTAAGCAAAAATAGGGAACAAAAAAAACAATGCTATGTTATTAACCTAGCGGACCTTGTCGCTAATATTTGCAACATTTGTATGAATTTATCGGTTAATACATCAAATTTGTTGACATTTAAGTTGTATATATTCATTTTTTTTAAAAACCTATAATGAAAAAAATATTCACATTTCTTTCCTTGTTTTGTTTTACTGAAGACAACTTCAACTTTACTGTAGAGTTTTTTCTGTACCGATATTGCATATGCAAATGGCGGAACATGTGGTAAATGTACAACAAAGGGCAAAACATGTGTTTATTTTCATATTGGTAGTTTATCTTACGGAACCCATAAACTGTTTAACCTAATTTCAGGCATCTAAATCAAATAACTTTCCGAAATGGGAAAACTGTGGTAACGTTGATTACATAACGTAAATTACATCTTGATTATTATCAGCTTGAAATTATTCACAAGCTGTTGAACTTTTACAAATAACAAACAATTGTTAAATCAATCAGATCTAAGTGATAATAGTCAAATAAAAGCTCTCTATGCTATATTAATTAAGTATTACAGTCTTAACTTTACTTTACAAAAACTAAACGCGCGTTTTTTGCTCTAAACGCATTTACGCGAAATGAGTTAATTTTTTTATCACGCATCGTTTGTACTATGTTTACATATGTATTTGCTCATGTTTAAACAACTTGTAACATGTATAATGTTAATGTTTTTCTCAGTGCAAACTATGTAACGTAGATTACATTGGTTTTGGCGACATGTCCGTTTTGATTTAAGCAAAAAAATACAAAGAGCTTAACTTAGATTTTGTTTTTTATTGTAAACTTTAAACGTCATTGGACATATTATAATGAAAAAATATGTTCATTTTGTCACAATATGATGCAGTAGACGTGTGTTAAACTATGTTACCCTTTACGGCGACAGCGTATTTTTATTGAAAATTGATATTTTTCTGTCTTTTTCTTTACAAAATACCACAAAATTACAGCTAATGTTTTTAAGATTTAAAGGTAGATACCATGCAAAGTGGGTAAAATAACAAAACACATCAATATCATTGCATATGTGTCGAATATGCTTTAGCGATACTCAAATTTCAAACTTGGGCCTATCTTGTGAGAACAGGTGTTCTAACGATTAGACAGTGAAAACTCTCAAGCCATGACAAAAGAACCGTTGTAATGAAATATTTAGTCCTGTCAGTTCATATTTTTAAAACTAGAACATCTACGGGAAATTCCCATCCCCCAAATATAAACTGGCATTGCGCAATAAGTTTTCCGTTACGCGTGACTGATTTTCATTTTTTACTAAAAAAACTGGTCTAAGCTCCCAGCCTTGACTACTCTCATCAATGTACTTTTACTACTAATATATGGATCAATTTCATTCCATTTGTCATACATTTAAAAACATGCTTTTAGTAGTAAGGCATAAAAATGCTTGATTATGACAATGCAATTGAAGTCAATAAATGAGACCACAGTAGACTACAAGTTCTTCATGACATGACATTCAACATTTTTATGCTACTATATTGTAATGTAAATAAAGATTTTATAGTAAATTTTATATCCATTTAATTGTCTAATTATAAATTACATTACAAATACATGAAATCTATATGAACCTTTTAAAGAAGGAAAAAAACAGTTTCCTAACAATTTTAATGTGGACCAACATTGTTGACATAAATACGTCTGTGCAAGTTAAAACCGAAATCACCTGAAGTCTTTACTTAAGATTAAGTCAAATCGAACTTTATAAGATTGCTGAAATAATATTCGCAAACTTACCAAAAGTCTAGTGGGCGTCTCCGAAGAAGACAATTTAACAGCACACCGTTATATTGTGTTAATTGTTTTATATTTATATTATAGCCATGAGCACCTGTTCGGCCGTTTATAAACAATTATGCGTGTCATGTCAACGGTATTCATACGCCAAAGTATGTTAACTGATTATTTAATATTTAAGTGTTATTTTCATGTAGTATTTAATAAAACTTATATAACGTCATTACTGGTCGAAATATCTACGATGTATATAAAGATTGTACTCGGAAAATGCTAAGTTTCGTCTAGAACTATTTCGTTTCCGGTGGATTTTTCGGAATACTACAGTTATTTTGCTTAATTGTTGTGTTCAAAGTAATTCGCTAAATAACTAATTTTTCAGTGCGTAATTGAAGACCCTAAAGTAGCGTAAATTTCCTTTCTGCACATATATACTAGTACCTAGTGGTAGCTTTTTTTTAGAAAGTGATGTGAAATAAATGCTTAGGAAAAAGCGAGTTTATTTCATTGATATGGGAGATAACCGTGACAAAATATTTTGATAATTCTGATGAGGTACTTCCCTTGAATGGATGGTTTCCGTTGGGCTTGTCTGTACAAATTATTTTTGCACGGGAACCAGTTTAGCCTAAATATCTGGTTAAAATATTACTCTACTAATAAAACTGATTACTAGTATAATGTCTGCGAGAAGCAAAAACATCTTTATAAGCCTGCAACAAATTTAAAGACGCACCTGTACGCACGCAGCAAACACTTTTTAAAAAATCATGTAATCGTCCACCTCCAAATAAATGCCATTATTTTAAAACCGTCATTGATCAAGTTAATTATAACATATTGGCCTCCGAATAAAGACCACAAGTCAATAAAGGACACCCAAGGATTACGTACTTTAAATGATCTTATATCCTAGAATAGCGTTTGTTCACAGCAATGACCTAAATACTATGTACACAGGTTTAGTGTATATCTTACTAAGGTAGTCGTATTTTGTGCTGCTATTTTTTCTTTGTTCTATTATTTAATGATAATTTAGTTTTAGCAATGCCTGAACTTTTAGAATCGTTTTAAATGTTCAAATATGTTGGTACTGTCAAAGACCTGAAAATACCTGCATGTATTATCTCTTTATAGGTATTTGGTACTGAAGCTGGGCAGATTAAGTAGAAAATATCTCAAAATCTTTCAGTTGGTGATACAAGCACCAAAATTGGCACATATGTAGTTCAATGTGTCCTTTTCCAAAAAAGCACGTTAGCCATTTGATTTTTCAAAATGGCGGCCATTTTCAAGATGGCGGCCATTTTCATGTAGGAATTCATTTCTTTTTACTGCAATACCATTGAAAATATTTTATTCATTAAGCTCTCACACTCCGAAGAAGTGTTGAGAGGTTTGTAATCACATGTAAGTGACTTCTTTTACTTTTGAGGTCAGTAGGTCACACTTTGTGGTCACGGTGACCTACAACATAAAAATCTGACCTACGTTCCTCCGTCACAGTGACATACAACATGAAGACTATGTCTGTCAATAACTAGAGAGTAATTTTGCCTGTGGTCCTCAGAATAGGAAGGGAGGTTGATCATTACAAGATGACCCTAATTGATTACGAGATCAGAAAGGTCAACGGTCAAGTCCTTGACCGATCAAAAATCGGAAATTACTATCCAGGTGGAGTTAAGCAGGCACATGTGCTTGAAATACACCTCTAATTTAATATAAGTTGAATGGAATTGCACACAATACGTTTTAAGTTGACTGTTATGCTGAAGCCTAAACAAACCAATTCTACTGCTTTTAGATTAAAAAAGGTAATGTCAAGTCACAACCAGAACACGTTGATTTCATCATTGTCGTGAAACTTGGCATGGGAACATTTTGAGCAAAACGTTTATTGTCCATGTTAAGCATTTCTAATGCTATCCTGTTAGCACAATACATGATTACTTTAATTGTGCGTCGCTGTAATCAATAGGTAGCCACCCCTGAATAGACAGGATGTACCTGTGTGGGCGTGGATTACCTGGACGGTGTTCATATAGCAAGGGAATTAACTACTACAACATATTGGCATATATGCCTTAATTGAGAGGATCTACTATTAACCCTGTATTTTTAGATGGCAACCAACGCCTTCACTACCCGCACCTTGTTGTTGATGAGATAGCTGTACACTAGACATCTGTGCTAATCCCATTGATGTTCAATATGCCCCAGATCTGTAGAAGACGCCCGCTAAGCGAACTTAAACAACATGTTGACACAGGAAAGCAGATGATACTTTGACTGAATGTGGTCTAGTAATGTGGTCTTGAAGAAAGGGTACAGCGAACGATTTTAATACTTAATCATGTTCATCTCGATGACGTCATACCTTACACCTTCCATCCATCAATTTATGCGAAAATCTGGATACATCAGTTGACAATACAAACTTGCGTTGACGTGTGGTAACTGATGCATAGCTGTTGATACCCATGTGTTTCCTTGGTGGTCTTAGTTTGAATCAGATATTGGAGGCATTTGAGGAAAAAAGGTCTTGCTGATGATACGTCACTCTCCGATGTAATGGGAGTAATCAGGTCAGAAACGGAGCCGTTTGGTTTCTCTATCTATTATAAGAGCATGACTGTTATTAGACAGAAAACATTGTATACTGGGGGCAACAGTGTGTTATGACATGACCCCGTTACCTTACTGACAGTTTTGTGGTGTTGAGCATCATTGAAACTCCCCCATAATGTAAATAACATTTTGATGAATAGACAGGATTTCACGGTTACATAGGATAGGCAAATAATGATATCTTGTCAAGTTTCAGAAAATACCAAGGATAACACATGTGTACTTGTAAACACATATTATAACCTTTTTTGAAATCTCACTGAGAAACATGTTGCACTGTGTCGAACCAATACATCTTAAGTAACTTGAAGGCTTATTGTTATTCACAATCGAACAGGCAGTCTTTAGGGGCTTAATATGTCATATAACTATGAAGACGCTAATACTTATATCATCGTACATGACTATACCAGTATCAAGGTAAAAGTCAATGATTGTGTTTGTCCTGTGACAGCCGTCAATGTTTTCTCTGATCTGCCTAATCTCTAGACAAACTCTGAGTAGGATTTGTGCATGGTCAAAATCGCAGATGAAGTGTGAAACATGACATTTATTTCTATGTAGGCTAAGCGATGACAAGTGAATTTCATTTCATTTTCTGGTTGTGATATTGTCTCTCCAGTGTTATAGTAAAGCTAGATTAGGAACCGGTGAATATAGACGATTATGAATAGAGTATTAGATATATTGGTTATAATTTTGTACGATAGGAATTGTCTCCCACAGCAAATATATATCATGCAAGACTCGATTAGTTTGTCGTAAAACTGAGATCATTCAAAGGGACCACCGTAGTTAAGTGATTATGTTCGGTCTCTGACCACTAATCATTTGCCTCTCATCCCTATGTGTTCGAGTCTCACCCGAGACTAGAAAAAATCACAAGAGAGGAAATTGTCCAACTTAATTATGGAAGGTCAATACTCTACCTAGGTATGTTTATGATAGGAGGAAATTGACCACTTCTGTTTGTGCAACGTGTTAGAGAAAAATATGTCATACGAATCTTCCTCAAACTTGTGCTCCTCTACTTGCACGTATAAAACCGATGCTTATTTAGCATGCTGTATTTGGGGTTAGGCTACAATTTATCAGATGGAAATGTCCAGGTGACAGAGGGTTGAAGAAACACAATAATCTTTTGTTGATTTTAACTGAACTTCATCCCAATGTACAGAGCTGTAAAACTTGACAAAATGTGGTTGCAAAAGTGGATGTCGTGGTAGATATAAATGCAGTCGATTTGGTATGGCCTATACATGTACTTCTATATGAAACAGCAGTTTTGATACATACCTTCATGTGTCAGTCTCATAACAAATAAAGCAATAAAAAAAGCAAATAAAAAATAATAGAAACACAATAAAAAGGCAGGAGAGCTTCATAAAACTGAAAAAGGATATTTGATAGCAATTTGGAAGAGAGGAGATAAAAAGACACCTAACTTCACATTTAAAATCGTTTTACTTGCACTTATAATTAAGGCATGAATATCAAATTTATACCTACGTGTAGGTAATCTTATTTTCCGCTTTTAAATGTTTATTTCATTAAATATTTACATAAATTGATAGAGCGATAAGTATTTTCAGAGAGGCACTATAAATACCGTAAAAATGACCGTTTTGACAACGAAAACGACGTCATTTCAAACGTTTTGTTCCAAGTTAATTCGAACTTTGAAGCCGTTCACAGCTTTTTAACACATTTCTATTAATTTCAAACACATATGGATACAGTCTAGTCCTCTTTTAATGATTAATATTACCATGGAGTGAAATAAGCAATATTGAAATAACCTTGGCGGCCATTTTGAAAAATATGGCGGACATTTTTAAAAATTTAAGTGGCTAACGTGCTTTTTTTCAAAGAGTTGGCCTTGCTGAACATTCATGCCAAATTTGGTGCTTGTATCATAAAGTGAAAGATTCTTTCAGTTATCGGCCCAGCTAATATAACAAATAAGCGGACGTTAAAGACATAATGAGCCTGAAGTCTAATTATGATGAATAATTGAGTGTCATAAGTCATAAGAATCTCTGAACAAATAATGGAGGAGGAAGATTATCCATCTACGTTCTGACTAATTCACAATGTCAGCTATGTATACATGCTTTGTCTAACAAAGAAGAGGAAGAAAATGTACCCAAACAACATAAAAGAGACAAAGGGACCAGTTTACCATCTGATGCTCTATTCAACGTCGTTGTGTCCAATTGTTTTTGTCAAGACCGTATCATCGTTGCAAACATAAAGTCAGTGGCAACAATCTGTAAAATAACTCATATACATATGAGCGAATGTTAAATACATGACTTTGATTTTAACACATCCTGACTTAAAATGACAATGAACCATGATTTGTTTGTTTGATCATTATTGAAAATTTAATTACGATTATGTTAAATACTCAGAAAAATCTATTATCACATGTTTCATACATCCCACATACTGCTTATCTCTGTGATTGCCATTGATTGTCTTCTGTTTTGCTACAGACATACATAAGACACTTCTACGCTGTGTCACTTATGTTACACTGCATATCAGTTATACTATTATCGGACATGATATTGTTCAACTGATATAACGAAACATTTCTGGATAATGAACTTTATTTAAACAATCAATAAACAGGTATTTTCATCGTATACATCATGAAGTACATTTTACGTAAGCATATCTATTATTATTGTAAATATATCCATTAACGCGCTGACACATAGATTTTTCAATCAACAGACAAAAACCTGGTTATTACGAGCACTCGGTTTATCTCGAGCATTTTTCCTGTTCCGATTACTCCTCAGGATAACGCGTTTTTACTACAATTATGAATGTTAATTTACTCCCAGTTATAGTGCGATTTTATTAAACTGTCAAAGCTGAATAATTACACGGTCGCTGAAAAATTTGCTAACCATCAGCATTAAAATAAGCCGTTGTTGTGTTAAACGAATAAGAACATACTGCGCATGTCATCTCTCTTGCCTTGACGTACGGTGGACATGGTAGTGATCCACACTCAGTCTGTACCATATACAAATGTGACTGAGCATCACTCCTAGATCCGCTCGTGGTTCGTTCAGGATGATCATCAACACAAAGAAACTCTGGGGGTGCTGCGTGTGAATAATGACCAGACATTATGTACCCTCTGTACTCCAGCTTATAGTTAATTGGACATAGATTGGTTCCTGGTATCATTAGAATATCGGAGCGAGGAATCCTGCACACGGAACAAGGAACGTCATGGTCGTGCAAACCCTCAAAAGGTGTAAACCAATGTGTCTCGTACTCGGTACCATAAATTCTGTTTTCACCTGATGAATATGCAGTGTTGAAATGATTCCATGATGGTTTGTTTGTCACACATAGCTTATTTGCTCCAGAACCCGAGTGTGTGTAAAGAGCACCGGCAACGTATCCAGTGTAAACCATGGCGGCTCCTTCTGGACATGTTTTCCTTCCCCATCGAATATAAGTATTCCCATTGGCAGATAATCTAGCTGACGCCAGATCTCGAGATAAGCTTTCTATGACAGAACTTGCAGCTGAAACACGATGACATATGTAATTTAAGTATGATCATGTTTAGAACGAAAATACAGACAATTCTACAGTGAAGAGATTTGCCTCATGTGTACTGCAATCAAGTCAATTTTAAAGACATATTCTAGAATAACTTTTAACGCGGAGAATTTTCTCTTTTTTTTCAGAGATGTACTTTAATATATTACAAACATAAAACAGAAATTGCAGCTGAAACACGAAGACATATTTAAAGAAAGTATTACCATGTTTAAAGCGAACGTGCAGACAATTCTTATGATATTTGAATATAAGTGATAATTTGTGATATAAATTTATTTCACGTTCTACTCAGCAGTGATATTTTTGTTCAATATTTCAACCTACTGGTAATGAAATTTGTCTAAGAACTGAAAGTGTTTTGTAAGAAACATTATGGATTTAACTTGTGAATTTAACTGCACTAATTGTTTGAAATGAAAACATAAAAAACATTCCTAAGTGGCACAGAACCCGAAACAGTAAATGTGGGTGTTTGTTATAAATGAACATATTCACCTGAACTGTCGTTAAAATTTGATTTGAATGAGAATTCATATGTTCCACGAATTATTATTGAATTATGAACTGGTATAATATACTGAAATTTTTTACAACAATTTCATTTTTTTTATTTTCCTCGCGACTCTTGATTAAAATTGAGCGTGATTCAGTGAACTGGAAATAACAGTTTCAATATAAATCATAAATCTTGTATAGTCGGCGTGAGAAGGAAAACTACGTCTCAAATCCATTTATGTGTTTATAAATTGTTCACGTTGATGTGCAATTGCTAAATTGGTTGTCTGAATCTCATAATTGATATATCTAAAAGTGATTTTATTATATTTCCAACATCCGTGACTGAAGTGTTTTTGCACAAACTGTTCAACCCTTAAGACACGTCTTATACTTACTAAGATTATGCTCTTTGACGTAAATTATATTAGATGTGAAAATCTTTGTGGAGTGGAATCCGATAATTATAAAGCTATTACATGAATATATATATATTGTATGCGTTTCAAATTAATCAATGATTACTTTAATTCCACAATCAGGTGATATTAAACTCAATTAACAATAAATGATTGCATATTCTGCACATAGAATTCCTTTAATTACTTATTCCTTTATACAAAATATATTGCGAACGAAATAATATATTGACAATCAGTGAAGTACTGTTTTACTGCTCTTATCGGGGATCTCACCTAGGTTCTAAAATGTGACAACACCCTAAACATACAGAAATAAGGTATGTTAGATTAACTTATGTATGCTTTTATAATACTGCCATTATGCGACTTTCGTCATATCTTGATATCTACGGAAGCGCAGATTGGACATTAAGACTTACGAGTTAGTACAAGTACTGAAGAGTTGAAATTTATCACTTACGAGTTAAGGCCGCACACTTGGAAGTCATTTTGACCAAATTATACCTCTTTTGGGCTTAGAAATTATAGGTAAAAGTTTTGCGTGCATGTTCATATCTCTGTAACCACTAATTGTAGTGCATTGTACCAACTTCGCACAATTGTTATGTCTTTACTATTTTATTTTTTTCATTTTCCAGATAAACATTGGATTACAATTATGTATTATAAACACAGAAATATTAGAGTTACATATAACCAGAGTTCATATTCATGACATGTACATAATCTAATATTTAATAAATATTCTATAAATAGAAAAAAGCTTTAGGAAACATGACATCTTCACGATTCATACCTGAAGTTATTTGCTAATTTCCATAACTCTGCAATTTTACCAAATTTAATATTATCATTTAAGATTTAATACTTAAGAGCTTTAAGCCCACACACTATATATTACTGTTCCTACAACCGAGCCCTTGATAGTTATCATACCCTGACAATACGGGTACCCTTACTAAGACCAAAGACAAACCATAGCTTTTCAATTTTATCAAATTGTCTCATTAACAAAGTAAACAATAATGCAGTGTGTCGGAGAAATATATATGTATTACAGAAGAGAGAAAGCTAACCAAATTTTCTAAATCCAAAAGAGTAATAATTTGCATTATTATCAACCCAAAGTTAGATGCCATAGTTGTTCCTATGTTTATGATAATTATGCAGGAAGCTTCATTTACAGTTCAAGTGCAATATATGTAACGGTGTTTGAGATATTCATAAGTTGTTTCAATGGTCTTGATTGGTAGGAAGCAGCATTTAGAGTTATCATGCAACATATGCTACAGTTTTTAAGAAAGTGAGTACTTGGCACGCAACACTGTCAATGGGCGGATGGACAGCGCCATACAAAACGACTTGTTCAAAGCGCATTAATACCATATGACAAGAGCGGTCACTGGACCGCCGCGCTCGACTATTCGCGCCGCATAAAAAGTAATTAAGGAGAATGATTGGACAAAAATTAATGCTGGTCATAGTCAAGAAGCTTGATCCGTGGCATTAGCTCTTGGTGGCAATAGCACTTTTAAGTTTGAAAGCGATAACATTAATGATAACTGAGATATGATGATTTTGAACAACTTGCACACAAGTTCTGAACCAAGAGTGGAAAATAGTCATAATTTGGTCAAAATGTTATCTTTCGATACTGATAACGTAGTGCAGTTTCAAAGCAATAGTATAAGTGGCTACATGAACTGAAATAAGATGAACCAATATTTTAAATTATAAAAAGGCGCAAAACTTGGTAAAATTACAAGTCAAAGTTATGGAACTTTGCTAACAACCTTAGATATCAATCTTAAGGAAATGTGTATTACCATTAGTTGTAACTGAAATATGAGCATGCTCGCAAAACTTTTAACAAGATTTTCTAAACCGGGCATAATTAGTTCCAAATGCAGGTCAGAGTCATGGACAATAATCTTATATGTTATTCCCAAAGACGTGTGTGAAGTTTCAATGTATTACTAGTATCATTAGTGGTACTGAGATATGAGCGTGCGCGTAAACTTTTACCAAGATTGTCTAAGCCCAAAAATGTATTATTTGTTCAAATTGACTTCCAAGAGTGTGATCTTAACTCGTAAGTATTAAATCTTAAATCATAACTCTTAAATGATAAGTCTTAGCTCTTAAGTACTAACTGTACTAACTGTTAAGTCTTAATGTACGCATGGACGCTTCTGTAGATATCGATGTCAAAAATTAGATTCGTTCAAAAAATATAATCATATTGTAGACGTCTTTAATGAAAATGTCTTAGCATGAAATTATTGAACTGATAAATATATGTAAATATATTTACTTCTGTAGGACTCCACCAGGTCCTTAACTGTACTATCCAAATATTCGAGTTTTTGTATAACGCCTAATTCATACTCAAATCTGGTTGAACCAAACTATTGTATGTTTTCCACCAACGTAGATCTAACCAAATCTGAATCAATCAGCAATAGAAGAAGCAACCAAGACCAAGTATTAACAGACAACATTGTCCCTAGTTCACGGCTTCCAACAAACAGTATTGTCCCTATATCAGTATTAACAACAGTTGCTTCAACGGCTTCCAGTTCAATTATGTAGTTATGGTATACCTGGGATTGCCTTTTGTGTTCAAGTACCTGCCTGGTACGATTTGTCGCGCGGTAATCTCACGAGTTTTGATAATATCTTTCGCAATACCGAAACTTCGATTCTCAATACGATCTTATCTACATTAAGCATGCATATTTTAGAATACGGAAAATCGTTTATTACAACACAGGGAAGAAATGACAGACATAGTTTTGATATGTTTGTAATCTTTTCAAAAATATAAACATATATATTATTGATAAAAACATGTTATAAACAGTCGTCATAAACCCTAGTATGTTTGGTATAACATGGTATGATACTGTTTTCATCTGGTTTGACACAATAATTGATACCTCCGTCATTTAGTTTATACGGATCACCTGGATGTATGTTGTTAAGTTAAAAGAACAGAACGAAGAATTTATGCTGACCTGTACACTATACACAATAAATTGTATTACATTGCATAGCATCTGTTTGTTCGTTTGTTTGTTTATGTAGAGTTATACGCCCCTTTTCAACAGTCAGAGTAATATGAGGCGGACGGTTCACCAAACCATCGTTCACAGGAAGAACCAGTACTAGACTCCCATCCTCCGTAAGCAACTGCCTACTTTCTCACATAAAGAGACATGGTCGGTAGCTCGGCTGGAACCCACGACCCTTCATCAGTGCGAGGTGTCAGTGATTTGATGTCAACGACCATAACTTCTCGATCTCGGAGATACAATAACATCTGTACAAATAAGCATACAAGAGATTGTACTGTTAGTAATATCTATAATATCTTTCGTTGAGGAAGCACGTTCATGAAACACTTCATGCATTGATGAAATATTTTTAGAAATAACACTTTAAGAGAAATGTAGCAAGAATTGTAAGCTGGTATGAAAACTTGCTGGCCGGCTCCGAATCCACTAACCCAAGGTCACAAACCCAACACTCTTCCTATTAAGTTGACTTATCTTATTCGGCTCTAACGAGTCTAATTGATATTGAAATGGAATTAGAAAAACTACATAGATACGCTTGTATGGGATAATACGCTTAAATTATGGCACGTAAGGGACTGACTAAGCCACACGTATACATGTGCAAGTCTTCATAGTGTAAACAAGAAAAGACTAATGAATAACCGAGTGTCATAAAAACATCTGAACAATAATGGAGGATCAAAGATGATCCACCTATGTTCTGACTAACTCACGTCAGCTATGCATGCTTTGTCTTACAAAGAAGAGGAAGAAATTGTATCCTGACAACATAAAAGAGACGAAAGAGACCAGTTTAACATCTGATGCATTATTCAACGTCTTTTGTATCCTTTTGTTTCGTCAGGACCGTATCATCGTAGTTAAACATAAAATCAGTGACAACAATCCGTATACAAAAAAATGAGCGGACATTAGGATACGGGAACAAGACTAAACAGCCAATAGTATATTAACGCAAATAATTCCTTGAAACGAAAAGAGACGTCTTCAAATCAAAGCACTGAAGGTAACGTGGTTCTAATCGGGAGTCACGGTGAGTGCATACTGTGCTTGAACTCGATTGAATACCTATTTCTGCACAATAATGATTTGTTCATGTCCACACCTCTCCTGATAAAAGAACGAACCGGGTCACTTTCTAGATTACTAAAAGCTAGGCTTGTGGATAGCAATACTGCACATGCATCCATTAAAGTGTATGATACACAGCTAATTTTCAATCAACAACCAAAACCCGCTTATTATGATCACCCGGTTTATCTCTAACAAATCGTCTGTTCTGATGAACCCTCGAGATAACGAGGTTTTATTGTAATTTATTATTATGAATGTGAAATCGACACAGTTAACAGACCTTGGATATTTTTACACTGGATAAAAATAGTAGTATCAAAGTAGCAAAGAACTGTTTTCAGAAAATCACAAGAAATGGATGAGGAGTGTCTTGGTACTATACTACTTCTAAATAAGAGCAGGGATAGATATATCCGGTTCTTCTGTATCCCTCCTCTCTCTGTGCTAGTTTTGAAAGGATCACAGCTGCCGAATGGACCGTCAAAGAACAGATAAGAAATGGTGCGCTATGTAATTCCTAATTCATCTTAATATGTTGATTTTTATGTTGTCCTAACGATGTCAAAGTGCGATACTGACTTAAAAAGGTTTATATTTAGGTTCACATGAAAGACAGAAAAAGAGAATTCCGTCGATTTCGTAGCAACTATGCACTCTGAAAATGTATGCGTTGTTTTTCTTTTATTTGAGAATCCATATTTTTCATAAGCTGTATCAAACAATAAGACATAATTGACGACACTTGTCAGTATTGAATGATGAACGGAACAACCAGAAGCTGACATAAACGAGTCAGGACAAAATAAGTCGGTGGTTATTTAGACATTATTTATGAATCTTCACAAATAGTCACCTCTACTCCCTCTCTACCTGGTGTGATACTAAGAATATTATCACAGTGTACTCTCATTGGCTCACAATTTAAATACAATATTTAGTAATTTTAATACTAGTAACTTGATAATTAGTTAGTAATGACGGATGAAGAGTTATAAGATAAAAGAATTAAAGTAGTAGTTTGATTCAATTACTTTAATAACGTAGTGTAACGGTGCTATTTACCTGTCTTTTGGTTATTAAAACTTCGTAACATGTTTACTTCATGGGCGCTGCCATTTTGTCTATTCTGCCGTATTTAATTTAAATTTTAAATTAGTAAACTGTAATTCTATTGGCCCTTATCGACGACACGCCCCCGTGATTACGCTTATCGTACATCTATTTCCAATAGCTATCAATTTAAACCAATCAATATTCTTTACGTTATAATGTTCCATTATAAAAGTCGATGTTTCTATGAAATTTGTTAACTAGGTTGCTGTCCACTTAGGGCCGTACCAGCAAAGCCCATGCTTTGACTACTTGAATAGGACTGTAGTTCCCATCATGTGAAATCATTTACAATTAACAGTATTTCGTATATCTATACGTTCAACTATATAATATATAATTGTACTATAGGGTAATGTAGGTACATCTTTGTATCATTATTGTTTCATCATTTGTAAAATAGAGGATATTAAATGAGTGTGGATTCCGTATTAAATTTATTGAACGAGTTCAATAAATTCAAGACGGAATCTACACGAATTTGATATTCTTTTTATCACATACCATGAAAATACGGCGAAAATCAACATACCAGTTTGACATTGCTACTACAGTAATAACAAAAGAGTGACACATGCGTAATAAGGCTTTTTAATCAGGAAAATAAAAAATAGTTACGTTATGAAATATCATAAATAATAAATATGTGACCAAATCTAACGATATAAAAAGTGTCTTTGCTTACTCAAATTGTTAAAATAAATCCAACATTACTCATGTGAAGTTATAAATTTTGTTAAAAAACAGCGTATGAATAAATTCATGTGAATCGGCTCATTTGCATATTATATGCACGGGTATGTGATAATTAAATTTATGCATAAATAATATATTTACTTCATTAATCATTATAATCATAAATTGTTATAAACTTAATTAATACATGTATATTTGTATATTGATATTCTAAAACGTAGTATATGCAATAAACGCTCACTCGTTAAACAAAACATTATGTTGTGTTTCCCTTTAGTCTTTAGTTTATTAAGTATTGCGTGTTTTACACCTGAATTGAGTTATCACCAAATCCACTATACCATCATCTACAACAACAATTAGAATATACATATTACACATAACTCAGAATTGAACCTGTATAAAGTTGTATATAGTATACAAGTGAACCAACCTTGACATTGGTCATACACACGATCACGACTACATGTGCGTGAAGTTAGCAGCCTAGCAGCGTGAAGTTGGCAGCCTAGCAGCCTAGCAGCGTGAAGTTGGCAGCCTAGCAGCCTAGCAGCGTGAAGTAAGCAGCCTAGCAGCGTGAAGTTGGCAGCCTAGCAGCCTAGCAACGTGAAGTTGGCAGCGTAGCAGCGTAGCAGCCCAGCAGCGTGAAGTTGGCAGCGTAGCAGCGTAGCAGCCCAGCAGCGTGAAGTTAGCAGCGTAGCAGCGTAGCAGCCTAATATATTTCTACAAATAAACTTCACAAGAAATCAAGCTAAACACTTAAAAAATGCACGAAGTAATGTGAGTCTGTTGTTTGAACATTAATTAAGTGGAAATAAAGAAATTTTCAATAAAAAAAATTAATATGAAATTATACGTTGCTGGCAGCGTGAAGTTGGCAGCGTGAAACTAGCCATCAATCATTCTCTGACCTAAATAAACACTGCAACTTAGGATGTGTTCAACCATCAAATGTAATGACCAACCAAACATTATTCAGTTCTGAGCTACGCTGTAACTGAGATGATGTCAATATTATTATATTACCATTTAACGTGAGCAGCATTAATTAGTGGAGACCTTCATTTTATCTTCTAAGTGTTCGTTTTACGGTGTCTTCTTACAGACTGATAAAATTCAATATCACGCGCCGTTTATAGTACATTATATGTCCAGCCTATAGTAACAAAGAAGAATTAATATGATTAGCTAATGACATTGCATGTCTAATACGCGAACGAAATATGCTGTGTTGTCGTCTGATTGATAAGATAATGTTATATATGTAAGCAATGTGTTCCAAATTGGCTGGCTGTTTATGAACACAAGTTACACTTCTTTGTTGGCAATGAAGACTTATTATACTGACCTTGTAAACTTGTTTATATTTATTACGGAAATTTGGCTTCTAACATCATGCTTATCATCTATCCATCTCTATACACTGAAGATAAAGTTCACGTGACTTATTCTAATTAAGTTTCAAAAACGACATACTTTTACATTACAAACACGTGCAGTGATTCTCGAGAAGTTATGCAGCAAATTAATTTCTTAAATGTTATCCGTTAGAAATATAACCTCACTGACATACGTTTTTGCTAAATAGATATCGAAATTACAAAAATATAAACGTCGAGGTCTTTGTAGTTGCGTGCGTGTGTGTTCTGTGACTAACTGGTAAGGTGGGGTCATTGATTTTGTATGACCGCTTATTTCTATGCAAATACTTAAAATAAGTTATTTTTCTCAACCAATTACTTATCGTAACAATACGCGCAACCCCCCCCCCCCCCCGAAAAAAACAATACGAACCCTCAATCCAGTCCTCTCAGTGCTTTGATTATTCATAGTGTTGATTATGTACGAAAAATCTTTTCCACATGGGTTAAACGTTGCATTTACAGCCAGGGTCAGTTTGCAACCGTTCCAGCTTTAGCGGTGGAGAAGACAATTAACGGGTATTCACCTCAGCAGAACCACTTCTACGTACAGTTCGTTAGCCATCTGGATAGCTTTCAAACGTGTAAAATCTCTGATGGAATTCGAATTCACAGTGGTGATGGGCTAGTGCTCACATGTCAGAGACAATAACCACTCGACCATGGAGGTCCCTATGAACAACATAATTATAATATACGCAATAGAAGAAAAAGTCACGTTGCACTATGTAAGTGTTAAATAGTTTGTACTGCGTTGCAATAACATGGAAGTTTATAACAAGAGTTGGAAAATTTGAATTGTCGGATTTCTTTCCCTTCGGTATTTATATGGGTAACATGGAAATTATTTTTTGCATTTTTTTTTCGTGACAAACCCCTTTGCACATGATAATGCAGGAGCGTTTAGATCTATGTCTAAATCAAGACAACTCATAACTATCAAGGAAGACATTTTATTGTGGTAAAAGCTCGCTTGTCAAGCGTTATTTAGCACGTTTTGTCGTTTAAATAGGAAAACGAAATGTGTTCATTAGGTAAATGGTTCATTTTATGGCTGATTTTAAACTTGTAACAGATGAATACGTTTTAATTCAATCACTGAAATGCGACACTTATTTAAATCAACATCCAATAAACCACAAAAACAATAGATGTAATTAAATAAATAATGTTTCGCCAAATGGTATACATGCATTAAAATGCACACGTTAGTGTGTGCTCATAAATACAGACAGAACATTTGTCATCGTATAAATAGACAGACGCGAGCATCTGACCTTTCGGTATAACCAAATAACAAAGTAAGTCGAGGTCAGTGAAGTTTTGGTTAGTTGAAATACTTACATCGTTGTTGAGTTTACTGAAGTTTATAATGAATAAATGGTTGAAATTGTAAAGAAATAGAAAACTACACGATCCACTTGTCTGATTTGATTTATCTAGCAATTCAACTACCCTAGTGGAGATAAAGGACCTTATGAATTCTTATGATGACGAACAATGTACTAAATATGCATGGTCAAGTTTTGATTCATAATTCATACACCTGCAACTATCTACTTACTTATTGAAACGGTAATCATTAGCATCTCTCTCAATATGTGATGATAATCAGCCACTCAAGAGAATCCGAAACCTTTATTGACCAATCAGTGCAGAGTACGGAATTTTCATCATTTTTGTGTATGTCCTTGCTTTTGATGCACAGTTTAGTGATTCGTTACGAACGTACAGGTTGTTAAGAAGTATAACGTAATGGATGATATTAACACCAGGCAACGAAATACGGACACTGAATTAACTGAGAGGGAAGAGTTCACTGACTCTGTCCATGAAGTTGTTACAGAAGAGGACAATAGAGGTGGCATTCTGTATACCGCAGAGGAAGTTCCACCATGGTACACATGTATAGTTCTCGGATTTCAGGTATAAGTTTAATTACATTTGTATTTTCACTTTGATTCGCTCTCATCCTACCATGTCTCGCCGTATTTAAGATTAAAATATTATCTTATAGGAGAAAAAAGCTGGCTAAATACGCCGTGTACGTGTTAGATGCTACAAATTGATCTCATAATTAAGTTACTTCAATTAGACTGTAAACAACATACACGAAAACAATTTAATTACAACAACATTGAATTAAAAAAAACGTTACACAATATAATATTGTCATTATCGTTTGATAACTATCAAGCAAAACGCATGCCCGCCATTGCAACACAACGGTGTCTTTCCTATGGGTTCGAACTTCGAACATGAATCTCAGGTCCAATAAGTACTAGCCTTAGTGTGTAAATTTTAACGTGATTTGAATTTATGATTTGCATTTTATAAGACGTCCACCCCAAGCTTTCGATATCAGTATTATTTTCTGTGATTTATTCCAATGTACATTTTTGTTTCTCAGTTACCATTTATCGTATACAAGATAAGTTTGTTTATATATAAATGCACCTGTCCTGTCATGTCACTGTCGTTTTGTATCGCCCCAAAGATACGAGTAATATACAGTGCAATCTCTCTAAAGCAATACCCTTTGGGAGTAGCAAAATTATGTTGTTGTTGAGAGGTTGTTGCTCTAGACAATGGGGGCTAACTACGTCAAAGCGTAGCGCGTTTTTCATAAAAGTCACGTCTATGATAATCTACAACAAAACGGCCATTTATTAACAAAATAAAACAAAAGTGTACTCTTATTATATATTACCTTTCTCAAATGGTAAGTAAAGTATTTTATGATGATTATACGTCATTTATAATAAAATTATAGTCTAAATACTAGTTATTTCATGTATTTACATATATTTTATCAAGGTTTGTACACTTGACATGTATGAAAATGCTCTTGACAATGGATTTTGTTGAATACATAATCGTGACAAGTGTATATAGCGAAATAGTATTTAGACTATAGTTTTTATAATAATAAGCCTTGAATTCAGCCGACACAGTAATATACGATCATCATTAGTCACTGTCGATTCGGACACTTGTAATCATAACTGTATATGACAAACAATATACGTAAATAATACAAATGTTTTCCGTAATACGTCACAACAGTAGTTGACACTATTGTAAGACACATACTAGTAATGCAGGTACATGTATACAAACATACATGTAAACAATATTATATGGTCTGGCACAACGTGGCGGCTGTTGTTGACACTACTGTAAGACACAGAAAACATGTACATGTATGATATAAATGTTTTCAGCACTGTGTCATAGCAGTGGTTGACATCATTGTAATATATAGATGTACATGATATAAATGCTTTCAGCTCTATGTCACAACAGTGGTTGACATCATTGTAACATATATATGTATTCGTGCATGTTATTTTTTCAGCACTATGTAACGGCGGTTGCTGACATCATTGCTGTCCCACTTATGTTGAAGGAATTTTTCTGTATGGACGAAGATACGGTTGGTGTAAGTGAGCTAATAGGTAATTTATTATACAATTGAACCGCTTGAAATGAACTACATCGAGTGACGAGTAATTTTGAAGCTTTCTTTACTGATAAACCTATATAGCTTGTTTATTAAATACCTTATACGTAATCTCAAAAGAACTTGCTATGTAATGGTTTGTGTATAAAATGACTGTTCCACGTGAAATTAGAAATGCTAAGGGAGCGAGCGTTAGCAGCTGATTGCCTGAAAAAAATACGACAAACACTAAATGTGATTACTAAATGGACATTTTATTATTTATTACAAATATTCTATTTTCTCCATGCAATAACAAATAAGCCAAATGCATCTATACGAGTGATCATTACCAATAACTATCATCCGTGATTTGGTAAATTATTAAATGACTAATGAATGTAGTTAAACATGGTTTAACACTTGCCATACATTTGTATTCAGATGAGTTTCATTTTACATACTATTAGGTACGATTTTGTTTGTATCGGGTTTGGTGACCCTTCTCCAGACGACCTTGGGTGTCCGACTACCAATCGTTCAAGGCGGTACAGTCACATTTGTGGTTCCAACGATAGCAATAATGATGCAACCGAAGTGGCGATGTCCATATCGAGAGGCAAGGAATGAATTCGGACCAACAGTCAATTTCACAGCGCATGGATTGTCACCTGTAGGAAGCGACAAACATCGGGCCATGTGGATGTTACGTATTTGTGAAATACAAGGGGCGATCATCGTGGCGTCTTTATTCCAGGTCTTCATTGGTTTGAGTGGTGTTATGACATTCATGCTTCGATATATTGGACCTCTTTGTATTTCACCGACTCTGACTCTAGCAGCACTCTCATTGTTCCCGATCATAACTGATATGGTGACTGGTCAGATTTGGATCTCCATACTAACAATCTGCCTGATCACATTGTTTAGTCAATACATGAAGAATGTGAAGATTCCTTTCTGTACATTAGGACCCAATAATTCATTAACAACAACAAGAGTAGCTTTGTTTATGTTATATCCGGTGCTCCTTGCAGTCATTATTGCATTTTCAATATGTCTAGCATTAACAGCCACCGATGTGTTACCCAGTAATGCCACAGAATGGGGTTACCTAGCAAGAACAGATACCAAATTGAACGTTCTTCAGGAAGCAAAGTGGTTTCGGTTTCCTTATCCGTTTCAATGGGGATGGCCAACCATCAGCACAGTTGGTGTGTTTGGTATGCTTTCAGGCGTCATTACGGCTATGATAGAATCGCTGGGAGATTACTACGCATGCGCAAGACTGACTGGCGCACCACCTCCACCATTGCACGCCGTAAATAGAGCTATATTTATGGAAGGTACCGCGTGTGTTTTGGCGGGAATCTGGGGTACTGGTAACGGCACAACGTCTTATTCGGAAAATATCGGCCTGATTGGTATAACACGTGTTGGAAGTAGGCGTGTTGTTCAGGTATGTGGCGTTATGTTGATGTTATTCGGGTGTTTCGGGAAGTTCGGTGCCTTATTCATGCTTATACCAATACCGGTTGTGGGCGGTATGGTAATGGTGACATTTGGCATGGTAACAGCAGTCGGTCTAGCAAATTTACAATTTGTTGATCTCAACTCAACACGCAACCTGTTTATCATCGGTATCTCTTTGTTCTTTGGACTGAGTTTTCCGCTATGGATACAGGAACATGACGTCATCCGCACAGGAAATGACGTCATTGATCAATTATTAACTGTGTTACTAAGCACAAGCATGTTCGTTGGTGGACTGATCGGATTCGTTCTGGATAATACAATGCCAGGAACCGACGAAGAAAGAGGAATGACGACTTGGCGTGCAGCTAGTAGTGATAAACCCACGTCATCAAGTATCGGTCAAGAGTTATATGACTTACCAGTCATTCAAAAGTTCCTGGACAAATTCAAAGTGTTCACATATATTCCTATCTGCCCGAGATTTCGAGCGCCCAAATCTCGAAATGAATAATACAACATTGTAGAATATCTAACAATATCCTATGTATTCCATCAAATGTCCTTGTAGTTAGATCTTATTTTTATATAATCGTATTCGTCAAACTTTGTCACGCTTATAGAAAACACATTTGGGAGAGTAAATATGACCCCTATTGTAGGTGTGATTTCTTTTCTTTCTGCAGTTAATGAATTATATGATTAACTGTAATTGTGTATTTTGGATTAATGTATTTGTATCATTCTATGTAATGTCACAATATCACAAGGTCTGGTTGTATTTAAACCAGAGATATCTATGGGACCCAGTGATGTAATGGCACAAACACAAAAGGTACAAAAAGATGGGACTATTCTTACCCTTCAGGCAATAGCATCGATTTTAGTAGATCTCACTGAGTCGGAATGCTTTGTAGTTCAACGGTCAGAAAAGAGAAAATAAAACACAATACTGTATCAAAGAAAATGGAATAGCCTAATAGATTCTACCCAAAAACCTATACATGTACTATATTGTTTTATTATACCTCACTTCTGTTTCCAATTTATTGTCGCCTATACCTGAGCGGGCATTAATTATTGATAACACTATATGATAACACATGCGCAGAAACGATGCATTTCGGTTATTAAATATTTCCATTTATTTGACGAGTTGTTCTTAATAAAATATGTTCTAGATTGTAGATTCAGCTTGAAAATACTTTTAATTAATCCAAAATTTCGTTTACCTATTCTGAAGCCGTCGCGTGGGTAGGTACAAACAACTTCATGACATCATAACTCAAAGTAAATAAGACGTTGTTCCACTTACAGAAAATGACTATTAAACAATCGGGCATACTTCCATTTCGGGAAGCAAGGGGATTCCCGTTCAGTGCTATCCAATCAGAGAGGAAACTTCAAAATCCTTCCCAATCAGGAATTATGGTCCTTTGTTTGTTTTGTGCGATTGTACTAGAAAAATACTCTTGTTTGCATCTTTGTTCAAGATTTTAAAACTTTCTTCGACTTATTGTTATCAAGTTACCCTGTATATTATAGTCGAGGTTTTATGACTGGGTCATATTTGACGGGATTATGACCCTTTGTTGATTTTGTACATATGTAGTATATAGAGATACTCTTTTGTCTGCAACTTACTCCTATATTTTCTTAGGGATCTTTAACTATGCTAGAAATATGTTCATCCAGATACCCAACAAATATTGTGGGGGTTTTGTGATTCGATCATTTTGTCAGATTCATGGCCCTTGTTAAATTTGTGTCCTATATCAATTTTCTTATTGCCACCAATGACCCCTGCAGAAATATTCCGGGTTTTGTGATTGGATTTTTGGGCGGAATTATTGCCCTTTGTTTATTTAGTGCATATGTAATGGAGAAATGCTCTTCTGTTCTCAACTCCTACATTTCAGAAGGCATTTTCAACAAACTTTTTGAGAACTATTGTCAGCAAGTTCTTTTGCACATATTATCGGAGTTTGGTGATTCGATCATTTTAGCAGATTTATGGTCCTTTGTTTTCTGTACCAAACTGAGGCTTCTACTTACAATCAACAAACTTCATATGTTGGTTCCTCATAACGTCTACGGGATATGTGCATTTGCAGGTCAAAGGTTACCCAGAGGTGGGGGGGGCATAGTGTTTTTAAAACACCTTTGCGAGTCTATAATGAAATCGGCTTTTTTCATCAACAATTATAGTGACAATAAAAAGTAAGACAAGTTTACGCTGTCTCGAATTTTTACTTTTCTGTGCCTAAATCAATAATTACTGAAGAAATGAGCGGAGGATTGTTCAAGTTAAATTAGATACTTGTTAATGTAGTATATACGTAGTACACTCGTACAATCAAGGAAAACAGTCCAAATCTTGTATTAAACTTTGCTCAACATAAAAAGATGACTCGAGGGATAAATAACCAACGTACATTGACAGACAAGCAGCATGTAATGGCAGAGTAGCAAATATCATGAACATGTATATCATTGCTGGCATTATGTAAAGACATATTCACAGCGTTTATATGACAAATAGTTTTTGTATAGTGAAAAATGAACAGGACATGTTTAGATTTTAGATTCTAGTATTTAATATAGTAAATCGATGGCATCATGTTATGACATATTCATAGTGTATAATGACAAATAGCCATCGTATAATGCATTTAGCTGCTGTTCAATGGTAGCTTGAATGAATTCGGTTTTGCTTACACTCGCCACCAGGAACTCCCATCATGGTAGCTTGATAACGGGGCCACTATTATAGAACGATAGCTTTTAACCAATCATCAGACTCTTAACATATTGCGTAAGGTCTGAAGTTGGTTCCACAGCTTCTCCTATCTCTAAACATGTTGTCCAACAATGGTTCCACCGCCGTAATGATGGCAGATCCCAAAGGCGGATTCAAGTAGGGGGTGCATCAGAAGTCCCGACCATAGATAGAAATGAAATATCATTCAATGAAAAAGCATTCAGTTATTCGTTTCTGAAGCGCTGCGGTCGTTCTCTTTTTGTCGAGTTTCTAGCACAACCTTCAATGAGATAGAAAGCGGACCCAAAACTTACCAGAATGCACCATTTAACCGGTATTTGGGAAAACCGAAATCTAACATTTACCCAAAATCTAACCGAAATCTAACTGTTACAATAAAATCACACAAAGTTTCATACTTTTATCTTCAGATTATGTTATTATGGTATATTTGCGTACTTGTATAGTATACGAAATTTGAGAACAAAAAAATCAAAATTAATGATTTAAAGGATCGATTTGTGTGTTCCCCGAGTGCATTGTATCAAACGAAAAACAACTTACTTACATGCGTGTAAAATTATAGACAAACACGATTATGGGGTTTTCTTACTATTTTTAATTATCAAACATATTAATTCATAGATCATATGATATAATTGTAAAGGACAGATCTTGAAAAAAGTATTTCTTTTATCAAACATAGTTACAGTGCAGAGTTACTTCCCTTTATTTTTCTTTCGAATAACTTAAATTGTATTCATCGTCTCATATATTATTTTACCTATTTGAAAGGACGTACGCATTTTGTATTATTAATCATCATTCTGTGTAATTGCTTGCACTTTTATTAGAGTGAACTGATTGTGTGAATATATGTGACAAATATCAGGCGTAATCAATAAAATGTTACATATAATGATTAATCATATTCTTATTTAATTTGTTGTTGTTGTTGATTATTGGTTATATGTACCCACAGAGTTAATATATTATATCTTACACTATTTAGAAAATGGATAACAACTAGACTGTGATAGTTTCAGCTTTCCCAATATCATATTATTATCAATATTATCAAAGACCTTTACCTATCTTTGTACGATATAGGTTCTTACATCAGAAACAACAAAGTCGACTGTAGTATTCCATCGAAAGTCAAGTTCGCCGGAGATGGTACCAAAGTTAGTCGCATATCTAGCTTTGTAACGCTGACAATTTCGTTTCCCGAATATTGGTGAACATAATCCGGACTGTCGTAATAAGCAAATGCACAGAAAATTACGACAATATCAAAATAGGTTGCAATCCTGTCATCGCATAATTCAATTCACTCGTAAAGGACCCTTTGATCTCCGTAGATAACGCGACCTACAAACTGGATATGTATTTTATCGGTGATATGAAATTTATTCAGATTTGTATGGGACTCAATGCGTCAATGTCAAATTATGCATGTCCTTGGTGTATTGTTGACAAACATGATCGAGTGGTTTTAACTAAAGGCACTGACCATTACCATACACCAGCTATGGAGCGAACCCTTGCTAGTTTGAAATTAAATGCTGAAAAAAAGAATCTCGGAAGCAAGCAACCACCGCTAATTAAAATAGAACCTTCCAAGATTGTTCCCGACTAACTACATCTTTTCCTGAGAATAAGTGACGTATTGTTTCAAAATACCATTGACGATAGTCGGCAACTAGACAGCAAGGCACAGGTATTGAAGCAGCCAGCATATCATCTTGATCGACTTGTCAACGTAATAAAGGAATGTGGGGTAAATTTTCTCATTTGGACGGACGGTAATGGGGCACCGGCGTTCACTTCACTCACCGGGAATGGCTACAAAAAAGTTGTTTTTAAATATCCCAGAAAAGCTTCTATTCATTATTTACAATGACACATACGACGACACAGTATTTTTAATGAAGGAATTTTTGTCTATTCATGATGTGATCACACAATCCTATGTTAATAAGATAGAGACGTTTCAAGGAATAAAGAAATGGATGGAATGCTTTCAATGGATGTCAACAAAGGAGCGTTTAGGGTACAACCGAGTGACGCCCTATATGCATTGTTCAATGTTTCATGTGCCATACTTTGCTGCACAACATGGTGGTATACAAGGATTTAGTGGCCAAGGTGTAGAGAAAGTAAAGGACCAGATAAAGCTGATACACCAAAAAAGTGTAACAAATTTGATCAGACCGTCGACGAACTCAAAGTTAGAAAAAGGATGGAATATTTGAAAGACATGCAGTTTGAGCGAGAAAAGAAAAGCTATGTTAAAACAGATGAGGCGCAAAAGAATAAAAATTAAATTTGAAATCGCGAATATGAAAAAGAAAACGATCATATCTTTGACAGTACCCCGAGTCTTAATGTATTTGATTAATTAGATGTCAAAAACGTATCATCATTGAATGGCTTAAGCCAGTCAACAAATGCTGTTAGGTAGTAAAAAATGGTTAATTCTGGAGAAGGTAACAAGGTACGATTTAATGTCTAAATCCAATTAAAGAAAGCAGAATCAAAACAACCTCATGCATTATGTATAAAAAACACATATATCACCGACATTATATTGAAACTATCGCTTTTGGCTAAGTGCCAAAATAGGTTCCCTATTGAAAAGTCATACTATTTTCAACAAAAACTCATATAATTCTCAAACACGTAATATGAACATTAAGGTGAATATGGCCATAGTTAGTTTGTATGGCTCTTTAAAATATTTTGGAAATATTGGCAACAATTATTGATTTCTATATATAATTAATTTAGATAATATATTTGTACATAATTTATACACGTAGTTGTTTCACTAAGTTCTATTAGCAATGTTTTCTGTTTTTCTTTTCATAAATGTAAGATATTGAAATGACGCAAATAAAGAACCGAGTCCAAGTAACTGACCAAAATGTAATTATCGATGTGAAACGATTCTTTAACTCAAGTTTGTGCATTTACAAAATATCGCACATACCTACATGTATATAGCGTGTTTTGAGTTACACAGATTACTACGATTTATGAAAACATGGTATGCAATCAGGTTGAATATAACACACTAATAACTTTAACAGAGAAGACTTCGTATGAATACAGACCATTTTCTGTTAACACATTTCGTGAACTCAGATAAAAACGTGCTTCACGAATCCTTCTTATTCATTAAAGCAAATATATTTTATTACTCTAAGTATCGCACATTCTTCCCTTTGTCATGTATTTAATACCTAATCCAGTTATACACACATTCCAAATATTAAGCATAATAAATTTAAAATAAAACGATGTCCAAGTGAAGGGAAGTAAATCGAATAATTGGCAAACATTTCTTGATTGGACTGTTCACCCAAAGTCAGAGAAGAGGAGCAAATGGTGACCAACAAAATGTTACTTATAAAGGTTGTTTTGTGTAATTTCCAATATGAGTACACTAAAGTACAAGACTTTCTAGATAAATCCTGAAATTTTCACACTCATCAAATTTGGTCGTAAAAAAGTTATGACATATTTTATAAAGCTACCCAACCCTGTAAAATGTATTCTATCTACATAAATGCATCTATCTATCTTCCATTGAGGTCAAACTCGGGGACATAGACTTCCACGCGTCAACCGACAAAAGAAATTGATAAGAAATTGGAAAGAAAGTAAGAGATATAAAAGTAAGAACATCCGAAAGGGTTACAAATAAGTTAAAAACAGCGCTGGTGGTTTTATGGTGAGATATGTTCAATCTAGCTTACAGACTGGCTGAACTGATGGCCTGGCAAGTAGGCAATGCCAGGAGGGAGAGCATTCCAGTGAACAATGGTACGGGGATAGAAGGAATACTTATGATACGAGTCAACAGAAGTTGGGATAATCTGGAATGCTTGAGAATGAGAATGTCTAGATGATCTGATGAGTAGTTTTACATCAGCTGAAATGGGGATGACAGCCTGGCTATGTATGTTGTGAAACATAACCAAGTGCTGGTCAATGCGGCGAATGCCAATGCGTCTCCAGTTTAGAATGGACAGCATATCAGTGACACTGACATTCTTGAAAAATCATGCATGGCCCACCTAGCAACCCTGCGCTGTACCGACTCAAGCTGATCAGTGCGAGCCCTAGTACACGGGGACTAGACTGCAGAACTGTACTCCAGCTGGGGTCTGACCAGTGTCTTGTATGCTGTGGATTTTAGTGCCTTTGATGTTACGCCTGAGCAATCCGAGTGTTTTATTTGCTTTTTTGTTATGTTGTCAATATGCTTGCCAAAAGAGAAATCATATGAAATTGTGACACCAAGGTATTGTGCTGATGGAACTGACTCAAGAATGTTATTGTGAAAGTCATAATGTGTTGGAATGACTGATGTGCGCTTGGTGATCTGAATAACTTGGCATTTGGACGGGTTCAATTTCATATCCAACCTTACCTTTGTTCCCATGTTTCAAGTTGATGTAGACCTTGTTGTAGTAGGTTTGAATGTGAGGCAATAGTTAATGCGAAATAGATAGCAGTATCGTCAGCAAAGAGGCGAACTTTTGAAGATTTAAAATAATTTGGTAGATCATTTATGTAAATGAGAAATAAGTGCGGTTTTAGGACCGAACCCTGTGGCACACCGGATGAGACTGGTATGGAGTTGGAACTGCAGCCATTGACAAACAACGGACTGTGACATATTGTCTAGATAGACTTTTACCCATTTTAATGTATGACCCCTTATGCCATAATAATGGAGTTCAGTAGTTGGGTTTGACATGACCTCTTTTCTCGAAAACCGTGCTGAAGTTCAAAGAACATATCAGACTTTTGGAAATGTTTTGTGATACTAGAGGCAATTATGTGCTCCAGGGTTTTACACAGGATATAGGTAAGCGATATCAGATTGTAATTGGCTGGATCTGACCTTGAGCCTTTTTTGAAGATAGGAGCTACATTAGCCATTATTCCGTAATACATATGTGACTGTGATATCATAATCCAAAAACAGCCTGCCTAATATGTCCGAGGCACTTTTGGCAAATCCAAGGAGAGTTCCAACTGTCTTGTTACCCTGTGAATGCTAGAGGTTGCCAAGTGACACTGATTGTTGAATGTTTACCTACTTATCCAGCAAATTAGATCAAATTCTTTCCTTATGCATACCTTTTCTTTATGTAAAAATTCAGCGTATGTCCATGCAGGTATTTTGAATTGTGCAACCACATGGAACAGCATTAACCTGTTAATATGCAACTAATTGCCAGAGTACCATAATACATGATGTTATTATATGGAAGTCCTTGCCAAAGCTGAATATATAGGCCTTTTCAGAAAGGAGGTTATCTCCCCTGCCTCAGAATGCTTCGGACACCATGTAATTCCTGTAATGGCATCTCGATGCAAACTAAACTATTCATGCATGTCGATTCAGTAGTTTCTTCTAATCATGGTTAAACTTATTAAGTACATACCTTCATGTTTTAGAAGCACATAAATCCATAACAAAACGCTACAGAAATTTGAAATGTTTTATTTCTTTTCTAATTGTATGCTGTTCAAAAAATGAGTTTACCAAGCATATAAAAAGCAAATTATTGCAATAATATGTAACTATTATACAACTAACAAATTCATAAACAAGAAGATATAGATTACAAATTCACCTTTTCTTGTGTCAAGACATTTGAAAGAAATCTGACAGGAAGATCAGTTTTAGGACACCCTAGTTTCTTAACATTCAATCCGCATCCCTCTGTATCAGAGCAGGTATTTGTATTAAATACAACTACCTTATCAAGAGTTATTCACTTAAAATCGAGATTTCATGAACATCTTTAATAAATTTTTGTGTGATTTTTGTGCAGTTATTTTCTGTGAGACAGCATAGTGAAAGCTTAATCTTATCATACAAAAGTAATAATGAAAATCCTACTATGATAATCTAAGGATTGTTTTTTATTTGTCGGACGTTGATACGAAAATGTTTGAGAAACTTTCGAGTGGCAAAAAACAATACTTGAGTATGAAAGTCTCAAAATTATACTCATTTTTTAAAGTATGATTCCGCAAATTTTATTTTGCTGTTTATCTGAGAAACTTTAGAGTTGCAAATTATTGGAAAGGAGACTGTAAACACTACCTCCTTTCTGGTCAAATCTGAAATATGTCAGATGACAAGCTTGCGGTTTATTAGTATGTGAGCAGCGTCATACAAATAAGGGAATGCAGTGTGGGTAATAGAACAAGTACCAAGTATTTACCTGTAAATTGGCTTAAACATTAAATGTTTATTAAAGACCTATACAGGCACAGTGTATCGTTTATGTGTTAATACCAACAGTAAAACAATAAAAAAGAACACAAAACACATTTGTTAACACAATAATAAAGCAATTAAAAATAATTACAATTAATTCACGAAATTCAAACATAGACAATTATAATTACAATTTAAAATAAAAGTTTTGTACATAATTATTTAGCATTATTGAAATGAGAACAAATTACAGAAGATACTTTTAATTATAAATAAAAAGCAAACATAAAATGACAATAAAATAATATTGTTCACTAATTTGGCAAGCACAATAAGAGAGCAACAAACAAGTTTCTTAGAAAATGTCATTATATTTACGATACAATGCTCAGATTTGTTTAAAAACAAAACAATTTCTTTCTATGTCCTTATCAGTCTTCATGAAAAACTTTTAATTACTGGAAATTCAGTCTAGTATAAACTTATTCAAACTTTACTGGACCAATGAGCTTTTAGTGGACCAAAGAAGTACATACAGAATTTAATTTTTGTTCTGAAATATGATATAATTATCACAGAAAAATTTTACTGGACTGACTGACCACTGACCTTTTAAGATTTACAGGACTGACGTCTATTTTAGTCCAATCGGTCCTTGGTCAGACATTTAATTCTAAGACTGCCTAAGTAGTTTATAACACAATAAACATCTCTGGAACAACAGTATACATACTAACACCTTGATATACAAACTTTACAGATACTATATGACAACAATAAATACAGTCTTAAATAATATACCTTAATAATTATTTATTTATCAAATCAGCACTAAGTTCTTTTCTTCTTCGAAAATATGGTCAAGTTTAAAAAATGCTAAACATTTCCTTACAAAACGTGTCATTGCATGCACAGGTAAAACATAAATATCTTTATGGACAGTAAGGTGAAAATGATAAGTAATAATAAAGACAAAAATGTAAAACTAAGAAAGAAACAAAATGAAATAAAATAGACTTCATATGTAACTAGCTTATTCAGCATGCACCCAGCACTGAAGGTCTAATGTTCTGTAATGTTAATCTTACAGACAGCAAACTTCCAAGTCAGACTAAGTGTGATTGTTTAGTTTGTTTCATTGGGTTAAACACCATTTTCAACATTATTTCAGTTATATCGTGGCGGGTAGTTATCCTAACCAGCTTTCCTGGACTTTATTCAGGCATTAACCAGTACTGACCACACTCTATCAATAAGCTTCTGTCAAGCTACCCCACATAATTCAGAGGTGGAGGACAATTTAACATAGGATGTACTATCTTCAGTCAAATTTGTCATGGACAGTGTGAGCCTCGCCCGGGGTTTGAACTCACAACCTCTCGATCTGTAGACAAACGTCTATCACCATGGTATCCAAAGAAGTATGATGTAGCATTCTTCTTGAACTACCAGGGTAAAGATCTAGGACAAATATATATGACTGTTTGATTAATGATATGATTTTCTCAATGACAAATAACTTGTGAAGAGTTAAAGCGTTACATTATCAATAAATACAATCTATCAAATAATGAATAAAACAAGAAGTGTTTGTGAAACACATATGCCCACTGTGACCTTTGACCAAGTGACCTCAAAATCAATAGGGGTAATCTACATGTGATGACTGACCTGCAAACCAAATCTGAGGAGCTTAGGCCAAATGGTTCTCTAGTTATTGGTCACGGACGGCCTACCGACCGACTGACATGTGCAAAGCAATATACCCTCTTTTCTACTGAAGGGGGCATAATAATGTCAATAAATGCTGTTTACCACATAACAATTCTTGGTACCTTATCAGTGCTAAAATACAATATGTTAGCACGTTAATTAGTGTTGCCAAAAAGGACACTCCTTTTTGTGTGTAAACGAAAACAACATCAAAGCGAAAGAAAATCGCACAGAAAACAAAGGAGTGAGTCCTTATTGCCTTGGTACCATATTCCTCTTAAATGTTTATATGGCACCATAAAAATGTCAACTTCACTTTAGGCAATGAACAAGGCAACACATTATTCACTGACACATCCACTGAAAACTGTCTCATCACTAGCTGACAGTTAGGAACTTCTCTTTAAAACTATCCAATCCCTTGTCAAGATAAACAGCTTTATTCCTGGAAAATAATATCCAAAAATAATAGATGATTATAGAAATTTAGTGCAACCTCTCTAGGACAGCCCTCTCTTGACCAACAATCATCCTTCACCAACTGCATGATTCCCCCCCCCCCTGCACAATTTAATCATAAATTTAACCTCTCTAAAGCAACAACTTCTCAACAACAACATAATTTTTCTACTCTCAAAAAGTGTTGCTTTGGAGTAGTTGCACTGTAATTAGTAATAGATATAGTTATCTCCAATCAATCAATTAAATAGTGCCAATTTGTACCAGAAAATCATAATGAGACATAAATATAAGATAAACTCCCTTTATTTAAAGGATGAATTTAATTTGATGCATAATGCTCAGAAGGAATTTTCTTAACTACATAATAAGGTTTTAATAGAATCAGCGAAAAATTCAGTTAAAAACAAAACACTGAAATATATTGATTGTATACGTCATAGAGTTGAAGGTATTTATCAGTAAAGAATGTATGTACAATAACACATACTACAACACAGGGTTCTTATTAAGTTTGTGGCCAACAGGCCCAAAAGCTAGTCTAACAGGCCTGATAGGGGAGGGGTCCAAGCATTTTTCCAGCACTTTTTTTAAAACTTTTGAGATTTCTAACCAGCCCTCAGTCGATTCTAAGCGGCTAAATTGGTCTGCAGCCGGTTGTTATTGAGAACCCTGCAACTAAGTGTCAGAACTTACTACCAAGCATAAATTGCTATCAGTTTGATTGTTAACATTTGTATGTCTTCACGAGGTTAAATAATCTGAATTTGGACAAGATAATTAATTCTTATTATCTTTTTTATCTGCTTTTATGTACATTTACACAAGAAGCAAACAATAGCATTCACAAATTTAACAATATTCTGAATTCTAATGACTCTAGTATCAATGGACATTATTTACCTGAAAGACTTAGATTTGTCAGCTGCAACTTTGAGTTGAGTTATTGTGATGTCTTTATTCTTGATTTCTTCCTCTAACTTAGACTTAGAGTTGTCAGCATGGTTACACAACCTGGCAAATGTTGAGCTTAGTTCCCTAAAATAGAAGTCACCAATTAGTTACCATATCATTTAATATCAATATACAGGAGCTGATTGTTGATGCTAGCAAGATAAACTAGAGCTTTGTCACAGAGGGGATTAATACCCCCACTGCCACTTTGACAATAAGATATAATTGTTTTTTATATATTCATTGTAATCGCTTAAAGAATGTGGAAGAAACTCACTCCACAAACTTTGTGATATTGTATGTGGACGGATGGACTGATCGACAGAGTGACTCCAATATACCCCCTCTCAAACTTCGTTAGTGGGGGTATAAAAATGTACTGAAGTGAGGTAAAGCAATTAGATTAGATAAGTGGTGTGCACACACATACAATTAAATATAACAGTAGCAAAAGAATAAAATCTAACATCTGTACAACTATACTTCCTCTTTAATATGTTACTTAAATGTATAATATGAATGTAGACTGTACAGTACTTGTATAATAAGATACTTACTGTTGGACTTGATGACTACAGTTAGAACTGGTTAGATCCACGATAAGTCTCAGTTTACTACTTGCATAATCCACATACTGAGATTTAAATGCTCTCTCCTTTGCTTTGTTTGTCCATGACAGACGTTCATAACCATACACTACAGCATACATACCACCAACTATAGCCAGTACCTTCCATCCTACAGCCCGATAAACCTTGGGAAGAGCAAAACATAACACTATTATACAAAATACACCGTAAGTAAACTAGAAATGTGTCCAGAGGACAAGAATGTCCCGCTGAGAGCTATGTCAAATAGGGGCCATAACTCCTGTAAAAATGTTTGGATTTCAACGGAAATCGAACTTGACTTGTATTTTATTATTATACATCTTCATGTAAAATATGAAACCAATCCATGAAATATTTCTTGAGTTATTGCTTGGTAACCAAAATTTAAACAAGGTACGTAACGTTTTATGCCCTTCTGCCATTTCGAATGGTGTGGCATAAATTTTTTATTTTGAATTGTAATTGAAAAGTCAAAATCAAGAATACATTATGCAAAAAGTCTTTAAATTGTAAGAATTCACAAAGAAACATGTAAAATCATTACCAACGAAATAAAATTGCAAAATTTGCACCAGCAAGGTAAATTATCATGTAGAAAGTAGTTGATTTTGGTACTTATTTTAATCTACACTAGCCAGTATGGCATTTTAAAACATCTACAAAACCTATGCCAAATTTGAAATTAAGATATTAAACTGAATGAAATATTTGTACATGTGTTCCAAGAATAACTTACCACCCCACCCACAACAAGAACAGCTATGGCTGACCTCTGACCCAACGTCTTTCCTAAGGATAATACGGTAAGTAACATCTCATTATCCTGTGACGGCGGGAACTGTCGAGGCTCCTGAGGGGTCATAGGAATGTTACGTGGTATCTGAAATAAAATCAAGTAAAAACTTATTGCTTTTTTAGAATCAGATCCATTTGTTAGCCCCAAATCCGTGTTTTGAACTATCATCAATTTCGTTTTTTAAAATTCAAGATTTACTGCTTTTTCTGAATCCTGATTTTGATATTTTTTTATCAAATATAAAATGCAATAGACTAGTGATAATAACCTTACCAGCCACATCCTATTTTACAACCATTTAACAATTAATAACCCTACATAGTGCGAAAATCTGATGTTAATGACTGCCATTGTTGTATGTTATTCCAATATATATATAAACCTGGGCTTTGCCCAAGTCTGGAAAAATCATCAATCAAACATTATCAATAGCATGGCCCTTAAGTAAGATGCAGAATCTAAATAATTCATTTAATATTTTGTATCAAATATCAACTTGGAAGTAAATTTCAGATCATTTAATTGATAGCAGCCACCTCTGAATAAAGGTCACCCTGTGAATAACAGTCATTCTTTTAATTAAACGCCATCATTGATTATATTTTATTACAGTTTGACCCCTGAATAAAGGTAACCAGTCAATAAAAGCCACATTATGTCTTTTCAAAGGGTGACCTCTGTTCATAGGTTTGATTGTTCATGCAAATTACATATCAATGGAGAGTTTCAGAAAATGTTACCGAGTCAAAATGGTGAGGTTGTCGAGGCACACCAAATCTGTTAGTTCCCATTAAACGTCTGAACAGATTCATAGGTCCTAGGGAGAAATGGAACGTCACGTCTTCTTGAAATTCTGCGCACAAGTTACGACAATCTAATCTGTAGGCTATCTCAAATTCATCCCGTTTTGGTAATACTGCTTGAATTTGTTGTTTTGCTTCTTCAGGTAACAAATCTGACAGTCTAGCTGTAATTAATAATTATACCCATTTCTTAAACCTTAAAAATGATGTATCGGTAGATAAAAAATATTTTTTCACATCGAGGCGAAATAATATTTCCCAGTATTATGAGAATTTACATTAATTTTGTAGAAATCCTTCAATTAACGGATATTGCGCTTATCTTGTGTTATATTGAACATATATATCAACTTTGTTTAAATGAAAACTTTGTCACATATTGTATTAGAAACTTTAGTCCTTAGTAACAGTAGTCAATAATTCTGGATTTTCAACAAGAAACCAATGGCATTTTATTCTGTACAGTCATTTTTTAACTCATGCCCAGACTCAGAAAGTTAACAAGTGTTAACACTTTTACCAACTAGTTTAATGTTAGTTTTATATACAATCAAACCTGTGATGGAACAGACTTTTATTAAACATTTTAATTAAAAATTCAAAACATTTAAGTGCAATAATATGAACACTAACTTTTAACAAAAGAAATAAGATATTAAAATAGCAGAACCATTGAAATAAGAAACAACAGCTATCTTGTAGTTTTCAACAAAACATGAATTTTCAAGAAATTTAAAAGCAAAGACTATAATGTAGACTGGCACTAAATGAAAAGAACACAAATATACATATGTAAGCAAGGTAAATGATTTGAACAATGTAACTGTAAGCCATGAAATTGTGCAGAATTGTAATGCTGACAAACTTTTATCAGGAATGTGTTAAGCCATACACAACAATAAACTTGCAATGTAAATAATGACCAAGTAAAAAAACAACAAATCTTGCTTACAGTTCCACATAAAGTAATCCTCTAGTTAAATGAATGGAAAGATGTAGTAACTATAGCAACAGTGTACATATTTATATCAGGAGATCCTAAGTATCTTAACATTTTAACAAATTCTTAATTAGCTATGTTTCATGTTTGATCTAAATTTCAAATTCCAGATTATGAAGTATATTGTAACACCATTAAATGATAAAAACTCCCGGACAATTTATGCAAATTAAGAAAGCCTTATACATTTGTTGGCATGTTGTTGTTAATTCAGTGTCAAAATAATTAGTTTTAAGATATTGTTACATCCAATACACTTATAAGTAAATGAATCGTGTTAAAATCAGAATCAGGGCAGTGACATATAACACTGGTAAGTAAAAGAAAAGAAAAATATCGCATGTACATCAATGCATTGTGAGTTGGTTGTTTCAAACAAAGATTGGCAGACTTGTGAATCTTATAACTATCTTTAAATAAAGAGTTGAGATCAAGAAAATAATGAGTGGATGAAAGGAGAGTGAGAATTCATGAAAAAAGACCACACTGTCTATGTCTTACTATATACCACAACACTTGATGTGGATTTTGAAATACGGCTACGTTTATATTTGCAGCACACAAAATGAAAAAGCAGGCTAACACTGCAACAATTCATTATAAGATTTAAAGCGTTATCAAATTATTTTTTCAGTTGTAACTGAGCAATTTTTAAGAACAATAATTTCACACCCATATAATATAGGGAACAAACAACTCATATGTAACCAAATTTGTACTTAAAAATGATTTTTTTATCATATAAGACAATATAACTATGGTATATCACAAGATGTGTTCGAAATATATTTTTTGTTACAATGTTGTAAACCAGCCAAAGATCAATTAATTAAGATTTAATTGAAAAAAATAAACCAAGATTTTTATAAAAATGCAGTACAAGTATTTACCAATCATTTCACCCTGCGTTTTCTCCACAGCAGAAATCAGGGCCGCAGAGCATTTTGCTTGAACATTCCTACCCAGACCATCTTCTATATGGACATGCAATTCCTAGATTCAAAATCAAACCATAATATACACACACACAAGGTAAATATTGGTCATTTTTTCAGCAACTAAATTGTAACAAGAAGCAATATGTAAAGCATGAAGCTATCTGGTCACTGACGAAAAGATGAAAAGCTATCATTCAGCAGACAATGAGATCTTGAGATTATCCTGTAAATGAGGGAAAGGATATGTGATGAGTGAGATAATACAGTCATAACAGTACAAAGGTACTTAGATCATAGATAGTAATGGCCTTAGAATATAAGTGCTTTCTTCCATCTAATGTTTTAAGGGACTGTAAACTAGCACTTTATAAATGCAACAAGAAGCAACGACCATTGAAGTTCTTATTGGAACAGAATCATTGAGAAAATGGCCATGAATCGACAAGTTTCATGCACACATCAAGAATTACCTTTTCCCTCAGTACGAGTACAAAATGACATCAAATCTAAGTAATACTGGTATGACTGTAATTTCAGAGTATAAGATATTGAAATTAAAAGAAAAAAATCATGAGAAAAATATGAAATAATGTAAATATAACATAATAATGTGAACATGACATAATAATGTGAACATGACATAATAATGTGAACATGACATAAGCTTTGAAGAAATAATCCATGAATGATATTCCCACAAAGCAGAGATAAAACTGTTCACATCACAAAACTAAACAATATTTAACATTTCATTTTGCATGTTTAAATATAAATAACTCTTTTTTTAAATGATAATATAAAAGAAATCAGATCATGACCCGGGTTAGATCATTTGGATGTCACACACAGAAATAGGCATCTATTTTATGCTCCCGTACAAATAGATTGGGGGTATATTGTTTTTAGGCTGTCTGTCTGTTTGTACCAAACTTTAACCTTGTCTATAAATCAAAACGCTTCCACATACAGTCATCAAACTTCATATGTTGATTCCTCATAACCTCTACAGGACCTGTGCTTTTTAAGGTCAGTAGGTTAAAGGTCAAGGTCCAATGACCCATTGTATTTATTTACCAAGAAAGAGTTAAAGTTCCAAATACATTAAAATCCAGGATTCCTTAAACTTACATGTTATGGTATGCCACAACCGTGGGGAGGTTTGGAAGTTCAGGAATTCATTGAAGACTAATCACAACAGACTGGTTTAGTTAAATCTCAGAACAAGTGATACAAAGTGAAATGTTAATACACTAAATAATAAATCATGCTAACTATTCACACATACACACCAAGTAATTATGTAACTACATATTGACATTAGCCAGATGTGGTTTTGTTTATTTTTTGATGGATTAGATAATTTCATATGTTCCATAAGAAGAAATAAAGTAATAGTTCTAATAAAACAAACTTTAACGGATGTTTGTTTGATCACATTTTACCTCTGTTTTTAACAGTCACTGTCATGTGAGGCGGACAGTTCACCTAACCATCTTCCCTGGGAAAAACCAGTGCTAGACTCATATCCTCCGTAAGCAACTGTCTACTTTCTCACATAAAGAGATATGGTTGGTAGCGGGGCTTGAACCCACAACCCTCTATCAGTGAGAGGTTAAAGTGATTTGAAAAGTCAGCAACTTAAACTACTTGACGATGGAGACAGGTCAAACTTTAACTGAACTGGGTGATATCATTATATAGAAGATAACCATTGACATTTTACATCAGCATTAGTACAAGATAAAATAGCACATAAGCAAGGTTATCAACCACATGTTTAATCACAATCACCTCATCAAGATAATGATCTATTTATTTAACACAAGACGGCCAATTAACTTGTCAAAATGATGATGTATTACACAAGACAGCCAATAAAAGAGTTCATTTTGTAAAAATGTCAGTAAGAAAGTTGAAAATATCAGGAAGAGATATTGGATACCACAAAGTGAATATCTTTTCTATAGCTGATGAATACAAAAACTAGGTTAAGTGTGAAAATTTTGCCTACTGTTGAATAGCCAGCTTTTACACTACAAATCACTGACGTAATACAACATGTGGTTAATATACAGACATATAACAGCAAATTAATATTTGGGTGATTTTTCTTGCAGTTTGTACCATTCATATAATCATCCATCTGGTCCTTGTTTCTACGGATACTACCAGAACAACGACCAATCAGATTGCGGATAATGCATTCCTCAAGGTACGCATGTAGTTCCTGTTAAAATGTACACAAATCACCCACAAAAATACATGACTAGTTTTTAAATATAAAATATATTAAAATACAATTACAAATAAACATGACAAGATCAGTGAAACCTGAAAATTTTGTAAACCAGAAATCTTAACCTCGGTGCACTGGACACAATAAATACAGTCTGGATCTGCCACTAAACAGAAGTTCTGGCATCATATTCTGAAAAAAATTTACCCATAGTAACAGCAATTTTTTTTTTAATAACTTCAATCATAACAACTGATTGACTATTGATTTTACCAGGGTTTATTGATCACTAATCAGTGATAACCTGTTCTTCGCATTCTGCAACGGAATGAATTCAGTAATATTTTATGCTTATAGAGCTGACAGGTTAAGCAATGTTGTAATAGAAATGACATCAAAGTTTTCAATTGTTGATCATTTCAACTAACATCGCAGAATCAAGTATATAATCCAAACAATTATTGCCTGGTATAAGTATTATTCACATTGTGTACAGTAGTTAAAACAAACAAACAAACTTGTATATTCATAAATGCATGTACAGTACAACCTCTCTAGAGGTGCCTGTCTTGAGCAACAACCTCCCTTAAACAATTGCATGATTTTTCCCACTGCACAATTCAACAATAAATTTAACCTCTCTAGAGCAACAACCTCTCAACAATAACATATTTTGCTACTCCTAAAGGGTGTTGCTTTGGAGAGGTTGCACTGTATTCATTTACATAATGCTATTAAATATTTCTGTTAATATTTTTACAAGTCTCACCTTTTTATACAGATTGATGGAAGTCTGGTCAGCATGGAATGGACGGTCAAACTCATCAACAAGTATAGCCAACCTTCTTATTTCATCATTTAATGTACTAGCAACCTGGTAAGAATGTATCAACAAATAGTTTTCGTATCTTAATAACAACAAAGAAGAGAAGAGTAGATCCACCATTTACTATTCTGAATTAAAAAAGTTTTAAAAAAAAGTAGAAGAAATTCCTAACCAAAGAATTTGAATACAACAATTCTTAAACAATCTATACAGTTACCCAGCTTACTGTGGAATCATTAATTTTCGTTGGGTATTTAATGTCGTGGATTTCATGATTCGGCTCATCCATCAAATCCCCACGAATTTAAATGCAGAGATAATTCTTTTTTTTCTAAAATCAAAATCCATTAATTTATGTCCCCACGAAATAGCCATTTTAGTAAAAAACACGAAATTTGAGCCTAACGAAAATAAATGAAAATACAGTATTAAATACAATAATAGTCATAGGCAAACAAGGAACCTAAGTGGAGCCACTTTGATTAATTACTAGCCACTCAATGCTGGGAGTTTGAGAAGTCGTCAATTTGACTATTGGTTCAACAATGAATAAATATAGTATAAATATAGTAACTCCAGTAACAAACCAAATTACCCAATAAACAAGACGCTGCGTTCAATAAACACATATGACCCCGGTGGCATGCTTGTCAAGAAATAACCCATTTAAACAAGGTCAAGGTCAAACTTAGGGTTGGTTAATATGGGTAGATTGAGAATGGTCATAGTCAACAACTGTGTAAGTATTCAAGTGATATAGTAAGCGATGTTGGTGCTAAACAAAACAGTAAAATCTACGTAACCTCTAACAGAATCATTCTCAATCCAAGTTAGGTCAAGGTGGGGTTGGTTGATATGGGTGGATTTAGAATGATCATAGGCAAAAACTGTACATGTATTAAAATGTTCTAGTAAGGGGTGTTGGCCTAGACCAAATCATGGTAAAATCAAGTGGCCTCATACAGATGGACGGACAGGGCAATCACTGTATGCCTCCAGAATCATAGAAGTCGGGGAACATAAAAATGTTAGCAAGTTATTTACTTTTCTTTCCACATCTTCAACCATACTCTTAATCCTTTCTTTAATTTCAGTGGTCAACAACATGAGTTGTTTTTCTAGATAATCCAATTCATCAGCCATTTCTCTTCTATTACATGTTGTAGCTTCTCTGTAAATGAAAATGTTCCATTCTTTCAATCATGTCAACCAGTACCTTTCATACAGGATACCCACTAGATGTCAAAAGTTGAAGGTAAAAAATGTCCATTAGCTGATAATTATTTCCTACTAAATTATACCCTGGTAATAGTAAATTTGACTTTCGGTACAAAGAAGACAGTAAAAGACAATTTGTAGACTGATTAATCAACATTTAATTTACTGAAATAATCAGTGAAATAAACACAAGCTAAATCTTACATTTGTTTATGACTTTTCCGCAGAATATCCTCCATTAAAGTTTTTAAATCTGTTATAATTCCTTTTCCTCTGTTTGTATGTTGTTCAAACTTGGTACGTACAGCTGACTTAGATATACACTCCTAGAGAAACATGGAAATAAAATCTTACAAGTTATAACAATAAAATGTTACACAATTCAGTACACAAGTCAAAAAGAAGATATTAGATACAAATACAGCGCAAACCTGTCCCAAGCAACACCCTTTGGGAATAGAAAAATTATGCTGTTGTTGAGAGGTTGTTGCTCTAGAGAGGTTAAACTAATAATTGAATCATGAAGTAGGGAAAATCATGATGTTGTTGAATTGAGGTTGTTGCTTGAGAGAGGGCTGCAATTAAGATGTTGTACTGTATACAATTTTGAAACATTAAGAATGTTAAATCAGAAATAGAAGTACTTTCCGCTGGCCATTTCTAACAACCCTTCACAGTTTGTAGCAGTAATTTTGAGAGTGTGAGTAATGATTCAGTATGCAGAGGTTAGCATTAACAATTTTTACCAAGATACAGAAATATATAAACAAACCAAACTAGATCTAGGCAATAATCTTCCTCAAACAAGAAGGTATGTGACTATCCAGTAATAACCAATTAGGTACTTTAAATGTTAAAATTGGGTCTAGGATATCAAAAGAAATCTGTTTTGAGATAAATACATTTTAAGCATTGACAATTTCTTTTTAAATACATTCATGAAATACTTTATTTGCAAATTGCTACTGATTTATCAGTTAAATAAAATAGTTTAGATCTGGAAGTTGTCATAGATTTATTTGTAAATCATTTTTTCTGATGTTCATGCTTTGAATTATTCTGGAAGTAAAAGAGACACTAAAATAACTAGTTAAACCTAATCTTACCTCAAACACTCTTTCAAAATTAGCAAATGTAAACAGTCTCTCCTGAAATCCTTCTTGAAGTATTCCAGCTGTAATAGAGAGAAATATGATGGCTAAAAATTGAACATTCTGAAAAAAAAATGAAAATCTAAACAGAAACAATATAAACAGTACAGTCCGAACCCATGAAAAACGAAATTCCAGCATATTCTTTCACCACTGACAGGGCCAGAAAAAACTGACTGACTTGTTCGGTATGCCAGAAGTATTTCTCAACTTGTCCATATGATATTTATATTCTGGAAATTTTCACTTGTCCATACAGGCTGCAGGACAACCTGGGCAGTACAGACACTTGATTTTGTAAGCCATTACGGCCCTGTAGATATAATATCAGTACAAAAAAAAACCTCTTACAAAATAAAGCTGATTCATTATTTCAGAGATTCATTCCAGTTCACAGATATATCATTTTTATATAAACTTTAATTTATGAACTAAAATACATACTGGGTGTGGGAGTTCCCTGTTCCTTCAACCTTGAGGCCAGAGCTTCACGTGCTGACACAAAGAACACTCGCTCCATGCCTTCTTTACGGTCCATTACGTTAACTTCATCACAGAGAAACTGTACAGTTCTGTCTAAATGTTGTTGCTTTACCATATCAACATCGTCTTCAAATGCAGATATATCCCAGCGATTTTGTAGAATAAAAATATTGGGTTTGGAGAGCCTTGAGCTCACTTTGTGGAAAAAGTTCTTTTCCTGAAAATTTAACAATTACAATGTATTTTAAATTCATATTGACATCTAACTGTACAGGTAAATAACTAACAGTAAAAGTATAAAATAAACTGTCCATGTATACAACTATAATGTGTACATGTATATAACATGCTGTAGAGGTCTATCAAGACTAGCTTGAAGACATATAAAAATCTTCCAGAACCTAAATTGACAATTCTGAGTGAATTCTTAAAGTTGTTATGATAGATTGAATTGTGATGCTGGTTCATAAATGGTAACTTACTGTCTGCATTAATGTTGACTCAGCATTAGACACCAAAACAAACACATCAGCATCTAAACAGAATTTATCAATCCACAGATCCAAATCAGGGGTAACATCAATACCAGGGCTAAAAATGAACATAAAATAACATGGTTAGATGTCTTTAGTTAGCTTAATAGAAACAAGAAGTGTTTGCTAACCACAGATGCCCCTAAAGGCCAACTGGATAGTATGACTAATACATTTGACCTAATGACCTCAAAATCAATAGGCGTCATCTACATGTGATGACCAACCTCTCAACCAAATCTGAGGTTCTTAGACCAAATAGTTCTCTAGTTATTGCCCGGTGAAGGTTTGATTACGGATGGACGGACCAACCGACTAATATGTGAAAAGCAATACACCCCTATTTCTTTGAAAGGGGGCATAATTATCAATATTAAAATAAGTGAAAAGTCCCACAGGATCTACATATGATAACTAACTGCTGGTTGCAACAATAGTGCTGTGTTAAAACCTCTTGGTAAGATGAATTAAGTTCATATGATGCCTAAATTTACAGCTCGAGACTATCAAAATTAATACAGAAATTTTGTGTAACAGATGTGCATCATTATATATTATAAAATATGCATAACATTTATATGAAATTAAACAAATCTGTTAAAATAATTTTTTATAAAGAAAAAATCAATAGGAAATTTGAAATATCCTTAAAACTAGCTCAGTTGAAAACAAAGAATGATATACAAAAACAAGTTTTCAACAAACAGATTACATTAAAGTCAAATATGGTGCTAAAAATGACAAAATAGATTTCTTCCACTACAACACAATATTCATATAATAACATTATACAGTATAATCAAAACATAGAATCCATTTATACCTGTCAACAAGTACAACATCTTCTCTAAGCAATCTACATTTATTTTTTGGCCATAAAATTCTAATAAGTGAGTTTTCCTTTAACTTCACATTGCTGAGGGCACTGGCCAGTTGTTTGATAGACTGGAACAAAAATATATAAGTCCTAACAATAACACAGAAAACAAATAATCAAAACAATCAATGTCAAGAGCATTACAACTTTTTCATTCTTGTCTATGTGTTGAACATAATGTGTCTTTCACTAATTAAAGAATGACAAAGATTTCACTACTGAGCACATGGCTCCCATTTCACCCTTAAACTGGCTAATGAAGGGTTGAATTTACTATTACATAAGTAGAAGCTGTAACAATAGTTGAGCACTTACAGAAATTATGACATACTCTGTTTTATAAACTACTACTATAAAGTTTGGTGAAAATTGCATGGGAAATGTAGAGTTGCGCACTGAAAAGAGTGTGACCGATGCAAGGACGCATAAAAACACAGCCTCATATGACTCTGCTTATTGAGAGGGGACATAAAACTCACCCACACAAACAAACAAACAAACATAAAGACATCATACCTGTACACTCTTTGGTTTCTCAGGTTCTTCCTCAGTCAGCAGGTAACCATCATTAGAGTCTGACCCTTCAACTTGTAGAAAACAATTAGTGGTGTGACCTATACCAGTAGGTAATATCTTCTCTCTTAACATAGCATTTATAGTTGTACTCTTACCATTTGATGTTCTGTAAGCATGTATTAATACTGTACTCTCATTTATTGTCGCTGTGCTCAATTTTCGTGTTTTTTACTAAAATGGCTATTTCGTGGGGACATAAATTTGTGGATTTTGATTTTTGAAAAGAAATGCCTTATCTCTGCATTCAAATTTGTGGGGGATTTGATTTTGTGAATGAGCCAACCCACGAAATCCACGAAATGAAATCCCCAATGAAAATAAATGATTCCACAGTATTACTAATGCAATAGTAAATACAAGAAAAAAAACACTGTTGTTGAAAATTATCTGACATTATCAGGACCAAATTTTTACAGCTTATCTGCAGGTTTGGATATTTATAAATCCATTGCAAATTCTACGTTCAAAGACAGGATAATTTTTCTGTTTGAAGACAATTCATCAAACTAAATGCTGTAACTACTAAATAAGTAATACAACAGAAAATACAATTAAAGCAAAGTGGCACAACTTGTGATAAATTGAAAGAGAAAACAATGTGTTAGTAGAACTAAGAAGGCTTTTAAAATGAACAAACTTTAAATAAATAGAAAAGCTCATTATCAGACATTACTGACAGTTACATTTCAACCAAAACTTCAAACAGACAAATAATAAATATCAATATATAATTGTAGATCAATATTAGAGGGCTAAATTCCCAGGATTAAGTTGGAAAATGTGACAGTTGGTTCTAAGTTCAGTACTGATATAAATTTCAACAACCTGTAAGAAATAGCAGCAAAAGGCCTAACGAAAAAGGAAGTTAAAAGTTTGTTTGTACTGTTATACCTTCCAAAGAAGACAACTTTCATATGATCTCTTGCTAGCACTTCCATGATACCACACACTTTTTCCCTGTACTCTTTGACCTCGTCTGTACATTGTACATGTTCAATGTAGCCAGCACTTTCAATCCCTGAAAGACAAACAATTTAAACATACATTAAACCATTTTTACATATTTAGCCCAAAATAAATGGTACAGGTTCATACCAAGAGACAGGGAGGAGGCTTTTTGAGTGATTTAAATTTTAACAGACATTCTTTGAGCCTATTCATGATAATTCTATTGTATTTTTAATTTAATTTTACTGAAGAAATAAGTTACTACATATGGATATTGTCTGCTCCTGCCTGTGACCATTAGTTAAGATATTACCAAAATGAAACGCTGATAAAAACAAGATACCAAATGATGTACCTTCAACAAAGGAATCAGTATCACTTATAAAAGACAATACATCCTTAAATATTTCATTGATGTTTTTCTTGGCCTGGCCAAACAATTTCAGAGGAGAATTTGGTGACATTCTACCATTTCCATTTCGACCGTTTCCCATACTTCGCAGCCCTGAGGCGCCAGCATCTCCAGAACCTAGAATAACAATAGTCTAGTTCATTTAAATAGTATTTCTGATAAAAAATGAAAACATTTTCTTAAACACCCGTTTGTGTTGTCAATGCATTTAAATATATTTTTTTTAATCAAACTGAAAGAACAATAAATGAACTTAGATATTTCATGTCATAGCAACTTTATTGAGAAACTAAAGTATCTAACTTTCCTAAGGGACATACATGTAAACAAATTAACAATAGATCACTATATTAAGATCATTACTAATGCAGAACTGAATGTTTTTAAGGTAGTTCGCGGTGTTGCTCGGCAAAAAAGAAAGTGCGTTAGAATGGCATGAAATTTGGAGGAGTTATACCTGAAGTAGCAGCGCTTACGAAAATATAGTTCTTTTTAAAGTTTGACGTCGTTAACTAAGCAACTAAACGACGTTAAAACGCCACCTAGCGGCACCAGCTATGTGAACGACTCGTTGTTCTTTTTCCCTTGTAGCTTTGCTATAAATTGTCATAGATTGAAAATTCGCACTTTGCGAATGAGCGAATGCAGTTGTCTACCGAATGGTTTTCATCAATGCTTTGAATATCTATGACCGCCCGGCGTGTCGGAAATTAATCGACGTCAAAACTTCAATATGGGAACGTTATTTCGACGTAAAATATTCAGATAAATGCAAATGTAGCTAAAACGCCGTGGTAGAAGTTTTTCAAAAATTAACATTATGTAAAACATTCATTTATCTACACATTAAGCGAAAAAAATCCATACCTCTTCAGGCTACTTTTTTCAGTATCGTAACGTTTCCTAAAGTCATACCATGCCAAAATGACATAAATCATTCAGCACATAAAGACAACGTTTGGTGGGAGCAATATTCATCAAATTTGGTTGTTTATCTAAGAGTTGATAATCTGATTTATACTTTAACTTGATCATGAAGACATCGATGTATGAAAAATATTATTGTTAAGAAACACTGTTCGTTTTTGTTTAAATTTGTACACGCCACAAGGTCATGTTGAATGCACATACAAATATGCAATTTATGACTAGTTGCTGCGTTTTGGACACGAATGAAACTCATATAATGACGGAAAAAATGTTACTAACATATTTTTTATTCAAACTGAGTGTATGTAAACAAAATGCGGGTGCACGTAAATGGAAAATTACGGGCAGAAAAAATATCTCGCGAATCTCGAACTTGCCAGTGATTGGGGGTAACTTATGAAAGCCGGTTGATTATGAATATAAATTTCTGACTATAAACATATCCTTTTACTTTTTACCTATAATCGCTCACAAAAAGAAAAGACTATTATTAAGAAAAAAATGACCCCGGAGCCATCATTTGAACAAACTTGGTAGATGTCTGCTAGACAATGTTTCACACCAAATATCATAGCTCAAGGACTTGCTTCGGACAAGAAGATTTTAAACAATTTCATATATTTATGATTGTATGTAAAATTAAGTAACTCCCGTGACAGGGCCAATTTTTACCCCATGACCATAATTTGAATGAACCAGGTAGAGGTCTACTAGATAATGCTACATGTACAAACCAAGTATCTATGCTGTAGATATTGTTGTTTATGACAAGTTAAGAATTATTCTAAAGATTTTCCTATTGGTTGCCACGAGTTCTGCATGGATTTTTTTATAACTTTGGTAGATCAATTATGTACAGCGCGCTACACACCTTTATTTTCAGTTGACACTGCTAACTATACCCAACTTTCGCGGACATGCTGATTTGGAAAATCGATAAAATATTTACATTAAACAAAGAAGGGGGTTTTCACTATAATCGTCATAACTTTTATTCTATTTAAAATACGAAATTTGTACTCATCACAAAAGTTTAATTAATCTTTTATCTTTCTAATGATGTATTTTTTATTATTTTGAATTAATTCTTTCTTCGACCCTTTTGCGTTTGAAAAAGACACCTATCGATTCCCTCTATATTCAATGTAAAAAGCGTAAAATTGGTAGATTTTTCAATGAAAATTTGATATTTTCAGCATCATAACTTTTTTGGGGGAAATGTGATCAAATTTGTACTCATTGCATTCGTTTTGAAAATTTAATTTCTTTCACCATGTAAAATATGAAAACAATCAAATAATATCTTCTTCGACCCTTTTGATGATTTTTAAAACTACCCCTTAGAGTTTTTTAAGTTCAATTTGTCAATCGTTCGGCAAATCTCGGACATTTACGTACGTTTATGGAAACAACGATCATTTGGCGAAGATCATATCTGCTGATTAGGTATCTATGTATATACAGCCACAGCATGATGAATTATACAGGGTAATAAACATTGGACGCGTTGAATCAAGTTTTAGGATACTTGAGGTTGAAGACTAAAACATATTACAACATGGATGAAAATATTAGAATATGTGAAATATTTTACTTTACTTCCGTATAAAAGCAAAATCGATATTTATAACCAAATTTGTTGATATTATAAAAAATAACATAAATAAAATAAATGGTTTTCACTATTGTTAAAGCCCCATTAGCTTTTTGGATGTTAAAATTGAAGTAGGTCTTATTTTACCTAGACAGATGTGAAACTGACTTTACTTGCAATAAAAACGTTCCATTTTTTTTATCACAAAGTATATAAAGAAATACAGCACAGTATTTTTTAATCATGTTGCAAAAAATAAGAAAAGGCATCTGACAACTATTTTATGAGATATGCCTAGTTATTATTATGGAAGGCATTATGTAAATATTTTACAGATCAAGTAATATATATTTCTTATATTTTACGATTGTTCTAATGTTTTCATCTATTAATTGTTCTAATTGACCTTAAATAGACGATGACATTTCATTAAATGAAATTTATTATTAATTCATTTTTGATAATATAATTATATGCTAAATATATCATTTTGGCATACGTTCACATGTCACTTATAAAAACATGTCATAAAATAATATAGATTACCTACTTTGTATATCTATTTTTTCAATGATGTGTCAACAAAGGAAGGACAATAAAATCATATTTTTGAGATCCCTTTATATGGTTGCTAACTTTACCTGATTATTGATTTTTTATACGCATCTCACATTGACTCACAAACAATTGGGCACGTCGAGTTATATTTGTTAGATATAATTTCAATCAAATTGCAGAAATTGATTGTACTGTTAATATACACCAGGGCCCGTATTCACAAACCAACTAAGATGAACAATTATCTAAGAATCCCGAAATTATCTTAGTTTTCGCCAAGTTTTGCTTACTTTGTAAGATTTTTCTTAACTTTCGTCTTAGAGTGAAAAACATTCTTAGAAAAATTCTTAGATCGACGATCTTTATCTTAAAAGTTTAGTCAAGGTACGAGGTGTCTTAACTTAGATAAAAACAAAACGAAAATGGATGCTTCGTCGAACTCATTATTTTTCTATATCTAAGAAGATTCCGGATTCTAATCGATTAATTTCTAGGATTATGAACTTTTTAACACTTTTCTGTCGTTAAACAATTTATGGTGACATTAGTAAAGACAGATATCAGTGATTAATGTGATTTTGATGTGATAAACATTTAGACAGATAAACATTGCTTTACATGAACACTTTTGCTAGGCTAGCGCTAGCCAAAAATTCTTAGTAGCCAGACATTTAATCGCCTGGCTATAAACCCGGATTTCTTAATAGCCAGATCAGCATTTAATTAACCAAAAGCAAATGTTGGGCATGTCAACCAAGACTTATTGGTATATACAGCTGATTATAGTTTTCTCTGCAATTATCAAATCAGGTCACATTGGCTAATTATTAGACCAGTTCAATTACCACGAAATATGGCTTTATGTGCCTGTTACTGCACTGACACTTTCCATGGTATTTTCTGGAATTTATGGGCAATGTAGTCACTTGGTTTATTTATGTTTTGACATGCTGCAACTATTTAGATGTTGCTTTTATATGTACTCTATCAGACATGAGTCTTTGACATACTTGAACAATAGCAAAGTAATTGATATTATCTAGATGCATTGGCTATCTAGGCATGAGTTCAAATCACATTTTATTGCTCAGATTTTGTCTTGAAATAAATCTATACACCCAAAAGCATATCAACATGAATATCAATTATTTGTGAGTTGTGTTGTTTGGTACAAAAAGGAGATGAAGCTCTTTCACAAAATTGCAGATGGTAACTCTAATTGTTTGGCTCTTACACCTTTTACTTTGTTGAGCTGCAATATTATTAAATTGCAAATGGTGATGTCATTATGAACTTATAATAATCAATCCAACATTAAAACTGCATTATGATTTTCACAAGACTAACAGTAACACTGCTGCCCTGGCAAATGATGAATTCATCATAAATGTGTGCCATATTATCAATTACAAATGTATCAAGGATAATATACCACATTTAACAATAACAAATAGAACAGGTTTACACAAATTACTCAATAAATGCTGTTATCCGAAATGTGTTGTCCGAAATTCGTATACTTCACGGAAGTATAAGTTTAACAACCATGCTTGAAACTTAACGAGTTTTTTGTATTTTGTTGGTCATACTGCTAAATTCAACATGACATTGTACTTTTGTCGTAAATTGTCAATAAAAACTTACAAAACCCGAGATTGTTCAGTAAGTGCAAAGCAATTTTCGGAAAATACAACCCGGACTGTACCGGTATGGTATGGACTTTATTCACTACCACGATGCACTCGAGATTGTTTTGATAGAAGAGTCATCTGCATTATGAATGACCATCTGGGGCAATTAAAATTGGTGTTGACAGATGTAAACAATCGACATGCATCATTTGTCACACATATTACTGCTGTCTGCAAGTGTAAAGTGCGTATTTGAGATTAAAGTATTGGATTATCAAGGCCTGTTAGAATCGCCAAATAGCAAATTGTCTGGCGATTTTTGTTGCCCATTTGAGAATTTTAACTCGCCAATAGCGATTTGGCGATCGGCTAGCGCTAGCCTAGCTTTTGGGTTAACATATATATTGAGCCACTGTTTTGCTGTATTAATGTTTGATATGAACATGAAATCCAAGGACAACTGTATAATCTTAAATCTTTATTACCTTGTATAAATTTTGTTGTGAATGCCCATATTGTAATGTTTGTTCCAGCTGAAAGCACATGCATGCAAGTACTTCTTTGTGAATTTAGTATAGCATTAATTATAACTTAATTATTCTTTTGTGCAGTGTGTTGAATAGAGTATAATACAGGTATAAGCTATTTTAAAACTACCAGTAAACATATATGCAATTGTATCAGGCCTTGGCATTATGAATTCAGTGAAGTAAATGATATCAGTAATCTTTAAAATAAAATGCATTTGTATGAATTTGAAATAAATGCTGCACACCTGAAAGATGTTTTTGTTAATAACCATTAATGTTCAGTTATGGATGAAACATTATACAGCCATGTTTCAGTAGTGAGAATAAATGTATTGTAAGCTAATGTGTTTATATGCAGAATAGAATCAAATTACTATTTGACTGTGCATACAATAACAAAATTATTACTAGGATCTTTGAATTTTGTCTTCTCATAATATTTGCATTTGCAAAATTAATTTTACTGATGAAACAAATTAATGTCAATATCATACGTTTCTGTCCATTTTAATGACGTACATAATAGTTGGGACATGCTCTTGAAAGTCTTATCAGAGATCCAAAAGTTATACAGTGAAATATCGATATTTGGATCAATTAAGATAACATATTTTATCTGTTACGCGTGACTGACTTTATTACTTTATGACCCCTAATAAAGTTAAATAAAGATACTCGATAGGGCCATGTCCGCCAAAGTTGGACATAGTGAATTTTATTTTCTTGATTGTCACATTTATCGAATACTGAACTAAATCAGATTAATTTCAGGACACGTGACGACGGTTGGTCACTCGACAAAGAATTGTATAAATTTCGCCGAAAAGTCAGCGGCTGAAGAAGTTCAGTAAATCAAATTTTGCATTTAACTCAAAAGTCATCATTCAAATTATGTTTGTCCGACTAAAAAGTATATTACGTTCCTAACTATAATTGTTGGAATTGTTAAAAGTCTACAAATATCTATTATGGAAACATAAAATTAACATGCGCTTACAATAAACCAAGTATAAAGCGCGAAAATGGCCTAAATAATGACGTAAATACGTTGTTTTCATTTCAAGTGGTGCAGGAAACGTTACGATACTGAAAAAAGTAGCCTGAAGAGGTATGGATTTTTTTCGCTTAATGTGTAGATAAATGAATGTTTTGCATAATGTTAATTTTTGAAAAACTTCTACCACGGCGTTTTAGCTATATACATTTGCATTTATCTGAATATTTTACGTCGAAATAACGTTCCCATATTGACGTTTTGACGTTGATTAATTTCCGACACGCCGGGCAGTCATAGATATTCAAAGCATTGATGAAAACCATTCGGTAGACAACTGCATTCGCTCATTCGCAAAGTGCGAATTTTCAATCTATGACAATTTATAGCAAAGCTACAAGGGAAAAAGTACGAGTCGTTCACATAGCTGGTGCCGCTAGGTGGCGTTTTAACTTTGTTTAGTTGCTAGGTTACCGACGTCAAACTGTAAAAAGAACTATATTTTCGTAATCGCTGCTACTTCAGGTACAATTCCTCCAAATTTCATGCCATTCTAACACACTTTCTTTTTTGCCGAGCAACACCGTGAACTACCTTTATCAGGACAAGACTAAATGAAAGGTAATGTATACACAATCTTGTTAATATACATTTCCTACAGATATTAAAGCTCTCTTCATTTTGGAAGGATGGGGCCAGGGTCCTTAAATGACTTAATGAGGCTTAATGAGAATTTTTTAACTGACGGAGAATACTTCTGTAACTTCATGGCCTTTTTCTCTTCTATAACAGAGGCTGAAATTTTGTGACTTCCCAATTGTAAAAAGGCTGTTTATTTTCCAATATGACTCAAGAAATTCCCCAAAATACAATGCTATTCTAAATTGGTTGTCTAACCTTCTCAAAATTTGGCCAAATACCGTGCTTGAATTTCCTAAAATGAAAGGCTAAGGCCTCTTCCCAATTCTTGGAAAAAAGGCCCTGTACTTAGAACTACAACTTATTTGGAAAAGCATCGATACAATACGGAGAGGGAATGGGGCTGAACTTTAGCCCCAACAATCAGTTATTTGAGTAAACAAGTGCCCAGGATTTTATAGTATACCATATTCGTAGCATGATCAACTTACCCAAATTATCAGGGTTCTCCATTGATTGATAATTAAAGACACCTGACATTCTTCACAACAAAAACAAGAATCACAGCTTCGTTGAAACCTAGTAGCAAAAAATACAATAAGAATTAGAAAGTCTGATAGTTAATACAACAAGTCTGTAATTAAAACCAAACAAAACTAGAGCTGGCACAAGGTGACAAATATCCCCACATGCTGCATAGACCTTGGAGCTACACAGTCTTCACGCTAACCCACTAGCCCACTAGCCCACAGCCCGGGGCTAGTTAATTTATTTTCGGGCTAGTGAACTTTCTTAAAATTGTGTACTCGGGCTAGTGGTAAATTTTCTATTTTCAATAGTCCACATACAGTTCGGGCTAGTGCATTAAAAAAATTAGTTCGTAGACTGGCTACAGCCATGGGAGTTGTGGAAGAAACATCGCCTAGTAGTGATTTACATTAATTTTGTGGTAATTTATTTTAGAATACTTTGATGAATGAACAAGTTACAGAGTAGAGTAGACATGCCAAAAAGACCAAAATTATGACCTTTGAACTGTAAGGGGAAGGGGCCAGGGCCTTCAAGTAGGGGGATTTCGCATCATTTTGAGGAAAAGTGGGAATTTCATGGGATTTTTTAAACTGCCTTATAACCCTGAAATAAACATTTTTAGCTTAAAAAGACGAATTAGTAGGCAGACATTCCGAAAAGTGCCGGTCCGACGGACCTGACCGGTAAAATTTCCTGAGGTCCGAGAAAAATTATGTCCCTGCCGGTCCGAATGTCCGATACTCAAATAAATTGTGTATTAGATGCATAATTTTACGTTCAAGATTGGCTACGAAAATCAGGTGTGTCGTATACATTTTTGATGAACTCAATCTAAATTTCCTCAGCTAAAAACGGTCGAAATTGGAGACAATCTTAGCAACTGGCATATTAACGCCTAAGGGGAGTAAATCTTTTGTAATGCTTATCTAAAATCCAGTACGGGTCCGTATTTTTCCCGGATTGTGTCGAGTCAGACATACATGCAAGTTTGAAAATCGTCAACAAATGTTCGCCGATGGTGTCGCAAATTATGAAAAATTGAAGTGTTTAGAAGTTTGAGTACGTGTTGACACGTTGAGTAATCAAATGATGTTACTCTACGAGAGTAATTATCACGTTCTCGTAATAATTACCGGACGGCAAAACAAAAAAACAAGATGGAGCGGATTTTTTTCATTTTCGTTTTACCAACATATTTTACACAGGTGTGACCTATACATGTGATTATGGTAATTATTAAAAAAAATACCTGTAAGCGAACAATATCTACGATCATAATGAGAATTAGAATAATGGAACTAATTTCATCATGTTTTCCATCATTCAATAAAATTCGGTCTAGTAGCAAAAACACCAGTTGAATAATTTAGAAGATGCAATCTCCTTTTCTGCATGGCTCATAAAAATAGATACTTTTAGTATTTTTTTGTTTATTTTTGGCTTTATGTGACTTTTAAAATCTGCTGATTGCAATATTTTGAAGGGGCTAAAGCCAGGCCAAAAACGACCCTACCCTTCTAAAGCTCATGCTTCCACACAGTGATGCAATAATATAGCATCCCTGTTCAGCAAAAGGGATATAACATGTCATTATTTCAATTCGGTCCGGTGAAAACTGATTCGGTCCAGTGATTCTTCCAAGATTACTGGACCGAATGTCCAGTAATGTCAAAACACTTTTTGGAATGTCTGAGTAGGGCTACTTCTAGTGGTGGTGAACATTTGTGGCAAGTTATTTAAAAATCCTCTGATGAATGACAAAAGTTACAGAGCGGACATGATTCAGGACAGACCAAGTCACCAACAGACGGACAATTTTAAGTGATTTACAGTACAATTTGTAAACAAAACGCGCGCACTTGGCCCTGGATATGACGTAAGGATTGTGAAAAACTAAAACATTTCCAGGAAACAGGTTAGTGCCGAAAACTGGTTGTATCGGGATATATAGACCCAGTTCAGACTGTCGAGATAATCTAAGATCCACCATTTGTTGACTGGGACCAAAATTATGAGTCATACAATCCTCAATTAATTTGTAGTTCAGATAAGTTCAAGATTGTGCTGTAGCCTGTAACAGTACATAAACATGACAGTTACATAACACTAACACAGGCACAATATGTCAACAACTAATTTAGCAGGCCAGCTGTCAAAAAAAGAAGTTTTAAGATAGAACTGTGTAATACATACAATGCAATTTATACCCCTTTCTTTTTTCAGATAAAAAGAACTCCATACCTAAATGTAAATCGATATCAGTATCTAAAACATATTCATAAAACGTGCGCAGCAGCCCTAGAAGTTTCACTATCATACATTTTCGCGATCTTAACTCGCAAGGTCAAGTCCATTTCTTTATTACATGCCGACAAATTACACATAAGCTCATTTCAGAAGAGCAAAATGCATAAAACTAACGTAATAAAATCCTCTTTCACGAAAACAATCAACGAGTTCCTACGTAAATATTAAAAGAATTACCATATCGTTCGAGTTCTTAAATATCCAAGCGTTCACTTGATCAACAAGCGCCTGTAAGAGAAGTGTATAGAACGATACCCAAAATGAATCTGCGGTCCTGTTCATTCGCAATCAAGGTACTGACTCGATTTTATTCTTGTATCATATTACGCTTTTAATTCTTATCCTTTTACGATTTTAACCATTTTTAACTTTTAATCTTTTAAACTTTTAACCATTTTAAACTTTTAACCATTTTATTCTTGTATCATATTTCTCTATAATTCTTACCTTTTTAAGATTTTAACCGTTTTAAACTTTTATCTTTTAACCATTTTAAACTTCTAACCATTTTATTCTTTTTATTCTTATCCTTTTAACCATTTTAAGCTTTTAACCATTTTATAATTGAACCATATTACTCTTTTAATTCTTATCCTTTGAAAGATTTTAACCATTTTAAACTTTTAACCATTACAATTTTACTCTTTTAATATCTTATGCTTTTAAACTTATAACCATTTTATTTCTGTATATATTCATTTAAACTTTTAACCATTCTATTCTAGTATCATATTACTCTTTTAATTTTTATCCTTTTAAGATTTTAACCATTTTAAACTTTTAACCATTTTACTTTTAATCATCTTAAACGTTTTACATTTTACTTTTAACCATTTTACTTTTAATCATCTTAAACGTTTTACAATTTTACTTATAACCATTTAAACTTTTAACCATTTTATTCCTGTATCATAGTATTACTACTATTTTGATACTTATCCTTTTAAGAGTTTAATCATTTTATTCTTGTATCATATTACTCTTTTAATTTGTATCCTTTTAAGATCTTAACCATTTTAAAATTTTAATCATTTTAAACTTTTATCTACTTTATTTGTGTATTATATTTCTCTTTCAACTTTTATCCTTTTAAGATCTGATCCATTTAAAACTTTTAACCGTTTTAAACTTTAAACCATTTTATTATTGTATCATATTACTATTTTAATTCTTATCCTTTTAAGATTTTAACCATTTTAAACTTTTAACCATTTCAAACGTTTAACCATTTTAAACTTTGAACCATTTTATTATTGTATCATATAACTCTTTTAATTCTTTTTCTTTTTACAATTTTAACAATTTTAAACTTTTAATCTTTTAACTATTTTAAACTTTTAAATATTTTAACCATTTTATTCTTGTATCATATTTCTCTTTTAATTCTTATCCTTTTAAGATTTTAAACGTTTTAAACTTTTTATCTTTTAACCATTTTAAACTTTTAACCATTTTAGTATTTTATCATTTTACTTTTTTTAATATCTTACGCTCATAAACTTTTAACCATTTTAGTATTTTATCATTTTACTTTTTTACTCTTTTAATATATTACGCTTTTAATCTTTTAATCATTTTAATATTGTATGTATCATTTTAAACTTGTAACCATTTTAATATTTTACTCTTTTATTATCTTATGCTTTTAAATTTTTAAACAAGTTTAATATTGTATATACCCTTTTAAAGTTTTAACCATTTTACTATTTTACTCTTTTATTATATTATGCTTTTAACCTATTAACCATTTCAATCTTGTATATATCACTTTAAACTTTAAACATTTTAATATTGTATATACCCTTTTAAAGTTTTAACCATTTTACTATTTTAATATCTTATGCTTTTAAATTTTTAACCATTTTATTTCTGTATATATTCATTTAAACTTTTAACCATTTTGTTCTTTTAATTCTTATCTTTTTATGATTTTAATCATTTTAAACTTTTAACCATTACTATTTTACTCTTTTAATATCTTACGCTTTTAAACTTTTAACCATTTTAGTGTTTTATCATTTTACTATTTTACTCTTTTAGTATCTTACGCTTTTAAACTTTTAACCATTTTTATCTTGTATATATTTTATCGTGTATATATCATTATAAACATTTAACCATTTTAATATTTTACTCTTTTATTATCTTATGCTTTTAAACCTTTAAACATTTTAATATTGTATATACCCTTTTAAAGTTTTAACCACTTTATTCTTTTCGCTCTTTTAATATCTTATGCTTTTAAACTTTTAACAATTTTATCTCTGTATATATTGATTTAAACTTTTAACCATTTTATTCTTTTTATTCTTATCCTTTTAAGATTTTAACCATTTTAAACTTTTAACCATTACTATTTTACTCTTTTATTATCTTATGCTTTTAAACCTTTGAACATTTTAATATTGTACATACTACATACCCTTTTAAAGTTTTAACCATTTTATACTTTTTACTCTTTTAATATCTTATGCTTTTAAACTTTTAACAATTTTATCTCTGTATTTATTGATTTAAACTTTTAACCATTTTATTCTTTTTATTCTTATCATTTAAAACGTTTAACCATTTTATTTCTGTATATACAATATATACTTTCAAACATTTTGATATTGTATATACCATTTTAAAGTTTTAACCATTTTAGTATTTTACTCTTTTGATATCTTATGCTTTTAAACTTTTAACCGCTTTATTTCTGTATAATTTATTATTTTATATTCATTTAAACTTTTAACCATTTTAGTATCTTATCATTTTACTATTTTACTCTTTTAATATCTTACACTTTTAACCATTTTAATGTTGTTTATATCATTTTAAACTTTTAACCATTTTACTCTTTTATTATCTTATGCTTTTAAACATTTTAATCTTGTATAAATCATTTCAGCTTTTAACCACTTTACTACTTTTGTTTAACTACTTTACTATTTTACTACCTTTAAACAGTTTAATCTTGTATATATCATTTTAAACGTTTAAACTTATTAATATTTTATCATTTTATCTAATTTGGTTTTCTTTCACCAATCTTTCATGATCTCACTGGTAAGTTAGGAGTTCATGTTTGCAGCCCACATTCTTGCGGACGAATCTAGGGTACATAACTGCAGTCCACAAACTGACTGGTGATTTGGAAGTTCATATCTGCAAGTCATGTCTCATTGATTAACTTCGCAGTCCAATGCTCTCACTTTATAAGGAGACATTCCTGCTTAAACATAATTATCACGGGTGCGTTTATGTGGCACATCTTGTAGTGTTGTTCTTTTTTATGAGTCTGGAGTTTGTCCTGTAAATCTTGTTACCCACTGACGAGATTATAGTTCAGTACTGCAGACTACGGTTTTTCTGATTTATCAAGGTAGAAGTTCATGTTTGCAGCCCACGTTCTTGCTGACGAATCTAGGGTACATAACTGCAGTCCACAAACTGATTGATGATTTGGAAGTTCATATCTGCAAGTCATGTCTCATTGATTAACCTGGATTTCATCTTCGCAGTCCAATGCTCTCACTTTATAAGAGACATTCCTGCTGAAACATGATCATCACGGGTGAGTTTTTGTGACATGTCTTGTAGTGTTGTTCTTTTTGAAGAGTCTGGAGTTTGTCCTGTAAATCTTGTTACTCACTGACGAGTCTATAGTTCAGTACTGCAGACTACGGTTTTTCTGATTTATCAAAAGAATGCGTCTGGTTGTCAATTCCATACAAATTATGGGTAATATCTACTTGTTATTGTATGATTTCCAGGTATGGCTTGGTGTGACTTCAAGACAAACATGATGAAGAGATGGTATACTTTCTACCACAAAGCTGAATATTTAATATCAAGTTGAGAAGTACAGAGAACGCTGTCAGGTAAATTCAATATCAAGTGTTTGTTTTGTCAAGAAATTCAAAAGCTTTTATGTAAAATCAAAACAAAAAGATCTTTTGAATGATATGATAATAATAATACTCCGGGAGCTGTATTTTTGAGGTCATTATATGCCAGGGTAGAAACGATAACTCTGGACAGAGAGTAAAATTAAGATTATTTATTGTAATCTATCAGCATTAATACAATTATTTGAAATTTCAGGAAGAATCTTTTGAGATTCAAACTCCAGGAATGTTTGAAACAGCAATGATGATTAAGTGAACAATGGGCAGTATACACAACTCATTGATAACGTGATCCTGCATCGCTGGATAGGGATAGAATACAGAAAATAGTAAAACACAGACCTTTTAGTTTGATCATGTTCTGATGTGATGATTATTCTACATATCTAAAGATTTGATTGGAGAATGGAGAACTTTACACAATTTGATGGATGGATTGAGGATTGCAACATAGAAATTGTCATAACTTTAAAAGTGTGACTTTACTTATGGAAATAAACAATGTCATACAAACTTATGTAGCAATTCCATTGTAAGGGTTAGGACTTAACCAGTGTGTCTAATCATGAATAATGTCTATGTTACGACAAAAGCAGTCCATTACGATATTGTATGTTGCTAAAAGTTGTGAAGCAACAAATATTTTGGTAGTGGTTAAAATCGTTGTATTCTAATTCTGTATATAGTGCAACCCCTCCAGAGCGGCACTCTCTTTAGCATCACCCCCCCCCCCCCCCCCAACAACATAATGATTTTTCCCAGTGTACTATCAATTTAACCTATATAGCAACAACCTCTCAATAACAAAATAAGTTTGCTACTCCAAAAGGGTGCTGCTTTGGGGAGGTTGTACTGTATTTAACAGCTATTGACGAAATGCCAGTAGTTTTCTTCAAGCTTATCTGTTTATCATAGATAAATTCTAGTACATGTAGTTTATCCTTATACTTGAATACTCAAATTTACCGACAATAATTACAGTTGACAAGAATTATGCTAAATAGCTCTCACAATAAATTGAATACGCCTTTGGATGTATAAATTACCGCGTTTTTATTTCAATTTATGTTCTTTGAATTAGATAGATGCAACATGGGGAATTAGTTTTTGTTAGGTTACTACAGATTAAATAAATCTTTTTATTATTAAGTCTTACATTTACATGTAGTTATTTGCTATGTGTAATGATACATTCGATGTTTTCGTACAATACCCATTTCTAGGCATTCATTTCTTATTTACACATAGTGTCATGACTTAATTAGTTGTACAAAAATAAAATAATCTTGTAAAAAGAATGATTTTGTTGTGAAGTATATTTGAATTTACAAATTATTTCTTCATAAGTGTTTTACTGCCAAGTTCTAGTTTCATTATCATCTTTGGTTTAACTAACAGAACCATTACTTGTAGAAGCAAATTTCCAAGATGTAACTTATGAGTTCTAAAAGGATCTTTCTGCAAAGTCAAATACACGTACAAATACATATTGATATATTCAAACATACACGAAGTAACAATTCTATACATTATGAGGATCAACAAAGTCAAATTAAAGAAGGAAGAATGGTGAATAATGATGAGAGTGTCGTCATTGTTGTTCATAAAAATACACCATAAACTCAACGCTATAGTGCCTAGAAAACCATGCCTAACTTGTACATATGAACAGGATAAATTTACAGATCTTTAATTCATGTAAATCAGTAATATATTCTGATGCAAAGGGTGCACTAGGTAAATTTAACAGACAAGATCACACAATGAACTGAAATTATGCTTGCACATATATTTTTATATCAAATACAGCTGCAAACATTACCAGAGAAAGCGGCTTAAATGTAACCAGACTTGTGAAGGAATATTATTTGCAATGAAATTATCATAGTTTTTAGCTAATTATTGATTTCCACCTGTGCAAGGTCTTTTATTGCTTGAATTGTTAGTTTCATAATCAATTGCACTAAATGTAATGTAAGACAGGCACCCGTTCTTTAACGGTTTAGAAATTATTTCAATCTGAAAAGTCAATAATATCTCAATGCTGCATTACTTTCATTTATTCATGGTATTATTCGTTTACAGTTTACTCAAATTTTGGCTTCGATCAACTTAATGTAATTAGTTTTAAACCTACTAATGGGAGACTATTCCTATAGTACTGAATGATTAAGTACGTTTTTTCAATGGTAAGGAAGCATATAGTACATAAAATTCCAAAACACTTGAATACATATTGGTCTCTGAGAATTTACATGCATTGAGTTGATTAATTCAGATTTAATGTTCTTACTTTTCAACTGTTGATTAGTTTCTAATTTCGGAACGGCTAAAGTGTTTGGTTTTGTTGAAATCACAAATTCATTGAATATGTTGTAACAACTATCGTCTGCCTTATAACTGACATTCCTCAAACCACTAAAACAAAATAAACATTCCTACTTTGGTGTATTAACAATAAAAGTAAGCTTTTAGTAAACACCATGAGGTCAATACAAGTAAGTATCGAAAACTAATTTATGACTAACCTATAACAGTGACAAGGTACATTTATACAATATGTCCAACATGGTCCGAAATTGATGATAAACAAGCGACTATCTTTTGAAACTTTTCTCTTGCATACAACCTGCAAATAAGATCACCAAATAGAATGGTCTTAAGTCCATGATCATTCTCCCCCACCAGTTATCATCATAGTAAATGTAAAAGCCGTTCTTGAAATTCAGTGGTTAGTGCGCTAGATTTGTAACCCGGCGATCCGGGTTTGATTCCCGATTGCGGCCGCTCATACACTTACATGGACAAAACATTGTCAACTTTCCTCGATATTTTTGATAAGTTGGCGGTACTAGCTAGAATACAGTTCAGGAAAACTGGTTACTGTAGGTGAATCAGTCGCCGTATATAGTTTGGGGGAAAACAGCGTTAGCCCAAATAAATAATAAATGAAAAGCATTGATGTATAAACAACATAATTATGAATTAAGTATTCGATACGTGTACGTGTTTTAGATACTTTCTGTTTACTGCGTGTTTACAAAAGCTTGGCATGATCAGATATAGCGGGAAATACTATAAATATAATTTTAGAAGTCTCCAAGGCTGAGGCCGGGTATTGACACGAGAGCTCTGGATTGACAGCCCAGCGCGGTGCCAGTGAGCTACCTCAATATATGCAACTTCCGTATTTATATGCTTATGGTATCGAAAACCCGTCAAATAATGATACATATACGAGTATGTCAGATGAACAAAAAATCCGCGAATAAATGCTGCTATACTATAACGCCATGTTACCTTGAGAGGCTTGGGGTCTACCTAATTGTAGACATACAAGCAATTAAACACCTACAGAAGACTTAGGGAAGTACTACTCAAATAATTATTGTTTACATACATGACTTTTTTCAGATTCAAAGTCATCAAAATCACTTTTAATAATATGGTGGATTGGTGGCTGATTTATACCATGTCATATTTTCGCTTTTTCGCCACAATAAATCGAAAATACAACCAAGTCGACATTTTCACATTGTAGCATTTTCGCATTCTTGCATTGTCGTCTTTTCGCACTGTCGTCTTTTCGCATCTATGCATTCTGGTTACGCATGCGCAAGCAGTTTAGATATATCTTATACAAGTTGGTGTATACCGAGCCATTTGGAGTAGTGCAGTAGTAGTAGTAGAAAGAAGACCACAATAACGAATAAAACAAAATTTATAAAAAAAATATATAAATAGTTTATTTCTGTTTTATCAGTAGGCCATAAGCTCAAGTGACATATATTATAAACATTAATTCACAACTAGTAACAAAACCTGACACCAGTAAAATTAACATGACAAATAAGAGAGAGAGAGAGAGATCGTTCAATCGTTCATGCCTGAATTAATGCCCACGTAAGAGACATTAGTTAAATCAGGTTTCATGATGGATGACATAAATTATATTTAATGGTTTGAATATCAGAATATTTCAGTCAGGCACAACACAGGTACTTGACACAAAATCAAACTTTGGCTGTATAGGCTACTTATAAAATACACAATAATAAACATTTGATTTTATGTCAAGCACCTGCAGCGTTCATATAATTATCATGTACAGATGACCTAATTTGACGGTCCAGATTCAGCAACTGGCTTTAAATAGGTAGATGCTCGTTAATCACGATGTTTAGATAACTAAATATCTCACTGTCATATTCACTCAGATTCATAATGGATATAAACATCAGCGTATAATTAACTCTCAATTATTCAGTCATTTACTTATTTCATTCATATTTAAGATAAAGTTCAAATATCAGTACATGTACAATGAGATTTTGTATACAGGTACTCACTGTGAAGTATTGACACCATACATTAACACATGTAGGTGAAAATGAGGATTTATGCTTTAAAACATGTTTAATTAAAATAATTCATGAATCAGCTATCTAATAATTGGTTAAAAGACAACATCATAAAATAATGGCAACAGATAGTCAAAAACAGCCAAATACGAAGAATGAATTAACGGCTGAAACACTTGATGATGAAGAAGAGGAAGAAGTGAAAATCAACCAAAATAGTGACACTAAACAATCAGCTTCTGAAGATGATAATGAATCATCCGTTCTGGTAGAAACAGAAGCTGTTAAAACGAAAGTGGAAGATGGAGGCTGGGGCTGGATGATTGTGATTGGATGTTTAATGCTGCGTGTTGTAATGGGTAACGTATGTTTAATGTTGTGCTATGAGTATTCATAATATTAGCGTTTTTAAATGACAATATTGTGTCTTTCTTTGTTGCCCGCCTCAGTGGTCGAGTGATTAAGGTCGCTGACTTCAAATCACTGTAACCTCTCACTGATAGAGGGTCGTTGGTTCGAGCCCCGCTACCAAGCGTGTCTCTTTATGTGAGACAGTAGGCAGTTGATTACGGAAGATAAGAGTCTTGTACAGGTTCTTCACAGGAACGATGGTTAGGTGAACTGTCTGCTTTATATGGCTCTGACTATTGAAAGGGGGCGCAAAACTCGATATAAACAAACCAAAAAAAATCTTTCTTTGTTGTAACTATGTTTGTAGTCTATATCATATGATAGCCTGACAGCTAAATGAGTTTCAGGCGAACTAATTTACATCGAAGTGAAAGAAACGTAGTACAACTACTTAGACTGTTTGTGACGCGAGACACTTGTTTTATTTGGCCCCATCCCGCTTCTGAGTGGATGACCCTTCTGAAAACGTGAGTCTTGTATACAACAAGGGTCGAGTTCTCAATTGATTTACTTTGTGTTCACACAGGTGGAATTGCAAGATCGTCTGGACTATTTTATGTCAGATTTCTGGAGAGATTTGGTGGCACTGCTGCTGAAACCGCTTGGGTAACTTCATTATCTGCAACTGTTCGTCTGCTTTCAGGTAACATAACCATACTCAATGAGCAAGCTAAAGTTCATTATTCTTTCCATGCCACATTTCAATCTCATACAGGATTCCAAGCACGAGAGGTGTTAGCGTATCAAGTGGGATGAATTCTTCATCTACATGACTCGATCAATATGGGCGATATTTGGCTCGCAGATGGAATATTTTTCTTTTTCATTCCAAGGTTTCGTTTTGATTGCAAAAATGAAATATCCTTGAAAACGATATTTTACAACAATATGCGGTCGGTCCCAACCTTTTTCTTAACCATGGCGTTTTACACTTTCAACGTCACCATACGAACAAATGATAATTTCGCACGCGGCACATTAAAATTTGTCATCGGATAATGCACAATTGTAATTAGTGTATAATACATGTATTTTCTTCAGTTACTTAGTCTAACATTGCGTATAATGTTCTTACATTGTATTTGCTGAATTCAAAGACTCGAGAGAGTAATTTTGTTTAGCACTTAAGCCTATATTATAATGTGTCAGTTTAATTTCTAGGACCAGTTGTGAGTGTAATGTGTAACAAGATGTCCGTACGGAAGTTGACATTTATTGGTGCTGTTTTGTACGTTATAGCTATACACATAAGCGGTTATGCCACCAGTTTACTTTACATGTACTTTACATATGGAGCAATTGGAGGTATGATCATTTGATTATAAAAACTGAACATAGTATATATCTATCACAGCTAGTTGCAGAGATTATCAGAAGAAGATCGCAATAATGGGTGGCAAAATATACGCACGCTGACTGTTCAAAGGTCGCGGGTTTTAAGCTCAGCGGCACTTTATGGAAACGCGATTTCACATGTTTCAATTTGTTACACTTCGTGTGATATCGCCTCATGCTCTGATTTACACTTTATTCCTAAATTTTAGTTGCTTTCAATTTTTCAAATCATGAATGCACACATTGACAACAAATGTCTTAAACTCATATCAACTGTGTTATTCATAATTTTGGCCTGCTCATTGTCATAATTGTTAAATGCTCGGGCTTGTGAAATTGAACAGTCTATGAACTAGTTCGCAAGTCAGGTATAAAGCTGTATGAATAAATATTCTTTCTTAATTTCAAACAGCAATTCATTGCGAAACACTTACTTACGACTTCTTTTCCTTTTTTCAGGAATCGGCCGATCATTCTTGTTGACACCGCTTACAATGCTTCTAGGTGAATATTTTGATAAACGCAGAAGTCTGGCGTTTGGATTGGCTTCTGCAGGGTTTGGTATTGGTGGGTTTGTGATAACACCCAGTATTGAATTCATGTTTCAGAAGTATGGTTTTACCGGAACATATCTCTTACTAAGTGGCATATCATGCAACCTGTTTGTTTGTGTATGCCTCTTTCGTTCAGCACCAAAATCTACATCAACATCTATCACGTGAGTATATGTACTAGGAATAGTTATCAATTTGTCAAATAGATCTTTGAAGATTGTCAAAACATTGTATGTTGTTACTAATGCTGAAAAATAAAAAAAAACAGCTATCCGCGTTTTCACTCAAAACATTAGCGGTCTGACTTCATAGACGCCATGCTTCTCAGTTCATTGATTCAATCTGTCATTCAATGTATGTATACAAATGTACGAGTATACATATATATGTAAACGAGGACCAGACGAAATATGAAAATGAGCGCTTATGGTCTACTCAATTTCAGATATGTACACGCCTGTATTACACACACATCCAAAACAATGATTATTTGACTATAATTGATATTATTAGTATTATTAGTAATTTATAAATTTAGCAAATAGTACTGTATTTGAAAAATACACACCATCTATGACACTAGTATTGATATCCCAACTTTGTGGCAACTATTGTATTCTGGAACTTAATTATGACAGGGTTGTTCTATTTTTTATACTGTAATAATAATCTAAGCATGATTACAATTAAACTAAAGTGGTCCAGGGGAGGGGGCGTTGGAAGGGATTACCCCATAATAATTTCGACAGTAATGATAATTCTTAAAAGGGGCTATATTTCCCACCCCCGTCCTTCCCGTTTTCAAACAAAAGTTCTAAGAATAGTCAGCTCAAATTAGAAATTGCTTCTTTACGGGCTTATAACATTACGTGCGTATTTCTGTCTGCTATAGAATGTTCTATAGCTCCAGCATCAAAAATATGTACCGTGTACTTGTATTTTTTCAGGACAAATAAAAGTGAAATACATTCACAAACGGAGAACGACAACTCCCCTATGAATCCAGACGCCGGAGAAGAAGAAACATTTGCGTCATACATATCCTCAACCGGAAGTGTGCACATGGTTAAGGATGACGGAGCTAACGAGCAAGATATGACACTCCTAGATGAACGTGAAACGTCTGATAAAAATAAACTGAAAAAGTCGAAAAATAAGATATTCTCATTCTCTGTTTTGAAGGACATACGCTTTTTAACTCTCTGCATTGCAACATTTACATTTATGCTGCAAAGTTCTGATCTTTTTATTCCCGCTCTCGCAAAGTCTCGCGGTGTGACAGACAATCAAATAGCTGCTTTATTGTCAGTTATATCCGGAAGTGACACAATTGCACGTGTTGTGGCTGGTATTGTCCTTGATCTGAAAGCAGTCCGTCACCTTAGACCGTATATTTACAATTTGATGTCATTTCTTCTATGTATATCCAGCTTCAGTTTTCCGTCACTTCAGACATTTGAACACTTCGTCGCTGTATGTATAGTTCATGGTATGGTACAAGGATGTAAAGCGGCTCAGAGAAGTGTGGTTCTGGTTGATATTTTAGGAATTGATAATTTATCTAGTTCCTTTGCCGTATTACTTGCAGTACAAGGTATGGGTACGCTGATAGGACCCCCTATGTCTGGTAAGTATATACATGTATATCAAAAACGTTCGAGTACATGTATTATAGATGAGAACATTTGTGTCATATTGATTTCGTTTAACTAGTTATAAATGCTTGTGACTTCATAGATTAATGTTGAATATTGTAGAACTATTACATGCACATGTAGACAGTGTGTAAAAGTAATTTGACGACGTTTTCCAGTTAGAAAATGTCCACGATCAGTGTATAAGTCAGCCAATGGATGTTATACATGTATATTTTCAGCTGAAATCTTATTACCCATTTCAGCACACACCTGTATGAACATTGGTTCAATTTAATACCAAACGCTAGATGACCACAACAATTCAGACCAGTAAACAGACAAACTGAGGATATTGACTAATATAAGACACATGGCTTAAATCTTACTGGATATAATTTCTTTTCAAATTTAACCTTAATTTTATACAATCGCTTTACAAATTTTAACCCAATTTCAAATCTAACCGAGTGTTGGAAATTAACCAATATATATACAATTTGGTGCAGCTATCACCTCATGATATATTTCTCCTGTTTTCTTGTGTGTTGTGAACTTAAGCTTGTCATTGTTGTTTTTTATTTTAGCTTTACTGAAAGATTACTACGGGAAGTATGATTATTCCTTTTACTTTGCTGGGTCATGTGTTCTTCTAGGTGCAATAATTCTGACAGGTGGAAATATCAGTAATTACAGGAAGGGATTGAAAACAAAGGACAGAAAAGTGGACAAAAATGGATAACCTCTACTCTAATCTCAATCGTCCCTACACGGGAATTTCCGTAACAGGGAAATTAACACTTTTCTACTAGTGCATTTTACTACTTTTTAGTACAAGGCTGTTGAAAAAAAGTAATACAAAAATGAAGTTAGAATGTTGCTTTTATAACAGTGTAACACAAAACATGTACATTAAGTTATTATAATATCAAATCGTTCGATCAATAAACCATGAGATGGCTCTCTGTAGATCTGTATATGTTTTATTAATTACACATGTTAGTGATATCTATAGGTATGGTGCTTGAGAGAGAGAGAGAGAGAGAGGGACATACAGACAGGACAAAGAGAGGGGGAGAGAAGGGGGAACAGGGCTCATAAATAAGATGTAAGTAAGATCCTGGGTCAACGGAATTAGGTCACTAACAGAGTTGATATTACTAAGCTCAGATAAATATATACATAGTATAACATACATGCATTACCGCCAAGGTTACATTTTACGTTTTTTCATCACTATATAGCTGCGTCTGAAATACGTCCAGACAGATGTTTTCTTACGATAGTATAACTTATTAAACTGATTGTATGTATACGTTATAAGTAAAATGGCAAACATTATTACAAAACAGTTTAAAACATAACACCAATGTCTCCATTTCTCATTTTATATGTCTATATAATATCATGTTTCTGTTTGCGATTCATTCGTTTTATCTTACTATCGTCGTGTTGTATTTTTTCCCCGATGATTTTTTCTTCTTTTGCAAATTAATACATGTACATTTTAACTAGAAACTCATGTAAGACATATACTCATATACTCATATACTAAGCATGTTTAGCCTTAGATTTCATTTTACATTGTTTGTTTAAACATGTTGTTACATGTATATGAAACACATAACCAGTGTAAGCTGTATTTCCTACTAAAATCCCTGAAAGCAAATTTCATTCTTATACTTAATCATCCATTAGAACACACTTTTTCATTTACTTGTTTCTCACCACGCTCTTATTAATATATATATACAAATGTATACATATATATTTTTTTTCAATTTCCTTTTCTTTTCTTAAGCATTTTCCCAACAATTGCTAGTTGAAAATTTGCTTATTCAATTGTCTACTTTTTGTCAGTTGTATATAATTACCTGTTTATCATCAAATGTCAAATATATGTGTTATGTAATAACCCCATGTTGTACCTTGTACCTGGGTGAAATAAAGATATGTTCTGTTCTGTTCATGTTCTGTTAACTTGCGAAACAATTATCAAATTTTGAGGAAGACCCAGACAAAGCTAGTTTACTCGTATATCCAAAAAATCGCTTCTCAATTAGTTAATTACACAATCAACAATATAAGTGAATTAACCGTTTACATCCCTACTAATAATAGAAATTTGATTTTGTGTCAAGTACCTTTAGGCTTTAGCGTTCATATAATTATGTACAGATGACATAATTTAAACGGTCCTGGGTCAGCAACTGATTTTAGACAGGTACATGTACATGCTCACGATGTTGAGATAACTAAATATCGCACTATCGTAGTCCCCCGGACTCATAATGGATATAAACACCAGTGTATAATGAACTCTCAATACTTATTTCATTCATAATTAAGATAAAGTTCAAATATCTGTTCATGTACAATACGAATTTGTATACATACATGTACTCCTCGTGACAGTATTGAAACTATACACTGGTCAACACATGTAGGTAAAAATGAGGATTTATGTTTTAAAACACGCTTTAACTAAAATCATTTATGAATTAACATTTATCTAATAATTGGTTGAAAGACAGCGTCATACAAGAATGGCGACAGATAGTCGAAAGCAGCCAAATACGGAGAGTGAATTAACGGCAGAAACACTTGATGGTGAAGAAGAGAAAGAAGTGAAAAACAACCGAATTAGTGAAACTAAAAAATCAGCTTCTGAAGATAATGAAGATACCTCCGTTCTGGTAGAAACAGAAGCTGTTAAAACGAAGGTGGAAGATGGAGGATGGGGCTGGATGATTGTGATTGGATGTTTAATGCTGCGTGCTGTTATAGGTAATTTATGTTCAATGTTGTGCTATGAGTATTCATAATATTAGCGTTTTTAAATGACAATATTGTGTCTTTCTTTGTTGCCCGCAGCAGTGGTTGAGTGGTTAAGGTCGTTGACTTCAAATCATTGTAACCTCTCACTAATAGAGGGTCGTGGGTTCGCGCCCATGAAGCTACCGACCGTGTCTCTCTATGTGAGAAAGTAGGCAGTTGCTTACGGGGTATGGAAGTCTAGTACTGGTTCTTCCCAGGAACGATGGTTAGTTGAACTGCCCGCTTCATATGACTCTAACTGTTGAAAAGGGTCGCAAAACTCGATATAAACAAGCCAAAAAAAATCTTTCTTTGTTGAAACAATGTTTGCAGTCTGCATCAAATGATAGCCTGATATTTTTTTAAATATAAATTTGAATATAAAGTGACCCACAAATTTTAAACACGACTAGCTAGTTCATTTCAAGTAAATTGCTTAATAATATAGAATCACTGAATAAACTAAAACTCAAAATTATAAAATTATTGTATTATATGTTATCTCACCATAAAGAAAACTACACTCAGTACGCATTATTTCACTGATACAGAATCTCACCCCTGTTATCAATAAAATGTACGTATTCATTATAATACAATGTGTATATATGTTTACAACTATGTTAATTATCACGTTATCTTTGACTTATGATAATGCGGTAACGAGTACAATGTGATACAATGTAGTTATCAAGTCAAGTAAAGTCATATATGTTACTATATAATATTGGTTTTTAACTTTTACAGTTTATCGTCAAATAAATTACGTTATCTACATTGGCGGTACAATAATCTTATACATGTATACATAATGGGAATAAATGTACAGCGAAAAGCATGTTTACTTGATAATATGAAAGATAAAGAAGCATTACTTATTATTTACAACTGATGTTATACAACATAAATGAACATAAGGAAGCTAACTGTATACTAGTACAAGTACTGTATAGAAAAACAATTAGTCATTAAGTGCAGAAAAAAATCTAGTGGTTGTGTTATACAATACACTGTTTGATTACACTGGTGATTTTAATAATGAGAAAAAAACGACCACTTCATTTTAAGATCATCTACATGTTTATATATCGACCTATTTTTCCGGACAGGTTTTTAACATTTCTTGTATACTTAAAATTAACAGCAACCCCGCTTAAATATATTAAGACACATTTTTGTACTAATTAAAATGGCCCTAAATATCGAGGTTGTTCATTTTCAAGACCGAAAAATGTGCTTATGTAATCGGACGTTTGAGGCAAGTATGTGAGTCTTGAATAACAATAGGGGGTCGAGTTCTTAATTAATTTACATGTACTTTCTTTTCACGCAGGTGGAATTGCAAGATCGTCTGGACTGTTTTATGTAAAATTTCTTGAGAGATTTGGTGGCACTGCGGCTGAAACCGCTTGGGTAACTTCATTATCTGCAACGGTTCGTCTGCTTTCAGGTAACATAGCCATACTTAATGAGCAAGCTAAAGTTTATTATTATTTCAATGTCACATTTCAATCTCATAAATGATTGCAAACACGAGAGGTATGAACGAATCAAGTAGGCTGAATTCTTCATCTATACAACAGTATTACTTGACTCGATTTGGGCGATATTTGGCTCGCTGCAAGAATCTTTACTCTCATTCCAAGGTTCCTTTTTGCAAAGATGAAATATTCCTTGAAAAACAATCTTTTGCAATTGTTCAATACGCGATCGGTCCCAATCTTTTTCTCAACCATGGCGTTTTACACTTTCGACGTGACCATACGAACAAATGATAATTACGCAATAGGTAAATTAAAATTTGTCATCGGATTATGCGCAATTGTAATTAGTATATAATAACATTGTGTATAATGTTCTTACATTATATTTGCTGAATGCAAAGACTCGAGAGAGTAATTTTGTTTAGCCTATATAATAATGAGTCAGTTTTATTTCTAGGACCAGCTGTGAGTGTATTGTGTAACAAGATATCTATACGGAAGTTGACATTTATTGGTGCTGTTTTGTACGTTATAGCTATACATATAAGTGGATATGCCACCAGTTTACTTTACATGTACTTTACATATGGAGCCATTGGAGGTATAATTATTTTGTTATAAAACTGAACATGGTATCTATTACGGCTAAAAGAGATTATCACCAGAAGATCGCAATAAAGGATGAGAAATATACGCACGCCGGCTGTTCAAAGGTTCTAAGCTCAGCTGCACTTTCCGGAAACGCGTTTTCACGAGACATGTTTATCTTTGTTACACTTTGTATATTATTCCCTCATGCTCTGATTCACACTTTATTCATACATTTGTTAGTTGCTTCCAAGTTTTCAAGTTATGAATGCACAGACTGACAACAAATGTCTTAAACTCAAGTCAACTGATTGTCATTCACACCTTTGGTCTGGTCATTGTCATAATTGTTAAATGTTCTGGCCTGTGAAATTAAGCAAAAAAAAAAATCAATGAACTATTTCACAAGTCAGGTATAAAGCTGTATGAATAGATATTTATCTATATTTCTTAATGTCAAACAGCAATTCATAAATAAATACGTACGTACGGCTTTTTTTTCAGGAATCGGCCGATCATTCTTGTTGACACCGCTTACAATGCTCCTAGGTGAATATTTTGATAAACGCAGAAGTCTGGCGTTTGGATTGGCTTCTGCAGGGTTTGGTATTGGTGGGTTTGTGATAACACCCAGTATTGAATTCATGTTTCAGAAGTATGGTTTTACCGGAACATATCTCTTACTAAGTGGCATATCATGCAACCTGTTTGTTTGTGTATGCCTCTTTCGTTCAGCACCAAAATCTACATCAACATCTATCACGTGAGTACATGTACTGTGCATTACACACTCATCTTAAGCAATGAATAATTGGCTATATTTGATATAACTAGTACGAACATTGATAAGTTTAGTAATGTATTTGAAATAAACCACTTATGGCACTATTATTATCCAAATTTTGTTGCAATTATTGTATTCTTGAACTTAATTGTGACTCGGCTGTTCTATATTTCGGACACCATAATAATTATATTAATTTAAATGCCATAACAATTCAATCATAGGAATCCGGATGTGGGCAGGGGGAAGCTTACCTCATAATAGTTTCGACTGTTAAGTATTTAAAAGGGGCTATATATTCCCCCAATCCCTTCCTGTTGTCAAATAAAATCTAAGATTAGTCGGCTCCATTTTGAAATTGCTTACTTCGGGCTTATGGTCTTATGTGAATATTTTTTCGATGTACCAAGTCTGCTGATAAATGTTCTATAGTTACAGCGTCAAAAATATGTACTTGTATTTCTTTCAGGGCGAATGAAAGTGAAATACATTCACAAACGGAGAACGATAACACAATAGCGAATCCAGACGACGGAGAAGAAGAAGAAACATTTGCGTCATACATATCCTCAACCGGAAGTGTGCACATGGTTAAGGGTGACGGAGCTAACGAGCAAGATGTAACACTCATAAATGAACATGAAATGTCTGATAAAAATAAACTGAAAAAGTCGAAAAATAAGATATTCTCATTCTCTGTTTTGAAGGACATACGCTTTTTAACTCTTTGCATTGCAACATTTACATTTACACTACAAAGTTCTGGTCTTTTTATTCCCGCTCTCGCAAAGTCTCGCGGTGTGACAGACAATCAAGTAGCTGCTTTATTGTCAGTAATAGCCGGAAGTGATACAATTGCACGTGTTGTGGCTGGTTTTGTCCTTGACATGAAAGCAGTCCGTCACCTTAGACCATATATTTACAATTTGATGTCATTTCTTCAATGTATATCCAGCTTCAGTTTTCCGTCCCTTCAGAGATTTGAACACTTCGTCGCCGTGTGTATAGTTCATGGTATGGTTCAAGGTTGTAAAGCGGCTCAGAGAAATGTGGTTCTGGTCGATATTTTAGGAATTGATAATCTATCTAGTTCCTTTGCCGTATTACTTGGAGTACAAGGTATAGGTACGCTGATAGGGCCCCCTATGTCTGGTAAGTACATATATCCAAAACGTTCGAGTACACTATGATGTCATGTATTATAGATAAGAACATTTATGTCATATTGATTTCGTTTAACTGGTTTTAAATTCTTTCGTATCTTCATAGATTAATGTTGAATATTGTAGAACTACAGTGTTCCCTCTAGAAACGTCACCTCCTTACAACGGTTCCCTCTCTGCAACGGCGTTTCATTTTCCTCCCCTGCAATTTGCGCGTATTTTTACCTCTAAGGAATGACAACTCCTTATAACGACAAACGGCAGTCAAAAGTACGTACCGGTACGGCAGATTACCTCTCTCAAACGACATCGGTAAAGTCCGAAATCGCCGAAACCTATTATGCTATTTGTGTTGGTATTTAAAATTTAACTGTACAGGAATGTGTAACCGCCTTAGGCATATTTTGAGCGTGTTTGTATACAAAGACGACTAACTGATTATGGACTAACGGATGGATCTTTGTTTTTTTGTTGGTGTCGATTGTTTTTCACACATGACTGGTACGTGTTATTTATTTCAAAGGGTTGCTATTCTTGTGTGACTACACGGGGACTTCACATAGATGTTCAATTGTTTGTGATAATTTTTACATTGCCCCTTGGCAAAATAAATTTAAGAACAACTCATTTCCATTAACATTCATTAAGCAATGCAAACTGTTTTGGTGTGAAGTGGACGAGAGTCATAATTAATGCAAGTGTACACATCGTGCATACTATCTTTCATATCGATGTCTATTCACATCTCCAAAAGTAAAAATTGTATCGTGCAATGTTTGGTTAGATGACAATTGAAGAAAATCTTTTTAACATTATAGTTTTATACTTTATTTAAAGCAGCAATACGTAACTTTCCTAATTAAATGCCTTCCTTTATTTACAGGAATGTAAGAAGCGTTACAAGACTGAGCTAATGGCAGACTACGAGAGTTGACTGATACGAGGATAAAATATATAAAACAATTAAATAAATAATATATGAGTTGAAATTTATCTATTATTAAAATTGTCTTGACTTGCATTACTTTGTTTGTCGTGTGTTCTTTTGTTACTTTTTTAATAAAGTTGATAAATATGCCGTGGACAATACACATGACTTAAAGTCCATTTGTGCATATACACAACATAATCCAATGAAAACTATGAAGTTTATTTGTTTACATTGAATAAATGAATAAGTACAGTATTTCATATGAATGAAATTATACACACAACATGTATAATGATTCAGTGCATATGAATAAACATACCCAATATGCATTATACATGTATCAACACGTATATCTATACAGTTCTATACAGATTTCTGTAATGAACTGTTCCCTCTCTACAACAACTCCCTCTCTACAACAACCAATCTGCCGGTCTCCGCAAAATGTTGCTCAAGAGAGGGAACACTGTATTACATGTACATGTAGTGTGTAAAAGTAATTTGGCGACGTTTTCCAGTTAGAAAATGTCCACGATCAGTGTATAAGTCAGCCAGTGGATGTTATACATGTATATTCAACAGTTTGATATTCAGCTGAAATCTTATCGCCCACCTCAGCACACAATTGTATGAACATTGGTTCAGTTTAATAATAGGTAAAATTTAGGTTTGGTTAAGAAGTTAATCATGGCAAAAGTTAACTAGAGGCAAGATGGCTGGTCTTGTTGTACCAAACGCTATGTACGACCTCTACAATTCAGACCACTTAACAGGCAAACTGAGAAGCTTGACCACTTCTTGACCAGTATAAAACAAATCTTACTGGATATAATTTCTTATCATATTCCTCTAGAGTTTTAAAGAATAGCTTTACCAACCTTTAAGTCAAAATTTTAATTTTAACCCAATCTCAAATTTAACCCCGTGGTTAAAATTAACCGATATTTATACCATTTGGTGCAGCTATCACCTTACGATATATTTCTCCTGTTTTTTTTTGTATGTTCTCAACTTAAGCTTGTCATTGTTTTTATTTTAGCTTTGCTGAAAGATTACTACGGAATATATGATTATTCCTTTTACTTCGGTGGTTCGTGTGTTCTTCTTGGAGCAATAATTCTGACAGGTGGAAATATTAGTAACTACAGGAAGAGATTGAAAACAAAAGACAAAAAAGTGGACAAAAATGGATAACTTTCTACTCTAATCTCAATCGTCACTACTCGGGAATTTCCGTAACAGGGAAATACACACTTTTGTTTAGACAAACGACGAGCTCGAGGAGTTCCGATTTCTCCAGTCTACGTAAATATACATTTGAAAGTAAAGTAGTGTATTTCACTGCTTTTCAGTACAAGGTTGTTGAAAAAAAATATACAAAAATGATGTTAGAATGTTGCTTTCATAACGGTATAACACAAAACATGTACATTTTAAGTTATTACGACATCAAGTGATTTAGGTATGTGCTTGATTATCTTATTCAAACTACATTTAATACAATCATTATGCACTGGAAATATTTATTTTATGTTTTAGACAATGGTTAAAAGGACATTGCTTAGCAAATTAGTTTTACAAATTTATGCACGTTTCTATGTACAGTTTATATATAGATTATATGAAGATATTAAAATTGTTTCTTAGTCTGAATTTGAGTAACAAAAACTGACGATTTATAATTAAATAAACGAATAGTTCAGATAAGGTATCTTTAATAGAAAAAACGCATTTGAGAGCAATTCTATAAACCAACACGAGTATGATACATTTTCTCTAATTCGTACACGTATCGATCGACACGTGAACTCTTACAGCCCTTTTTACTCATCAAAGCTCAAAACTCGAAAATAACTATTTGAAAAAATAAAATATCAAAGTTTATACGTGCTAAAATCGATTGTGTCTCAAAACTTACAAAATTTGTCTGTAATCAGAACCAATAAAAGGTATTTTCAAGTGTGTATTAATTTCATGTAACATATAGGGGCCTATATATATACTAGTACTAGCACAAAGTGCGTTATGTACATGTAGTTTCGTTGAGACATTGCTATTGATTCAACAGCGTATGGCTTATAAAAAAGTATCACTGTTTGATCATTATGTTGCATAGGCCTAATTCTGTTGAGCACTATATACTGTATTACCTGGGACAAATATGATCCCAGATATACCAAGCAATAGGAGATCAAGTCGATCATGTCATCATCTTCTTCTATGTGAATACTTCACTCCCGCATTACATTGAGGATTATAAGTAAGTTAGTAAGTAAGTCAGTAAATGTTTTATTAAAGTGACATGTGTACATGTTAAATTTATACAATGCTAGAAAAGCAAATAACACAACCGGTCCAATAGACCTATAATTAAGTCACCTATACAAATCATTACACGTAAATAAGTAAATTGTGTTTAATTTTTTACAAGTGCTAAATAATAAAACAACAATTTACATTATTAGTTTAAAACTTTAATTATACATTTGGATGGACAGCTTTCATTCCAAGATATCTAGCTGCTATTGCTAACAAGTACGTCTATTTTGATTATTATATGGAAATTGAATAGATGTTGTTGTATACACAACCGGAACAGTATTCCTGGAGCCCACATTCGTCTGGTTCAATTTGGAAGGTAGGGAAAGCGCTTTTTAAACATTTATCCGTATTCTAGACCTGGGGCCAATGGTCCCAGATTAGTCGTACTGGCTAATCATAAGCTTATGAATCCTATGAATCTGATTAATGAGTTTGCTTATCCTCACACCTTGAAAATCAAATACGGGCGAGCTTTGACTATCTTCTATAATAAAGTTTTTTTTAAACATAGCCTGTTTATGAGTTTTTTTTTAAGATATACATGTTGCAATGTGTGTAGGCTATTTTAAAGACCTATACATACATATGTATGTGCAGGTCTTTGGCTATTTCAATAAAAGTTTGTATGTGTGTCTATTTTTTAAAACTGATTGTGATATTCAGAATGTATCTTTACTTATTTATTTAATTGAAATCCATATAATGATCTGAAATTTGGCTATATCATGAAAATGAAAGTGTAAGTATTTCACTTTTATACGTGACAAAGTCACATGCAAACAATATCACTACACTGAAGATTTGTGACGACAACGATATTTTCTAGGTGCGGTAAAATCCAAGATGGCGCTGTCCAGTCACGAAAATACCAGCCTCTCGGCTTTTTTACTTGGACTGTCGTCTTTCCTCTTTTCAAAAGTATTTTACTTGAATGAATATCTTCTAAATATATGGAACTATTGTTGGATTATCATATATTTAGTTTATGTGGCCTTGTTAATTGTGGCAGTAACGATTGTCTTCAACACCAAGGACGCTTATAAGGTAAATGAAGTGGGTGGGGTATGGCGGAAGGCATGAAGGGGAAGACATTTTTTGCTTGGATCGTATTAGTTATAATGATAACTTTTTATGAACAGTTTCATAGCTTGACATGAAGACTAGACTATGTAAATTGACTTCCTCAGTCATATGAATAGTAGTGGATCACTAGTGGGTTAATTAATGTCGATGATTACCGCATTGAGTATCTTACTCTTAGTATCCTATGATAACAGGCACACTGTAAACTTATTTTTCTTCACAAAAGCACTAAAGTTGCCTTTTTAACTACGAAACTTTGACCATTACATACCTTTCGGATATGGAAGTAATTGGTATAATAGCGGGTCAATATGAACAGTAAAGGGTCACGTGACGTTCTCTTACAGGGAGTCACCAAAAATGTATTTTGAGCTGCCAAAATTGACTAATGTCTTTATCATACATTTCTTTTGTTGTAAAAACAATGTTTGTGTAATAATTCATTACATAGAAAACAAATGAATAGCAAGATATTGAGTTATTATCTCTACAAATAAAGTCAATTTAGCAACTGATGCAATGAAAAAAGTAACCGAAGGGCAATTATTTATTTAACACCTCAAAATACAAGTTTTTTTAAAATTACAAGTTTATTTAAGAGCATATTATTGATCTAGTTTGAGAAATCCCCCATGCAAATAATTGTGATCCGTTATTATTCATTATGACCTGCAACATAATCATTCCGTTTGCACACATTATAATTAAAAACCATCTATTTTCTTTTCACGATTCGAAGGTTTAACTATGACCATTTAGATAATAGAGAAATCATTTAACTTTACATCGAAATTGTTTGGCGCTGCATCATAATGCGGGAAGGTTGTTACGAGCATGAAGTTAGGTAATTCTGGTAAACATGCTTAACAAGCTTCTAAGCAACTCGGTTGATCAAAAAATTGTTTCCAGATAAACTTTTGTTGAAAATATCAGGAATATAAACTTTAATAAAATAATATGAAGAGACAGTGGAGAAATCTTATGGTAACCATTCGTGTGACCTGCTATTGTTCATGATCCGCTACTGTTCATACAACTGTACCAATATAAATAAGCCTCAAATTCAACATGTGGATCAGATACACATTCCATCTTTATTATTGCTCCAATCCTACACATGGTCACAGAAATTAAAAACACAGGGAATTTTGCTGAATAAATATGCTTCTTTAAAGGCATTTAATGAGTTTATTATTAAATAGTAAGTAAACCAATATGCCCATGAGTCCATTTACTTGTTATGCTGATTAAAATTAGATAGCATGTGAATTACACCTAAAGCTATTTTTTCCATTGATTTGTACTTCAACCTTGACTTTGTGTATATCCTGAATGTTAGATGCCTGATTTATGTACGTCATTTTTTCAGAATGCAGTCAGAGCTTGTCTTCTAGGTTGTGTTTGTGGTTTGGGACTTATCATCAGTTCTGACTCATCATCATGGACACATTTTGGTTGGTATTTGACAGCACTCAGCATATTCCATTGGTCCGAATTCTACATTACTGCTGTTACAAATCCCAGGTCATTAACCATAGAGTCTTACTTGCTAGATCACAGCCGAGAATATAAAATAGCAGCTGTTGCCAGCTGGATAGAGTTCACAGTTGAGATGTTTCTGTTTCCAGGTAAGACTGGGTGTCACAATAAAATAAATAAAACATGCATTGATACTAGAGTGATACTAGATATATTTGACTTTTGTTAAACAGTTCATTTTTTAGATCAAACAAAATAAATATTTTAGTTCAAACTGTTCTCTTAATCTCAATTTTGATAACCTTTCACTGCTGATGTTCTCTTCACCTAGAGTCAGTACTAATCATGACTGATTCATGTACATTTTATAAGTGAAGTATTGTAGTTGTTACTAATAAATCAATTATTTAGTATCACAGCCACTATATATGCATGTACATTGCAACTTCATTGTTCAGCCATATTCAGAGTGATGAAAAGATTAAAGAATTTTTTCAAGCAAATCAGAAAGCTTAAAGAAACAAATTACAGAAGTTGAACTGTTGACATGTATACAGTCTGGTTGAAATGATTCAATGTTTATTTTTAATGCTTGAACACATCTGAAATCATTGCATTAACAGTTTTTTTCTGCAAAGAAAGTGACAGTTGATAGCATCTTCCCCTCAGAAAATAAGTTAGCTAACCCCCCCCCCCCCCAAAGAAATGTACTTCCTCTATTTGCATTGTGAATATTCCAAAAATTTGACTCTTATGTGTTAAATCCCCCATCCCTTTAACCAGTGCCCAGCATCTTCCCTTTAAGCAGTAGCATAATTATGCCCCTTTCAAAGAAAAGGGGGTAGATTGCTTTACCTGTATCTCAAATTTCTCTCCGTCCGTAACCAATTCTTGTCTGATCAAAAACTAGAGAACGATTTGGCCTAAGCTCTTTTGACTTTGTTGGGACGTTGGTCATCACATGTAGATGACCCCTATTGATTTTGAGGTCAAAGGTCAAGGTCTTGAGGGGGCATCTGTGTTTCACAAACATTTCTTGTTTAATGTTGTAACTGTGTTGAATGTATTATTTATAATGTAACTGAGTACAGATCAAATTTATTAACAGTATTATAGGTTAAAACTTATTTTCATAGATAAGTATTGTGTTTCAGGTATAAAACAGCTACGTGTGATAAGTGTATGTGGATTACTACTTGTGATAGTGGGTGAGGTAGTAAGGAAAGCTAGTATGATAACAGCCTCTACAAACTTCAACCATTATGTTCAGTATAGAAAACAACATGACCATAGTCTTGTTACACATGGTGTTTACTCTATGTGTAGACATCCCTCTTATTTGGGATGGTTTTTATGGAGTATTGGAACACAGGTAAGTGTCAGCAATCCTAACTGGCATGAAATATTTCAATAATTTAAGTGAATTTCCCCTAATTGTTTATGCTCCAACCATTTGAAATGGTAAACCCTGTCCATCCATCTGTGCTGGTTTCTGAGCAATAACTCAAGGAATATTAATAATTTCATGGATTGATTTCATATTTTACATGAAGGTTTATAATGATAAAATACAGGTCTAGCTCGATTTCCGTTAAAATCCAAGCATTTTCACAGGAAATATGGCCCTTTTTTAACTTTACTCTCAGTTGGGGCATTAGTGTCCTCTGGACACATTTCTACTTCCTCTTTATAAGGGCCTACCTACTCTCCCCTAAAGGTGAAGGAAACACTAGATTTATGATATTTGTATATAATTGTATGTATTAATGTTTCAGATTATGTTATTTAATCCAGTCTGTCTGGTTGGCTATACAATTGTCTCCTGGAGATTCTTCAGAGAACGTATATATGAAGAAGAGATTTATTTAATCAGCTTTTTTGGTGAGGACTATATTGACTACAAGAAGAAGGTTGGATCAGGGCTTCCATTTATTCGGGGCTATGAAGGCCCACAATCATGATAATCCCTTATAAATTATTGGCTAGGCCAAACAAAGATATATTTTTGTTACCTGTATCTTGAACAGTTGAAAAAAACATTCACTTTAAAGGGTACACATGTATATAAAGGATATTTGAATATAAGTCAGTAGATTTCATATTGACTTTAAAACTCTACATGTTCTGCATGCTGGAAATACTGTTTATAAATTGAAGAATCAATGATAGGTTATTTATAAGCATTCATGTTTAACTTTGTGAAGGAAATTTAATGCAAATGTTCTTAAATGTGGATTGACTTTAAAATGACTTACATGTTAATTTTATATTATTGCACAAGAATCTGGATAACAACAATATGTTTTTGCGTGTTGGAACAATTTTGCTGGCAGTTGAATTGGTAAAAATGTGAAAGATCTGATTTTTATTGTTACAAGTCACTCTGTGCTTTATTTTAAGGAAAAAGAAACATGCTTACGAAATGAATATGTTACAATTAAATTCAGTTCCGAAACATAAAGAATGTATGGGGAGTAATTTTCATGTACAGTAAATCCTGATTATTCAAATTCCTAGGGTCCGAAAAAATCATTCAGATAATTCATGATTTTGAATCATCCATTTCAGTAACAAAATATATTGAGTCGTAATCTGGACCGTCAAGGGTGATCGGATAATCGGTTGTTGAATAATCCAGGTTTTACTGTATGTACAATATTGTCATCATAAGAACACTCATGCTTAAAATCTTATTTATGCAGCATTTATTGTTTGCTCAATGTACAGATAAATATTGCTGGAAACCTATTTGGTCAACAGTCAACACAGGATGTTTTCTTTTGTAAGAGTTCGACATATTATGATATAAGTGACTTTTTTAGGATATGAAATTTGTTGCATTCTAACCAATTTCCAGTGCCAAATTGCAAGAGTTTTTAATTATACATGTATTTAAGTTCGTAAACACCCGATTACAGTTGCATTGTGGGATCATCTCTCGATATCGTTTGAGCTATTTTTAGCAGTTGCGAATCCATGTATGTATATAAGTCATTGATGACAAGAAAACAGAAAAGTGACTTGGATGAGAACTGGTTTTCACATCTTATTAAAGATAAGCATGATTGATCTCTTTCCCCAGTTAGATGGTTGTAAGGAGACTGATGTATTTAGAATGATATGCAAATATGCAAACAAACTTGTGATATTAATGTTACTAGTATGTGAGAATATTGTGTGTGTTTAGTTTGTACTCAGTATATTTTTCTGACCTGTAAGTGGGTGTTTTCTTGAGTTTTAGACCAAAAATGTTGTCTTTTTGTGTATAAGTGTAAACTGAAATGATTTGATTAAATATCAAGCATACCTAGAAGTATGACAAGCAATGATGCATAAAAACAATAATCTTAGTCTTTTTCACAGTACATATTCTAGAATTTCTCAAAATAATACAATTACTATCATTTCTTGTATATGATAATTTAATAAGACTATATTTTTTGTATTTGATGGTTATGATTTTTTTGGTCACAGAATTTGCCCAAATGTAAAGAAAATAAAGTTTCTGACCTTAAAACTTTCGAACATCATAGAATGGCTTTCCCAGGCTCACAGACAACTCTTAGTTTAATTGTTCTACGGTTGAAAATATTTTTCAAAATAGTCATATTTCATCAGATGGTTGTCTGTGTTGAGTGGATGATGATTTAATTAAGTTGATTAAATGATGATAATGATTTGCTTGGAATACATGTGTAACCATCTACTTTCCTTTAGTATTCTTCCTTAGATTTGTTATATATCTTTTATTTGTCCTTCCTATTTTATTTTGTGTATAACACATTATTTATCAATTGTGGAGCACTTAGATTCATCATCATGAAATGTTTATTAATTTTCCAAATATAATCATTATGAAGGCAATCATTACCAGTATTTGTATTATTAGTTAGGTAATTATACATACTCCAGTTCTTATCGTCTGACCTGGTAGAGAGCTTGTAGATAAGCTCTATTAATTTTGATGTCAGAAGGTCAAAGGCCAAAGTCACAGTGACGACCTTCAGCACAGAAACTTTGTCTGACCAGTTGTACAATAACAGGGCTCCAGATAAAGGGCGTAATTGTGTAAATACGCATAAGCTTTTCCCAAATACGCTTTAAATATATTTCTAAAGCGTACCGATACGCACTTAAAATCCCAAGTACCCGTTTTACTCAGTTAAATTGCGTAACTATCAAATTTAAGTGTAGTATCTGTGACTAGTGATTTAATTGAACATTTTGAATAAGGCAAAGGTATTGCATATAACCTACATGCACATTCTTCACTGGATGAAAAACAAGTTCATGAGGATGATGTACGCATTGAATATTGAAGAACACAATACAACAAAGTGCATTTAAAAGGTAACGCTTTTGTGTGCGTTTGTGCTCATAAGTGAATACTCTTTTAAAGTGACTCCCATGCTGGTCATTACCCTTTAAAAATTTGTAATGCCACCACAAAAAATATTTAAGGGGTAAAATACCCCCTGCTAAAGAAAGTGGGAGGTAAAATACCCCTTATCCAAATATTTATCTGGTGCCCTGCAATATGTAGAGAATGTTGTGGTCTGTAGGTCAAGAAGACAAAATACATCTTCTTACTCATTGTGTTTTAGTAATTAGTATTTACTCATAAGATTCAAGTATAAATACCATGATCACTTGTTTACAATTTCTGCAGAGCTGATTCAACTTGATGAATCTAAATCAAGATTTGTATTAGTGTCTTGTAGTGATAATTCCATATCAATTCATTATTTATTTTAGTTTGTTTTTATTTGGCGTATTACCTTTATTCATGGTATCTACTTTGTTGTTCAAATCTTTTGTGTGTGTGCATGTGCAGTATATATTTTTTTGTATGATTCTTTTTTGTCATGGGTTGAAACTTCTGAATGATTATGATTTTCTGTTTTGAAAAATAAATACAAATACCTTATTTCACTATGTTTGTTTTTCACTTTTCACCAATTTGATATTTTACTGAAAATATTTTTTTGTTGAAGTATATACATGCTTTCATTGTTACATTTAGCTGTAGATGTCTGTGTATGTATGTGTGTGTGTGTGTGTAAATATGAATACAAGTGTTATATAACAGGTAGTAATTGTCTTCTTCATTTATGTTATGCATTTTTTTTTTGTATTTTTATGTAGATAATTATTTGATTTTGCATTCCAAATACTGTAATGTTGATCATGTTTTCAAGTTTACACTGCTCAAGTTTTATAATTGGTCACCTAAATTTTTGAATATTTTTACTCATTTATGCCTATCAAAGACCTGTAAAATATTATTATAATAACAAGTCATAATATTTTAGTATAACTGAAGCTTACGATGGAAATTAGTGACATTATATTCTTCATCTGTAAATTATCAAATATAAATTGATAGTATTGCTCACAAAATATTAAGAATAGACCATTTTGACTGATTATAAAAATTGAGCAGTTTTTTCCTATCAGTTAAAGAATTTTTATGATCAACAAAATAATAATTTGTCACAAATCTCCCTTCCTCATTAGATAATTCTTAAATCTTCTGGATCATGTGATATTATTTTGCCTGGTTCTGTGCTTACTTCTTAACTACAGGTAGAATAATATCATAATATTGTATGCCGGTTCCTTGCTTACTTCTTAACTACAGGTAGAATAACATCGAGCGAGTTCGATTAATAACTATAGTTCAACTAGTCGTGCTCTAGTCTGGTTAGTCTAGCTACTCTCATTCAACCAACGGTAATACGCTAGTTTATCTCGTTCCAAGATGGCGGCTATAGGAAATTTATAGGTTATTAATGACGTATTTCAATTGAATACATTGTATTTCTTTAATTAATATCATGATGCTGTAAAAGTGCAAAAGATCGTTAGATTTAGGGTTATGTAAGCGTGTTTTGACCAACATAATTGAATGTTACCTAGTTAGGAAGTATTTATCATATGAATTCGCGATTCAACGTAAACATTGCCACTAGTCACTGGAATATTATTCAAACATCATTCATTTGAATGAACACGAATACATAGTGTTTTACATCCTGGGATCAAAAAGTCTTGATATTTGGCTTGGGGTCGAAAAGTGTCTGGGATGGAAAGACTCGCTTCTGTTTTGTTTTACTTTAGTACGACTAGACTCAGGTCGATTAAGGACATGCGTAGTTTAACTTCCGGAGAGCTACTAAGGTTGTACTATAGTTGTTTATCGAAGTAGCTCATCATGATATTGTATGCCAGTTCCTTGCTTACTTCTTAACTACAGGTAGAATAACATCATAATATTGTATGCCGGTTCCTTGCTTATTATGAATAGAATAGAAGTCAACACAATCTAAGGGTAGATTAGATTAAAATTAATTCATGGGAACTTAAGTCAGCGACCTTAACCAATCAACCACAGAGGTGGGTCCAATCAGATCCTAATCTGAGATATTCTTGTTTGAATATATCTAGATTAATGTTTCTCTTAGCTCCAATATCTGACCTGTTCATAATTGTTGGAAAACATAATACAAAAAAAACATTCATACTTAAGTCTTTAAGTTGTTTTTTGTCAATCTATTCTGATGTTACCATTAGCATAGTTTGGTTCTGTTTGATGTTAGGATAAACACAATGAATATTAGAGTCTGGCTTTCATCCTAGTATTATCTCAAATCAAGTATTGTGATGTATACAGTCAAACCTGAGAACAAAGGCCACCCTTGGGAAAGACATAATGTGGCCTTTATTGACAGGTGGCCTTTATTCAGAGGTGGTCACTAACACAGGTTTGACTGATTGAATGTATTAATGAGGTAAAAATGTTAAGACAAGTGTTGCTTAGCAACCAGATTAAATACTTCATTTGTACTTTTGGTATTGACTTGTTATATTTATTGTTTATAGGCCTGGATTAAAAATATCTTTGTTGACTTGTCTTTCAACTGACTGACCAACTAACTAATAGAAATACTGTTATCCAAAATGAATATTCACGCGCTATTAGATAACTGTATACTTGATGTTGCTTATATAGATGATATTATGATGCTGTTATGACAAATTTGTAATAATGGATTGTTATTATAAATCACATGAAAATACTCAATTTGTTGTGTGTTATTTTCCTCATGCCTATAATGCTAATATATGAAATCAGGCCATCCTTGAAAAATAATGGTTTGCAGTTAAGGGAACCAAACTTTTAACAGTATGTAGGCTGGTAGGTATCTTTATGCTGATATTGTATACGAGTACTGAACATAGAGAATACATGGTTGGTGCCGAGATGGAGAAGGTTTATCCGGGGAGGCTTAGAAAGCTGTAATGGGCGAGCCCATTTAAGCTTTCGTGCCGAACCGGATAAACTTTCTCCATCTCGGCACCAACCATGTATTCGATTTATCCTCTTCCTTCAGCAATATAACTGTTTCTACACCGAAATAAGTCTCAAAACTCTATTTATTTGGATTTAAAAACGCACGTCATGCCTCTCTTTAACAGCGTCATAACCATTCAGTAACATGACGCGACAATAAAATAGTCTCATACAACCGTCACGCTATTTTGAATAAAAACTCTTAGAATACGTTGAGAATTTCAACATCCACTTTATTTTTATATCATTGTATCATTTTGTAATATAAAAAGCAAACTTTGTTGTATAATGAGCGGACTACGGCACGTAGGAATACAAAGTGACGAAATAAAGCAGACCACGTGATCTAGTGACAGGATAAAGCCAGGTTTATCCAGTCACTGCTTAATTAGGTCTAGTCTAAAAACAATGTAGAAACAGGATAAAACGAAATAAATCTTTTAGGGGGGGGGGGGGGGGGGGGAGTAAAAATCTGATTTTTTTTTTGGTTTAGAATTCGTTAATGAGGTGGTGGTTGCATAGCTGAAACCAACACTTTTAAGGATATAAGCCTTATAATTGATGTTAATTTCAAATTCTCACTGATAGAAACCACGAAGATGACTGATCATTAACCAGTATTTGCTGTAGAGGTCTTTGACATAGATAATTATAACAACTACATGCGCATGTTTTATAAGTTACTGGTTTATTATATAATATATATGATAACAGGCTACACTCTATTTACAGTATGTATTCTGAAGTTTGCCTGCAGACTTATACATGCATTCTTGCAAGAATACTTGAATGTTTGTAATAACTAAAATGACTTAATACTTCTAAAAATATGGATGCCAATTTCGAGTTGGCCTAGTGTATATACTTAACCAATTTTTCCTGTTTTTCATGGTACGGTAAATTGATAATTGGCCTTGTTTCAAGAAATGCTACTTACACAACCGTTGTAAGCACATAAATTCAACTACATATTAAGGAGTTGAATACGTGTGCATGCCTTAACTGATACTTGTACCTATATTGGCAATACAAATAGTGTAACAAAAGTAGAACATTTAAAGGAATCTTTCATGTTTAATTAAGTATATATTTCAAGTAGCAGTATGCTTGTTTACCCAACAATTTAAAATGTAGAAAAGGAGGATAATATATTCATGTAAACACTTGTGCATTACTTTGAGTACAAATGCTTGCAGCTAGAAATTTAAGCGTTAACTAGACTCGAGTTTAAAGAAAGCAAGTTCTTCAATGGATACTGAGTAGTTCTTCACCCAGCGAGGCCCTTCGATAATTCTACTTTCATTTTGAAATTGGTCCCGCCATTTTCCAACAGGGAAGTAAATATCACGTGATGTGACCCCTTGATTCATTACAGGTGCCACTAAATATTCATCCCCTACTAGGAATTGGTCCTCGCAAGATAGAGCAACCTCGTCACTAGGGGCAACCCACCATAATGGACGTATAATTGGTTCTCCAGTAATTTGTGCTTTTCTGGCATATTTCAGTAATACTGGCGCGTAATCTTCGTGCATTTTCGTATATTTCTGAGCAATTTCTATAATGGTATCATTATAAATCCAAGGGACAATAGAATATTGCATGCTGGGAAGAAATGTATTCAATTGTAACCAACGTATGTACAGTTCTTCATCCGGGCGATCATTGTAAGCATTTCCTCCAATCATATCTGGGAGAACAAAGGGGTATCCCAGAAGGCCGTACGTGAGAACACAAGGTATAATAGTCTTAAAGGCATTGTCGTGTCCCCAATTAGACATTTTATCCATCATACGAACGAATATCGGATACTTCTGAGTTCGGTAACCAACACGTACTTCTTGATGATAAGTTTTATCCGCACGTGCCGCTAATTCCACCCATTTAATTGGATAAATATCTGCGGGGTTAAAGGTCGTATTCGCGGCGCTAAAGATATGGGGTAACCAGGAAGTTTCACCAGCGTCAAACTTAAATGAACTAACATTGTATTCTTTCTTTAGATTTTCCAGACGACTTAAAAACCATTCAACAGCTGATGCGTTTGATACGTCCAAAATACTTGCCAATTGTCCGTCCCACCATGGTGTAACAGCGGGAGCTATACTGTCATATTGTCTAATTAACATCATGTTGTGTCCAGCATAGGCGTAGGATTCCGACTCGACGTTGAAGAAAGGATGAACCCAAACGGTGACACGGAATCCCATTTCATTCAGCTGATGTATCATTTTAGTAGCATTCGGAAACTTCCTTTCATCAAATTCCATCTCGCCATATGCTGGTGTCCAATCATCATCGATCTCTAACTGCGCATGCGTAAAATTGTATTTTTGTATATTCTCTGCGAAGTTTATAACAGTTGACTGGTTGACGTGTTTATGGTATTGCGCCCAAGTGGACCATATCGGATACCTGAACATATTTTCGTCGGGAATACCTGAGGGTTTATCCAGAAACAATTCGGACATTTTCTGATGAACATCAAGTACATTATTGCCTCGGCATGTCATGTACTTCAAAACCGGAAGTTTGGAACCAGGGTTAATGTACGGATATTTACCGTACTTAGCTGTAAAACACATTTCACCATTCGAAGGTTGGTTGAGGCTAAAGTGCAATGGTACATCGTGATCCACAAATATCCCAATGCCATTAGAAGAAAAGAAATATCGCTCAATGACACCACCAATCTCTCCCACGTATGAGTCATTGACAACATACGATGACAGGGACCGGGTGTTTTTCTGGAACGGCCATTCCTGGATTTTATCGGCATATCCCCCGTACCAGTGTCCATTTGAAACATTGATACAATCAGTAATAACTTGTTCAATACATGCAAGGGCTCGCCATTCAACACTGTAACAGTCCAAGTCTGTGTTTAATCTTGGAACTTTGTATTTTGTCTTAATAATTTTCAGTTCCAGTTCATTTGTCCATTCTAAGCACAGTGCATCAGAATTGCTCCCACAATCCACCAGTTTATGTTCTGCACCTAAAGATTGCGCTTGTTTTAAACGACCAAGGTTAATTCGTTCCTTCTTTTGTAGAATATCGATGCTCAAGTCGTTTTGTATTACAACATCGTGTATGGAAAGCGGCCATTTTACTTCCGGTAGCGTTCCAGATTTACTGCCTCCATAACTGTCTAACTTGTTAGTTTGCCAGGCAACAACTCCGATGGTACCAGCCAGAAAAACAAGCATCAGTATGATTAGGATAGCCTCATTCTTTTTAGTTAGCGTCCTGTCTTTTATCTCATCCATTTTAGTGTCATCAGCCGCCATTGTTCCGTGAGGAAATCTCAGCCTGGACGAATACCACAATGTATATAGCAACGATAGGAATCCTAAAAGCAAATGGATTCAATAATTATTATCTAATATGCATAATTGAGACAAATAATCACAATTGATAAAATTGATAATGCAACAAAATGTTTGCCTCAGTGAGGGATGCTGTATTATGTGTATTATGTGATATAGCATCCCTGTCTCATTGTAGCTTTGAACTGGTTGTTATCAGAAGTATTCGTCTTCGTGTTCGTATCCGGAATTCTTTAGGAACAAGCATGTATAGTATAAATAAACGAGCATAATTATATAATTATTTAGAAAAACATTTTTATTAAAATTATTTTTCAAATAAGAAACACGTAAAACAGAATAACACTTTCAGGCTAATGTTGTTGTTTTTTCCACCCCCCCCCCCAACAAATCTATTCATCAGTTGCATAAGATCTCACTTTGTTAGACACCTCGACATTCCATTGATGTTCACCATGGCATAAAGCCCCTTTGAACAAACATACACTAATCGCCATCGGAATTGCACTCTTTTTGTAAAACACTTTAATACATAAATATATTTACCTTTCTCAGGTAGAAAAATCTTCTATTGCATCTACATATAAGTGACAACCTTCTCTGTAACCTTTACAAGACGAGGTCTTCTCCAGAGACGATGGATGAATGTCATGTTAAAGGTTCACATAGTTCTAATCCCAGCTGATTAGACCATATATATGTATATACTGCATCAAATGTTTCCATATCTAGTCTACGGCGTAATGTAGATTAACACTGTAAATACACTTACTTATATTTGTTTAAACGTGTCAAGTGATCTCTCTCAAAGATTACAGATCCAATTACTAGTACTTGTAAGCATTCAGTTCTAACCATTCTACTATTGTTCATTTTCATTGTATGTGTGGAACAAATAATTTATAAATCATTCACCACGAGCTTTTTCTGAATTATGTAATTTTAGAATTATTTAACATGAAATTAAGAATGCTATATAATTATAGCATTATAATCATAGAAAAGGGAGATTACTAGTTACTACTATTGCCTCCCATTATAATAAAAAAGTTAAATATAACTGACCAGGTTCCAGCATTTCAAAAGGTTTGGATGCCATCATTTATAAGGATTAGGCCCCGAGGTTATAAAATTGGTGTTCGGTCTCCAAGTTCAAACCAAGTATTATGGTTGAAAAGATAAAGCATATTGAATGTTTAAACAAAATCTGTAATGCTGTAGAACATATGCATCAATAAAATTATTACGGTCGGATCATAATCAACTTAGAAACTTTAAAAAAAACAAGATATGAGATTTGAGCTGGGAGACCGATGTTTGGTTTTATAACCTTGGGGACGGGTACCTTTAACTTTGTGCATAGTCATTAAACGTTTGTACATTGTATTAGAGTCCGTTATCCTTAAGTTAGCATTAATTGCAAGTATATGTACCTGTATTACATATATTTGTTCAAAATTGTTATTAATTAATTAATGTATTTGCATAATTTAATTCAATAGATTCTAGGTTATATCACCAGTAATATGATCATTTAATCTTTTCGACATTTAAACACGTCAACTTAATTAGATTATATGCCACAATAACATCATTAAAGTACATGTGATAGGTTGAACTTTGAAATATTCGGTCTGGAGATAAGAGATCGTTATAAAGAGGCGCTCGCTAAGCGAGATTTGTATACAGAAAATTAATAAACACGTTTGTTACAGATGTCGAGTTACATAACGTTGTAACCAAGTACAAAATGTAGATCCAAACAACACAACAATAATACGGTGTTCATAATTTATTCAGCAGTCAGTGACAATAAAACAACTATTGCAAGGTCAGAAAAACTGTCACTGAGAGTTCACGGGTATCCGACTATATTCTATTTTCTTTCAATGAATTCGACCTCATTTTTACGGTTGAATTTAAAGTATGAACTATTCGTAGATTCTTGGACCTATCTAACTTCGTGTTCCAAACAAAGGATTTCAGAAAAATAATATAGATTAGTTTTCGATTTTTCCAATTGGGTTGAGGGGGAATAAGCAGCCGTATTTTTTATAGACTTTAGCATGCTGAATATGGACATAACATAACAGAACATAATAGTCATACAATATTAACCTCTCTAGAACGGCCCTCTGTTGAGCAACATCCTCCCTTCAAAAAACAGCATGATTTTCCCACTGAACGATTTATTTACATGTATTTATTTAATGTAACCTCTCTAGTGCAACAACCTCTTAACAACAACATAATTTTGCTACCCACAAAGTGTGTTGCTTTGGAGAGGTTGCACTGTATGACAATATAAACATGAAGGTCATCAATAATAAAAGATTAAAATCTATAATCATGTTACATCCATGAAAATGATATAGTCAGAAAACATTTATATAAACCACTCGTATATTCTACAAACACGATGTAAATACATTATCATTAGAAAACTAATCAGGTTCGATACAATGTTACAAGATGATCACTTAAACACATGCTTTTTATGTTTTAATGCACAACGTGACATTACTATAAATAGTTTGACAATAAATTTATTTACAATTGTTTGAAACTATTTTCGGATTTCAGCTTGACATTTATGAATGGTCAGACTTGTACGTCTAATAGATTGTAAGCCGATGTCAATTATGTAATAATATCTTTAAATTTACCTGAAGTTCTAGCGTATTAAAAACTTGATCATACACGTTGTACTATACATATGCATGTTAACTGTTCATTCTTCTGATACATTGGATGTTTTATTCCACGTGTTCTGAAGAGCCATTGTTAATGCAATTAGAATATAAAATTATATTCAATTGTTTGTAGTTACAACTATCGCTACAGAAACTTCTTGGTATCAACAAATACAAAAAGTAGATTATTTAACTGGTATCTAATCCTTTAATGATCTTGTCGGTTCTACCACGTAACTATTTAGCATGATTTACTGGCCGATAGGAACAAATTTGAGTAATCCCGGCTTATGATGGGGAGTACGCTAGTTTTAGATTTTGTCTGGTAACAAGGGATTAGATTAGAGATTTAGCTTTTAAAAAATCATTTCAGACAAAATTGGGTGCAAATCACTCTTTGGTTTATTACGGCACTTATTTATGCAGTAGGTGATACTGAGGTAATCACAACACATTTTAAAACCCACAATTCATCCGAACAGGTACCTGGGTCCACAATAGAAAGACAATATAATCAGAATAACAAATAGAGAACCAGCTGAATCTAACTACAAGAGCATACACGTTGAGGACAAAAACCAAATGGACAATTTGCGTTGCACCATGTTGCCATGTCCGGATTATTAGAATAATGTTCAGATGCTCTACATGTCATAGATCGAGGTAGAACTCGGACTTGTTTCGTCTTCGTCTTCTCTGCTTCGTTCAGTAAGCTTTTAGATATATCTTTAGTTACTATGTTTTTATTCTTATACTTAGTGTAGTCAATAAAGTGTTCAGGCTGCACTATGAGCTGATTGCTTGATGCTTGAATTGTTTCTGGTGACTCTACATTGTAAGCTTCTCCGTTTGACGATACCAATGGTTGGTTCGCGTACATAAGCTTATTTTTGACAATTAAACGCCGAACGAAATTCCTTAAATGATTTGTGTCTATTTGCGCTCTATCCTTTCTGTTTGAGATGTTCACTGTTCTGCTGCTGGGCGTGGTTACGATAATTTGAGTTTGGCACACACACAAATTTCGTGGACACTCCCCTGAATTGCGTGAACAAATCATCCGGCAGAATTCTTGCACGATTGGATTCCGCTTATATCGTTCGACTGGGGTGCATCGACTAGGAGTTTGATCCCAGTTTTGTTCATAATAATTTTTCAAAGCACTCAATGTGATATTTTCTAAGAACTTACGAAAATACACAAACTTCATCGGAGAAGGGGCTGACTTTTGTTTTACCGTAATTGTTTTTACCTTTTGAGAATATCCTTCATTTTTTATATCAGTGTACATTAAGCTGTGTACTTTATTTCCATGAAGTGGGGACTGAGGTGTCATCAAAACGACCGTGTTATGCGTAGGTGCGGAACCAAGGTCATTTAAACCGTCCTCCAGATGTTCCGGATCTTTAACAGGGTCGTTATATACAACGGATGTGACGTCAGCAATGGATATATCTGAGCAACCATAGAATTCCTCTTGGGGACCTGTTCCACTGCCACAGGTTCTGTCCGGATCACAGCCCCATCTGCTCCCTATAATGCAAAATATTGTTTAAATGATCAAATGCGTATCATTTCGTAAAACAATAACTGGTGTGGGACCAAGAAAGGAAATTATTGGTACGTTTGTTACTTATCTCTGTACTTATCTGTACTCTTATCTAGAAGTGCTTTTCTGATGGAACTTGCCAAAACATGTTCCGTTTCAATAACATGGACGTACATGTACATGATTGATAAAACACATACATAACGTGAAACATGACAGCACGGGCGAGCATGTAGTAATTGCTTCTATTAGAGTTCAGTAACTCCAATCAATGTATTTGGTCAAAACTGTTTTGCATCCGTATACTTTATTTCCTGAGCACCTATTAATTATTGATATGTTATTTAAACCACTTGAATGGAAATTAACGTGAATGTTAATAAAGATAAATGAAACATTGTTTAAAATTTGATATCACCGTACGATCTAATAGTACTAGTGCCATTACCATAATTCATTTAACAAAAATAGGCTTAAATGTGTATTAAGCATTTCTTGATGATTTAATAAGTTGATAAATCTGAATGTTGCAACAACGTATACCTTATTTAAAAGGCTAGCTATAAGATCAATAGCGAATTACTACATGTACATGTACTAAAAACGTAAACGTTTTTCCGAGATTTCTGTTCGATTTTACGTCTGTATGTACAGTACAACCTCTCCTGAACGGCCCTCTCTTGAGCAACAACCCCCCTGCAACAACATCATGATTTTATTCCCACTGGACGATTTAACTATTAAATTATCCTCTCTAGAGCAACAACTTCTCAACCACCTCACACATTTTGCTACTTTCACTTATGCTTCTTACAAAATGTGTTGCTTTGGAGAGGTTGCACTGTATATTGAATGCACAACATAAAAATCCTCTTATTATCGTATGTCAATGTGAAAATGGGGGCAAATTTGTTGAGTGTAACAAAAGTAATCTACACATGTTAGTTATATCCCAGACATACTAATATATTACAAATTTATCATGCCAGCAAATATGTTTGAAAAATGCCGCATTGAAATAATTGTTGCAACAGCATAGCCTTAAGCGAATAATTAATCATAAAATAACTAAGGGTAATTATTGCAAGAGGCGCATTGTGATTTTAAAGTAAAGCATACTGCAGATGTCGGGGACAAAATAAGTGATATGAATAATAATCTAAGTGAATGATACACATGTAATGCCTCAGGTTTTCATTAATTTGTCTGAAGAAAATAACCTGCGGGTAGTAAAGAAGTAGATGGCCGATGTACTGCACAGCGCATTTAACTTGATGATTTATTATAAAACACACGCATCGGCTTGTCTGACATAAAACCAACACGCTTGAAAGATATATTTATGTGGCTATTCCCCTTCCAACACTATATCTTTTATACTGCGGCCACATTCTAGAGTCAGCAAGGCTATGCCAAAGAATGCCATACATTTTAAAGGCAACCTTACTAGTATCTATATTTTCTTATTCTTTAAAGTCCTATTAGCTTTTTAGATGTTAGACAAAGAGTAGGTCTTATTTTACCTAGACAAACGTCTTATCAGTGAAACTGACGTTTACTTGCAATAAAAACATTCCGAAATTTTCTTTTTTATTCATGAAGTACATACAGAAATATAGCATAGTATGTTTTCACTAATATTGCAAACAGTAAGAAATAACATCTGGCAACATTTTTACGAGACGTAGCTAAAGAAGAATTAATAAAGAGACGGTAAAAACAAACCTGTTCGGTACCTCCATCTTAGAACACAGTGTTGACACAATAAACGTGGTGGAAGCTCTAATTGAAGTCGGACATCACCTTCTAATGTTGGGTCCTTGATGTAGAATTTTGAACCATTGTCATCTGTGAAATTTAATACAGAAAATAGGTTTATAAACATTTATACATAAGTACAACGTGTATATGATATATACGACATGTTTTAGGGACATTTAGAATAATATTCGGCTTTCATGGTAATCAGAAAGGACAAAACTGATTCCCCACCCTCATTGTCAGACAAAATCTAAAGGTTAGCCTCTTCCAATCTGAAATTGCTTTTTAGTTTTTTTTTTGAAGACTTTCTTTTATTCAACATCGTAATTACATCGTTATTGTATCCTTTGACTGCTCGTACATTTGCGTATCTAACTTACTAAGAAATGCTTTATATTTTTTGTTCTTATTCATGCATTACTAAAAGCGGTGGTACCATTCGAAAGAAGACGCTATACGAGTCATTCATTTTTATTAAATTTAAATGTGTACTTCCTGTGCTATATTGGATTCAAGTTATATCCAGTAAAATGTCAAGTTACAACCAATTTTATATTTAATGGCAACATAATTTCAGGCTGTATTGCCATTGTTTAAATAATATCGCTAAACGTATTTTAATCACAGTTCAATACATTTTGTATTAATCGTTTCATTTTCAATTACGCAACGTGAGGCGTAAAATATAAGTTACCATGTGTCCAAATTAATCCCAGCGACCCTGGACTTCTCATTTGGTCCAAGGAACGGTAAGTCTACTTTTTACCCTTTTAACGCTTTAAATAAGAGCAAAGAAGCTTCGACCTACTTACCCAATCTTTAGTGAACACGTAATCAGAAACAACCAATTTTAGGCCTTACCTCCATTGACGATTCGAAGAGGATGTCGTTCCATGCAAGCCAGTGTTTCCGGTGTCGTTGGGTCATGGATCGGACATATTCGGAATTCAAAATAGCCTTCATGATTGGCTGTGAGGCCAATTACGACATCAATAATTCCACCAATGGGGTAGATTCTTGTAATTAAACCAGACGCATATTTCCCGCCATATTCATTGTCACGTGGGTCCTGTTGGTAGGGGTCACCACACACACCGCACAGACCCCCATATGCTATCCACTGATTCTGAAAAATAAACCATATTTTTGTACAACTGTTAGAAATATCAAAAGCTAAATGGCAATTTTATTGAACTTTCAAAGCTGCGTAATTAAACGGTCGCTGTATACTTTCGGTTTTAGCTTCGTTGGACAGTCGATAGTTTCTGCTTATTTTACGGCAAGGAAAAGTCTCGTTTTAATACATGTTTAACTACATACATATTCAACAACAAGAATTACGAAGATTATTGTATAGCTTACGAAAGTTATCGAATCATATCGAAATTAAAAACAAATGCTTGCATCGACCGTGAAGTTATGCTATTTTCTGTTTTGACAGTTTAATAAAATCGTACAATACTAGTAATTAATAGTACTGATGTTTTATTACCTTGACAAGTGTTGTATATTACATTAATCGATGAGTTTATGCCGAATCATAAGTAATATAAGTGAACGTTTTATTGTTCTTACGTCATTAAACAGAAATAATCATGTCACTAACAATTATTTTGGTCTTAGTAATTTTACCAATACGATAAATGACCTCGCGCCCTAGTGTATAAAGTATTTGACATTCATTAAGTACAGTGCAACCTTTACAAAGCAACACCCTTTGGTAGTAACAAAAATATGTTGTTGTTGAGAGGTTGTTGCTCTAGAGAAGTTAAATTCATAGTTAAATCGTGCAGTGGGAAAACAACTCATGCTGTTGTTAAAGGGAGGTTGTTGCTCAAGAGAGGGCTGCCCTAGAGAGGTTGTACTATATATGTACAATTGTACATGGTTATTTTTAATTAACTTATAAATATTCATTTTGTATTACATGTTTTATATAAACGATTATGTCCTTAATTCAATATGACATTGTATATTGTCATCTGATTCTATATAATGTGACTGTATAAGTTCTCTTGTGTGTTTTTACGGTGACACAAACACCAGTCAGTCGGTCTTTTAGATAATATAGACATCGTTATTATAATGTATATGATGTATGTTGAAAGTTTTTTTACCAATAAATCAATTATTGATGGGTTTTAATTGATTTATATCGACAGTAAAATAAAAATGCATGTACTTCAATCATCTAAACATGCACATGTACGTGTGCAACATAGTGTTTATTAAAAGGTTAACCAAAGACACTAGCTTAATGAGCAATTTATCTCATACAAATATTCTAATATATGGTACAGTTGTATCAGATCATAAATACATCACAATGCGTAATTCATGCATCTGGGATTAGAGGTATCAGTTCGATTGTTACTTTAACGAACATAGTTGTATAATCGCTGTTCTTCATCGACAATGTCTAACGAAGACCGTTCAGAATCAGTAACGACTGATACGGACCATGAAACGAGGATTTAAACACGACTGCTGTCAATATGAACTGGTTCCCGTTGACTTGTTTGTACAATGCCATTTGATGAACGGCAACATGGACGGGAACCAGTTTACTGTCAAATGTTACTAACATGGCTTTGGACCATCGTCTGGTAAATATAAAATAGGTCGTACTTAATGACTTGTCAGATTTAAGTGGTAATGAATGTAAAACGAAAACGAGATACACAAATCCATATTGTACATTTAGCAAATAAAATGTCTAAAATACATCTATACGTTGTAGCTTTTATGTAAAACAATGAATGTTTACTATAATAGTAAAACAGTGACAGGTACAAGCTACATGAAAACTATTAGACATTTATGGAAATCATCCACATTTTGTATGTACCTACAAGTGCCCTTTATAAACCAGTAAAAGCGTAATTGTCTGTATAAAAAAGAGGTAAATACAATCTCTTTTTCAGCATCAATGTTGTATTTACCTCTTTGTTGATGCTGAAAAACATCAAGTGGACAAGGTAAGGTATTATAGAGCAGTGCAGGGTAGAGCAATGGAGAGACGAATCAAACTGAATTTTAAAAACTCCTAAACAGAACGTGATAACATTAAGATAGAATTTAACTAACATGACAAGAATATTGGAAACATAGAAATTTAGACCCTTAAGAACATTACCGGAATGAATCAAACATTATCGAACAGAATCAAACATTACCGAAGAGAACGAAACATTACCGAATAGAATCATATATTACCGAACAGAACGAAATATTACCGAACAGAACCAAACATTACCGAACAGAATCAAACAGAACGAAACATTACCGAACAGAACCAAACATTACCGAACTTAATCAAACATTACCGAACAGATCGAATAAAAAAATACGGAACAGAATCAAACATTACCGAACAGATCGAATCAAACATTACGGAACAGAATCAAACATTACCGAACTGAATCAAACATTACCGAACAGATCGAATAAAAAATTACGGAACAGAATCAAACATTACCGAACAGAACCAAACATTACCGAACTTAATCAAACATTACCGAACAGATCGAATAAAAAAATACGGAACAGAATCAAACATTACCGAACAGATCGAATCAAACATTACGGAACAGAATCAAACATTACCGAACTGAATCAAACATTACCGAACAGAATCAAACATTACCGGACTGAATCAAATATCACCGTCGAGCAGAGCTGTGTTATTACGTAACACTTACAATTATAATAATGCATACAATGCAAAAAATGTTTACCTTTTACATTAAGTTCTATTTGTTAAGAGAACAGAACTGAACGTTAGTCAAACAGACTATTTCAAAGTCTTGTCCTGTTGGGAATTTCTGCAGTAAAGTTCAATCTATCTAATTTTGCTTTTATTATATTGTCTTTCATTGAAACAGGTTTAGCAAATTGTACCAATGAATGACTCATAGCATCTTTTTTTCATATGGTGCCGAACTATTATAAACAAAAAAGATGTTGCTTTTTATAGAGTATAGAATACTGCCGCATTGAGCATTATAGTTTAGGTTAATTACGTTAAATTCTAGTTACATGTATATACAGAACACGAAAAACTGCAAAAAAAGACAAGCAACTCTTGTTGAGTTTGGTTTGTTGTACTTTTTTTGGTCTGACACATTGTTAAATTAATTAGGACATGCAGAGAATAAAATAGAGGACAAGAATAAACTTCAAGAATTTATGCTTTTACTTTTGGCATTTCCGACACGTTTTAATGTGTTACTGTGACCTCCAGCTAGACGCGGTGAATGAGGAAAATTTATTTGCAAGTTGTGAATTTTAATTAAGTATCACTTGTTAAGTTAGCCTAGATAAATTAACATAATTGCATGTTAATTTCTATGATCTAGGGCTATTGCTGGATGCGGGACATCGTTAACATGTTCTAACCTAGTATCATACTATTTTTGAAACAATGGGTACTTATTAAAATAAGTCACACCTTATAACATATAGTTTGTGGCCGCCTGTGAGCATATGACATATTTATTTAAAGACGTTTTCGGTAGTTCGTTACATTTTTCACATAGACATATAGGAAAAATTAAAACTGATCGATGAATTTTGTTTTAAACTTTGCATGGTCGTAGCATATGATAAAAGAAACATTTTAAGCGAAAAAAAATTGTAGAAGCTTGATCTATTCTAACATCAGCATTTTTTACAAACATTCTGTTAAAATTTAACTTCAAATTTAAGGATCCGTTATAAGTATTCATACGTGGTCTATGTAACCTGCTTCAAAAGTATTTGTACCATAATGGTTCATGTGCATCACCTGATGTATATGTTATAAAACACTTAAGTCTGTCTGTTACAGAGAAGCATTCGACCATTCTCACAATCTGTTAGTTTTCAATGTTAGTCGGGCTATGAAGTCAGAAATACTTTCATGATTGTTAGAAGTCTAATTTCCAAAACTGTTCCACTACCTATGATGTGTTTCGGGTAAACTCTTAATTGGCGCAACTTTACCACCGCTTCGCCATTTTGGTTAATTTCAGTTTGACTACCTCAACAAAAGACACGTGTTCATTGAATATATGTTCACAATTTTTTATCTATTACCAATAATAATTCCATCTTGTCTTTGAAGACCATCTCTAAAAAGAGCACAACGTAAAAATTCTAAATGAAATAATTTCTCTTTGTATTTAGATAGATAATAATGCTAGTTTTTAGAAACTGAACGCTAGCTTGAAATTTGATACGGACTAAAGGTAACTACGCTTTTCTACATCCGCAATGCAATGGATAAAATAAAACTAGTTCCCGTTCTTTTTGTTGCAGTGCAAGTCAATGTATAAGCTCAATTTCCACGACTACTTCCAGTACTTTGATTTAAGATTGGACGTAACTGGAAAAGTGATACTATGTTAAATTGCACCTTTTTGTTGTAGCTACATACAAGAAGTTAAATATGTGTGCATGGTTTAAATTTATAACGTACATTTTTCAAACGTCAAGAGTCCAAAGGCGAGTGTTGACAGTTCATTTGTATATCAAGAATATGTACATACATCAGACCACCTTTTCTTTTGTTACAAATATAATTATGTCTTACAATGGTGTCACAATAATATCGCGAGCATGCCATGATACTTAATGTGATGGGTAAATATCAGCTTCGACGTGCGTGGGTTGGACGTTTACCAATGCATATCTATTTATGTCGTTTTTAACAATTTTTCTGTTATATACGACAGCCGATTTACCTAACAAGTGTTCCGGTAGACCATGAATAGAACCCGGACGGACGTTGTGCACAATGAAATAATGTTTTGAAAATTGCAAAATCTTAGAGCACAAATGATGTAATTACAGTCAGAAAATGCTTGTGTCTGTTTAGATCTATACAGAGGTAGGTTGATATGTTTTATTGTAAAACGAATGTAAAAATATATATTATTCAATTATTGACTTGAAAACAAAAGCAAAGATCATGAAAAATGTAGGAATAGTAATATAGTTATTTCTAATATTGAAAATATTTTACATTCGTTTTACGCTTTGACATAGCACAACGATCGTAATCAAATTAGAATAACCAAATGCACCGAAATTATGGAAATATATCCAGGAACGAAGTTGGAATCGAAAATTAAATGATGAAACTAATAATATGTGGAACTATATATTTAAGGGTCTAGAAAATGGACTTGCGCAAACATGATCCCTCTCCTGGTTCATGCATAAAACCGTACATAAAAAGAGGAAGCACACTCTGCAAAATTAACATGAAAAAAAACTTCAAAGATACGCTTTCTTTTGATAATGTTTACGTATGTCAATAAAATAAAGTGAAAAATGCCTATATATTGAGATTATAGTAGTACACATTTCGATCAGTAGAAAAATCTTGAAACAAGCCGGTTCTAATACATACGGAGTCCCTAAAATGACATTTCCAATTCCTTTACTTTTCGTGTTTTATTTATAATGATATGATATTTTAAGAAATGAAAGTTCAGCTTATGAATGAAAAAACACTTACCGTAAATCCACCGCAGCTTAATTCGTTGTCGTTTATATTTATCGTGGTGTTGTAGCCAAGACGCCACATTGAGGATCGCGATGGCGGTTCCCACAGACGTCCGTGACACGTGACGTCATCGATCTGACGTAACAACATAGTCACACCAAGCACCATGGAGATAATCACTCTAAAGTTGCACCGGAATATTTTCAACATTTCCAATAATCTATTTTTTATCTATTTTTTAAAGAATGTTTGGCGTTGGCTAAGTTTTGTTTTCAAATGTTTTCATTGATGGCTAGCATCCATTCTTAATAAAGAAATTGTTATGCCAATCGCTCACATGAAATTTCAAAACCAAATGCGACAATTTTGTCACTCTAATTGTCCTATTTAAGCTTTTAAACTATTCCATCAATCACGTGTTTTGCCTGCTTGCCTGGCCAGATGTCCCAATTCGTCCTTAACTGATATATTTTACACCGTTTTGAATATGTTCCGAACTTTAAAACAACGCGATATCTTAATTTTCCTATGTGAACAGGTTCACATTTAAGTTAAAGAATTAGTGAGCACTAAATACGTCTAAGTCATTCTTTATTTTAACCTTAAGATTAACTGTCAATTACTTCATGTAGAATAATCAATATTTAAAAGTTTCCTAATTTTATCGAAACTGTTTTGGAGAGCATTGAGTTAAGTTTTTACCAACGTCAGTAAAATTAAATTACCAATCCGTGGATCGTATCAGCTGTATATAATATGTATTTCAAATCACGTGATAAGTCCATATTCAAATTCAGGAATATTTATAACTTTCCTATCCATGCTTTATATCCAAGTTTGAATAATTTCCAAATAAATCTCAGCGAGTTAATTTAAATGCTGTAAATTCACGAGTATTTTTTTCTTATCACTCGAATGTTAAATCTATTTTCCCGGTCCATATCGATAATTATGTCACATTCTCGTTAAAACAAATGTTATTCGTCACGCAAATTGAGCACAAATCAAATCGATTGTTTGTTACCTTTTTGCTGGATTGAAGATCAATTTATTATCAGCCATCAAACGGGCATGTCCTTCCAACACTTCTTTAGTTGCAAATGACGCCCCAACGAATTCTTTGTATCAATTAGTCAAGAATAAATTGACATGACTGGCTAGATGTTAATTATTAACAAATGTACGAATCCACTGTGTTTAATTGTCCGTTGACAGCGGTCAGCGGCCAGTGGTCAGTGAAGTGATAGCTAGATTATGTCTGATTAATTTACCGCTGTAGGGCTTTTTAAAAACTTCCCCTGAAAGAGTTTTGACATAATATATTTGGCTGTACAGTGTAACTTCTCCAAAGCAACACCCTTTTAGAGTAGCAAGATTGTGTTGTTGTTGAGAGGTTGTTGCTCTAGAGAGATTAAATTAATAATTAAATCGTGTGGTGGGCAAAAATCATGTTGTTGATGGAGGAAGATTGTTGTTCAAGCGGGCCGTTCTGGAGAGGTTGTATTGTACATGTATAAATCGCATACTGATAGAAGACAGAGAAAAGAATGCAGATTGCATTTTTGCTATTAAAATGACAGCGATCGATAAACAACAGAGGATAGATTTATTTTGTTTGTCGATAAAGTGATTTATTGGCTATTTAAGAATGTTTATGATATACCTTTTGCAATCATTTTCAACATTAAGCTCTAAATCACAACAGAAAGTTTTGAAACGTTTTTACTGTTCGTGCTTGTATTCCATCACGTCAGTTATAATACTGGTGTATATTTAGGCGATAAGAAACGAGTGAACTGTAGATTATGTACTGCTATTTCTTTCAAGAAATCATTACGTTATTTTTTATGATTGAAACAGTTTGTCGGTATAACTCGTGTGTTAGTACCGTTACAAGTCATTCTGTCGTCGTAATTAGGTACGATCTGGCAATATAATGTTACAGCCACCAAAAAGCCATGTAAGCCGCGACCTAGTCCAGTCAAAGTATATTTGAGATGTCCAACCAGTTGTCACATAATTCAAATACCAGTCTGTAGCTTAAACTAAATTGACTAAACGACTGGCTACTAAATTTTGATAGTTGAACATACTATGATGCGTCATCAGGTAAAATATAACAGCATGCATGGAGTAGCATGTAAGGTCAGTGATAAATTCTGTACAACCCACATTTAGTGAACTTTGTCACTTTGCCACGTGGTACTTAATTAAGAAACAAGTGTGATAGCGTGTATAATAGCGTGCAACTTGATGACATATGTGTTGATATGATGTATATCACATAGTGTCTGGCAGAAGGAAAATTTATTTCTTGTCTTACAGTTTTTAATAAAAAATAAATTGCCTGGTGGTAGGTACGCTTGTGAATTAGTGATAGCCAATTTATACAAAATTATTGCTAATACATGTACTGAAATATTGTCAATCTCATCACCGTTCTATTATGACTTTTTCCTATCAAGTTTGTTTAATAATTTGATCTAAATTTTTAAGACGTCAGTGCCACAAAACGGTATGATAACTCAATGATTCCAATAATATTACCGTGACACGTGCTCAAATACGTTCACTGCAAATTTGTATTCATTATAAGTAATTTATGTTGGTAAGACGTACAAACAAAAGCTTACAATGTTTTTAAAGTTAAACATTCAACTTAAAATGTGTCCTGTTACACAAAAAACAAGCACATGTTCCATAAATGTCATGGCAACTGTTGTCACCATATACTTCATACAATGCCTTAAAATTGCTCGTTTCCACTAACCCGACTGACACTATTTTTGCCGCCATCCTAAACGTTAATTTGACCTGCAAAAAACAACATGTTTTTAAATCGGTCCTTTTTCCTCCATTTTGTACTTATCGTTTCTTGCTACCATTACATATTTCTTTGCATGTTTCAAAAAATAAAATATAAAAAATGCCTACCTACCCTATTTTTACTGGCCTTTTTGCGGAAACAAGTAGTTTTTTACAGTCAAACACGTGTGAGTCATGCTATGGTTTGTTAACTTTTTTCAGATCATCTAGAGTAAATCGTAGTCGTTTGTACTGTTAGAATAATTATGAATGAGAATTCGGTGACCCAAATTTAGCTGTAAGGAAATTAAGACCTCTATTTTCTTATAACTATAAATTACTTTTAATCAGATTTAACCTTGTAACCCCATATCAAGAGTCTGACCGAGTTTCATAAAAAATACCACAAGTTCAACACTTTGACTTTCGTCTCTTCGTCAATAGAAGTGATATTTTGTAATATTCTTCTTATGTTAAAGTTGAATTGTCAAGAACGGAACATAACTGAATATCTTTTATTTGATAATACAGTAATAATGTAAAGACAACATATAAATAAAGTTTCCTTTTAAAAAGGAAAGGCTTGGCTGGTTGTTGCTGATAAAAGTTAGTTCTGATACCGTAACTAAATTGGTTCATTTTATTTCGTCTTGTTGACCATTTTAGTTATGGAATTGTCCTCTTTCAAAGTCAACAGGTAGTCTGAAACATCGGTATATTTTTCTATTTATAGATTTTCCTATAATTCATCGTACTGTACACAAGTTTTAAATTGCATCAGAGAAAGCGTTTCGCAGTTAAATTATAGTAGGGGTGTATTTCATTAATTAATTAATCCTCCGCTTATTACCTTCAGCAATTATGTTGATAATTAAACAAAGAGCTAGTAAAGTAAAAATAATTGAGACTGCGTTAATATATCTTATCTTTTCGTGCCTTAACGGTTGATGGAACATGCCGATTTATAGTGAAACACCCCGATTTTACAATGAAATCGCAAATGTGTAAAACAATTATTGGCGGCAATAGCGTTTCGCAGGTTTCATTATAGAAGGGGCTTCCTTAAATTCTCTTGAACAATCCTCCGCTAATATGTCTTTCAGTAATGATTAAAATAATTGATTTAAATATTTTGTACATAGTAACAGAAAAAATAGACAGTTTTAAAATGTGTACCTTAACGTGTAATTAATGTTAATAGAACAAACCGATCTTTAGTGAAACACCCTGATTTCATAATAGACTAGCACAGTGATGTTGGTACACTCAAGTCATGTGATACCGATTCACACAGTAAGCGTAAACCAATCACCGGACTGTTAACATATAGCTCTCAACCAATCGCCGGACTCTTAACATCTTTGTGCACTTGTACCCAGCTTTCGCATTGCATCTACCAGCATCTAGGGAACAAACGTACCCGAAAACAATACATAGGCTTGGAGCCGTAGCTCCAAGCCAATAACTTCATATTGAAGATAGGGTAAACAATGGGAATAATTACCATACGGAGCGGATATTTTGCCGCCGACCATGTGACTTTAACAGAATAATCCCAAGTACGAAATTAAGCATATTGCTGGTGTATATGCTTTAATTTGTAAACGCTATATGTTCGCGCACGAAAGTTATGTAATAGACAAGTTTTCATACCTAACAAAAATTATTTTTCAAGTTACCGTGAGTTGGACTCCTTAGCCTAGTAAACAAGCTGGACTTTGTAACGCGAATGTTTGCTTATCTATCACTCAGAGTAGGAACATTTCTAACGGAAAAACACACACTGCATGTAGTAAGCGATAATGTATTCTACACGTATTAGCTGTAAATCACGTAAGTTATATTAGTACTAAGCTAAAACATACATCAATGTGTCTAAAAATTTGAATATAATGTTCCTGCCCATAATACACATATCTGTTGAAGTAATTTACAACCTACAGAATAGTATGTTATTTATGTGTAACATTCGAAACAGGTGTAGCTGACTAACATCACATTGTATCTATATTAAGTAATTAGCTTACCTGACAAGCATCTGTCAATCTAACTATGAATTCCTTCAATCAATTAATACATATTGAAATTATGTACATTGCTCAGCATTCTTCTTGCCGCTTTTCGTTTAAAACGATTGTCAACTGTTGTACATTTAAGATCGTCTCACATTGATCTCATCGTTCTATCAAACTTTCTGTCCGAACGATGTGGGTTATCTCGAATGAAAATAAACCTATATTTATTACGTCAGAATTATTTGTGAGGCACTGAATTATTTAGGGTTAGCCATGTTTTGTTTTGTGTCCACTATTTATATCTACCCTTTATATTGTTATAGGTTTTAATTACAATGCATGTAAAATTCTGATGAAGTTGGATTTTTTTAGAAATTAACAATTTCCATTGCTACCTTTCATCCTTTTACGCCAAATGTTATTCCTTTTTTAAATTCGTATACATCGATCTTCTGAACTTCATTGATCACAATTTAATATTTATATGTGTGTATTTTTTAAGCCACCTGTAACAAACGTTGTGATCATTTATATTGTTTGAAATACGTTTTATTATTTTGTTTACAGAACAGAAAATATGACGAACACAAAGTATGTAGTGTACAAAAGAGTACGTATTCAGGCAATATTTTCTCTCTTGAAGTTGTTTGCATAGACTGGTGTGTATGTATGGTAATTTATACATAATACTTCTTTAAACAAAGGTTTTATAGAAATACACCGTTAGTGCATGAGAACTATTATTATTGTACAAATGCTTGTTATGGCCAGAGGGAAGGAAACAAAATTGAAACTTACAATACGTCGTCGGCCAGGTAAAATGTTGCACCTTGAAAATTTCAATATCTCAGTTACATGTTATTGCAAATTTAGAAATAACAACATTTTTCCTGTTATATTATTCAAATGGCATGAAGATGGAAAATTCTGGATTTTGTCAAAGAGTGGTTATATTAATGCAAGGCAAAGGAACAAAATATCGTTAAACAGCAAGTGGTTTACAGTGCATCGGCTTTTCTGCATGTCTCAGGGATTGCTTACCGTTGATTTCAAATATCCGTCCTCTGTGACTTTGTAGTTGAGCTATATGAACAAAAACGTTACTTTTTGTTTTTCAGTGATGAGAAACAAATACTATCGTGATGCGTGTATATGGTGGCAAGAAAACGAATCGATGTGCCCACGTCCCCCCTATTTTGTAATTTTCCATCGATTCGTCCCAAGCCAATTCGTACTTTTTCACCGGAGTCGTCAAAAGTCAATTCGTATATTTTCTCGGATTCGTCTCAAGTCAATTCGTACTTTTTCTTTAGATTCTTCCCAAGTCAATATGTACCTTTCATTTCGTCCCAAGTCCATTCGTACTTTTTTCTCGGATTTGTCCTAAGATTGTGAAGATTTCTGTCAAATTCCGCCAATGACGGGATTCGAACTCGCAGACTCCCGGTTAGGAGTCCGACGATCTACCCAGTACTGCCCCTAAATCACTATACAACAACCCAGTACAGAGACCTGCAGTTTGGACAACGTTTAAAGAATTCTTTTCCATGCTTAGAGAAATGGTTCAAATCAAGGGTAGGTATATGCGTGTAAAATAGGATAAATGGACAATCGATTTAATGTTACAAAACAAACATTTAATTAACATTTCGTGTAATATTCATCATTAGAAAAAAACCATAAAACAACATTATAACAAGTACACATAAACACAAATCAATATATACCCTTTGAAATAAAAAATAAAACGTAAATACACAATTAAAAAAATAACAATGAATTAGTTTTAATTATAAAATGAGTATACAATTTAAAAAGGATCATATGAACGTCTACGTGTTACCTGCGAAAAAAGACATGGATGTCTCGAGAATTCAAATGTATCAAACGTCCTCGTCAACATTGCTGATCAGCGACACCTGACAGCAATACACAGTTATAAACAACTCACGACAATACATTTAATTCTAGAAAAAAAACTTAGATAGATCACAAAAACATCATTTACACACAAAAACAAATACGAACCATTTTGCACTTCGGTTCGGAATTGCATAAAACATGTTCTTTAGATAACAAAATCTTGGTTTTTGAAATAAGAACTGGTGTATCATTCTCAAGCTCTTCATAAAACAACAAAAGATGCGTTCAATACACAGAAGATTCGTAACAACAATTTAAATGCAGCTTTATTTAATTCATTTTATCTGGAGCTGTCGAGATCTGATGGAATCTGGAAACGTGATTTCTTTGTTTTCTTTTCTGCAATTTAAAAAGGAAGCGAGAATAAATGAAATATTCATCAGTATGGTGATTGATTTCTGCCATTTCGTGTGTTCGAGTCTTCGTCCCAAATGTCATTTAAAAGACATTAAGACAAGCCAAATATAGGCAGTCGTTTTGTAAATATGTCATACATACGACATCAATATGTATATATACCTAAAATGGTGTTATTCTTTTTTAGAAGAAATTTGTTTTAAAACCATTATGATTTTAATAGTTTAAATCCGTCTCTGCAGGCACTGATGGAACATAGTTTATTTCGGGTTTGAACTGTGATAGACAGTGTAACCTCTCCAGTGGACACCCTTTGGAAGTAGCAAAATTATGTTGTTGTTAAGAGGTTCTTGCTCCAGAGTGGTTAAATTAATATCTAAATCGTGCAGTGGTAAAATTATGCTGTTGTTGGCGGGAGGTTGTTGCTCAAGGAAGGGCCGCTCTGTAGAGGTTGTAATGTATATGTTAAGTATATAAAAATGGCACACATATTCATGTACAATATTTTGTTTTACCTGCACATACTGGACAGCAGTCTCCTGAAGGTCGGTACTGATGTCTACACTCTAATATAGGACATTTCTTTTTTCTACATCTTGATTTACCATTCTATTCGTGAGAAATATAAACATATTTTACTTAAAAAAAAAAAACATTCGCTATAACATCTCCTGAATATAAGCCATCTGGCAAAATCATACAGGTTGTTATATTGAGATGCGATCGAAGAATTCCATCCTAGTGTAACGACCGTACCCAAAATATCACCACTGTTTGTTTTTGAAATGTGATGTGAGTAAATATCTGCATTCTTTCTGGCTTTCTTATAGAAGAATGCATAATTCCTTATTATTATTAAAATAGTCATGTTATAGATACGCCAATTTCAAGTTATGGTATAAGACATATTATTTTTTTTATGATAATTGTTGTAATAAATCAAGTCACTTGCAATGGACTTTAGTTTTTAAATCTATAAATTAGTGAACTTTGATATGACCAGTCCGCCAATTACGTTACTTTAAAGAATACGATACTTTATTTCATCTATGTATATCTATGGTGGTGATTCAATTTAACCCGGCAAGCATTAAACAATGCCATTTATACAAACTTGATTTAACGGCAGTTAATACAAATGCTATATTTTCCCATGTTCAATGGTTTTATTATCACACGAGGATATAAAACAACTGTGGTATTTACTGATCTGGTCGTAAATAGTAGTGAAATATTTCACCACACTAATGACTGATTAATTCAATGGGATAAAAATTAATTGCATTGTGCAAATAGCCAAAATGCAGCATAATTGATCACGTGGCATTAACCAGAAGTTATAGTGTGCTTATGATAATCAATTATCATTTGGTAATTTTCGATCGCCTGTCATGAGAGATCACGTGGCCATTATCATAAGTTATCACGTGACCATTATCAACAGTTATCACGTGACCACTGTCATAAGACATCATGTGACCATTATTATAAGTTACCATATTTCATATAATATATAATACATACCCTACATGAACATGTGTAACATTTCATTTCTCCAAATGGATGTAAAACAGGATGCCACTTGTCGCCATGGTGATAGTTAGAGCCACCAAACGTACAGTCTACAATTAAGTTAAAATTAATCAATTAATCATTGAAAATGAATTATTAGTTGAAACTTGAAATACCTTCATGGATAATTTATTTTATCATACAGTTGTCTATATATGTGTATAGATAAGTCACATGGTGAACCTATACACACATACAAAATATGTCACATTGCAACCCTAAACAGTTTTATCCCATATTCATTGTTTCTTAATTAGGCATTCCAGTAACTATACATCTATTTACAACGAAAATTATCAGAATTTAAGATTTGTGACTAAACGAAGAAAGTTAGTTGTTACAGAAAATCAAGTTGTATTTACTACACAATGCACTTGCTGATTGGTTTTGAGAAAAAAATGACCAATGTAACATAATTTTTGGATAAAACGAGCATAAACACCTTCTGTAGATCTTTGGTTCGTCTTTACAATAACTGAAGGAATTCCAAGACTCGGTTTTATTCCAGTATCTACAGTAAAGGAAAAAAACCATATTGTATTGTATAGTCACACATAAAAACATGTAATCTAATAACTAATTATCTGTTGTTTAACGACCTGTTCGAGACCTTTTCAGAGCCACCCCGGAGAGTTGACAAAGATACAGGAGTACCAGGCATTTATATCCCTACTCTTTTTAAAAAGTTTTCCTGGTTCTTTAACGTGTCCGATGTAAAACACTGATACACGCCTATTCCGTTTTCTGCGATTTTCATAACACAGCCATAATTATTATCGGACTCTGTAGTTGGGATGGGGTGATGTGCTCTTTATTGTTCGCCCTTTTTATAAAATGTATGTACTTTCAACAAGTTATGCACTTGACTATCAATTCGTATAATGTAATAGTTATACTAGTTTTAGAAGTGCAATTATGTTTGTCGACTTTCAGTTTTATTTATACCTGAGCATATCTGACAACAGTCGTCTGCTTTCAGCCTGATTCGCTGTGATTTCTGACAGGTCAATTCTGGACATGGTAGCCGTGTACAGTTAACTTCTAATACACTAGGCTGAAAAGTATTATAAAATAAATCTCGTATACACTATTTTGTATGAGCAAACCAAATAAACATCTCATTGTACATAAAAAGAAAGCTAACACCACGTATTGATTAATATAATACATTTTGTAATTATGTTTTAAATAGCTACGTAATTTAACTTTTTGCAAAATGCAAAACTTACAGACGGTTTTGGTAATAAATAATCGTTTAACTTCACTTTATTAGTACTGCATACAAGTGGATAGAAGTGGGTGGGCGGTTAGTTGCGAGAACATGTTATAAGAAATAATATAGCATCTGAACGGAAGAGTTAACATTTATTATTTATTGCACAAATCAATTAAACATTCATGAATAATGATTACATGCATGTACTGTACAAATATAACTTACATCGCACGTGCACATTGCGCATTTGGAATATCCAAATGGAGGTACATACGGGTACCACGTGGTACCAGCCGGGTGCCAGCGCTTGTCTCCTTCAAAATAACAACTTCCTACATACTTCCTCTCGGTCTCATTGTCTTCTATAATAATAATAACAACAAATAACAACTTTTAATGCAATCCAGAACATAATTATATTAACACTCCTCACTTATTACGAATACTATTCAACAAAGGGAAGCAACTTACATTAGCCTGAACAGTCACATATCGGAAACATTTACAGGAGTTGTCTTTCTTAGATGAACCGGCGACAAATAATTATATTATGATAAGTGCCTTAATTTGGTGAATATGTGTATATTAGTCCAAGTCATTACCATATGTTAATAATTATATGCTTCGATTAACTTCGTGATTCAACGAGATTTTAGTCAATATGTATAAACAGTATATTGAAATAAACAATTATAGTTTAATTAACGCAGTCACAATTAGTGCTCACTGTCTATTTAAAATAACATTTTTTAAAAATTTTACACAAAATGAAAAGTGACTCAAAAGCTATACACAAAGAGTTTTTGAGTCAGCTTCATTTTACATTCGATCCGGTAGTTCTTGTTCTCACGTGTTACTTCGTGCCGACAGTTTGATACCAAAGGAATTTTAATCCATCACAATAGACATATTTATTATGAAATCGAAGTTCATTCGCTGAGCATAAAATGAAACGTCCGGTGCGTGCTGAAAGCTGTCGGTATGTATTGTCACAATGTCCGACTTTATTACAAATTGTCTCGAACAATTCTTCAGTGTACATGTAAATGAAGTTGATATATTTGCGATATATGAGTTTAGTGTAACGTCATATTAAACCTTGTATTGTCGGAAATCAATACAAGAGTTACCGTTCTTGGTAACGCTGAACTTCGAAAGTGAGACAGACGAATGACAACTCATTGTTTGTTATATAATATATGCATGAAAAGAACATCAAATTAAGTTCATGCGAATTAACAGTTTATAAAATACCCAATGGACGCCCTTTTCGGTTTTATGTTGTGGTATGATTATTATCTTTATTGCCTCCAATGTTGGAGAGCTACAACATACCAGCATAGTGTATTCGGCGGGAGAATGCTAATACAATGTATACGGTAAGTGTAATACTATGTATGATTATAACTACAGGTATCCCACTTACCTACACACACTGGACAACATTCATTTTCTCTTTTAACAGGTTGAGAGCATGAGATAATTGGACACAGGATATCATCACAGACGACATTCCCTCTCTGAAAATGTCAACAATATATTTTATATAAACAACATAATTCATAAATAAGTGCATCAACGCGTCGGTCCGCACGTAACTGCATGTTTTGTACTTCGTTTTAGAAAGTGAAAGTGACATTACTTTAATATAATGATTTATTTTACCAGACCAGGAACATTCAACAATATTTACAATAATGAAGATGGATTGAAACAAATAAGGTGTGCCTAGGATTTAGATATTCTATTTACTTTAAACAACGGGTGTTAATGTCTACATATATGTTTGGTTGTTTCAGCGGCTTTAACGCCGCTTTTCAACGATATTTCAGTAATATTCGGTGGCCAGTTCTTCTGGTAAATATTTTAACCCTTCAATCATAAAAAGCCGGTAACTTCTTCACACATTGAGAAAAAAATGAATTTTCATTAAAGGGTATGGCATGCCGTGAACTGGATTCAGAACTCGAATCGCCGGGTAACAAGCGCACCAGCCACTGGACCACTGGAAGATCTAATTCGTAAAAGTCCTACTACTGATTTCAGACTGAGCTAAAGCCGCTCATATACCATTCACTGTCTCCTTTGCTTAATAGTTTATAATTATTGTCCTCTACGAAACGCGCGTGTATCTAACTAGTACCTTACGTTTGGTAAATATCACTCCGCAATAATATTATCTCCTGTATTAGTAAACATACACTCGTATTTATGTCAAACAAACTGATAATAATAAAGGAGATGCCACAGATGAATTAAAACTGAATGAAACGGTAATGGAGAGTCTTAAAGACAGAAAATATTTTTACGCAACGGAAATGTTCTGGATATTTCGTCACATATATAATTTCCCACTCTATCTCTGAACAAATTGCGTGACTGAGTTGCCGTTTTTGAAGAAGCTTTATATTGATTCAATCGCCATTAAAATCGGGTCAATTTCTTTCTAGATACTAACATTGCATGTACATGTAACACAGGAAGCGTCGGGAACCCAAGATTGCGCATGCGCGTAAAATTTGCTGTCATGGTAACATCGGAATATTTCCGAGCTGCCGTCCATTTCAAGGTCGTTTCCATTAGAGATATCGCCAGTTGGGGACTCTGTCGTCGGCTGTGGTACCCAGCACTTGTTAGTAAGCAGCATCTATGTAGAATAATATAACAATAGTAAAAAAGATTAACTTTACGACGAGAAAGGTAAAATAGCTTAGGCCTATATAAATATGGTATATGATAGCATAATAAGTATACAGTACAACCTCTCCAGAGCGGCCCTGTATTGATTTAATTAAGACAATTTCTGCAGTCGAACTGTGTTCTTTCATCGAGGAAAGTTCATTTACTTTACTTGAGAAGTGCTTTATAAAGTTTGCTGCCATGTTTTAACTACTTCAAGTACCATAGCAACCACAATTATGACCTGACGGGGAAAGAAATGCCTTGCATAACCTTCACATTGCTGCCAACTCGTGGACATACCAAATTTCACCATCCTTGCTTCAATAGTGTTTAAGTTATGGTAGGATTCAGTTTTGAGGCGGACAGGTAGACGGACGGACGGACACACGGAGGGTACAGCTACTGTCTCATTCGGTGTAAACACCGTTTTTTTTGCAAAAACGTACCAACTAGATGACGGCGGCTTGTAAACAGTGTCTAGCCCCTCGGTTATCAGGTACAGTGGATTATGACTCTTAACAAAATACCATAAAGACGTGCCAATAATTGGTCAATGCTGGAATTGCCTTATTAAGACGGATTACTAATTTACTGATTATCTAATATAAATCGTACTCATAAATAAACGTAGACAGCGCTATATTTACCTTTCCTTTGAAATGATCGCAAAAACTATCAGATAATGATAAATGGATAGATAGGTTTCCGTCATTCAAATCTCGGAACATTACATCGCCGATCCTTCTGATAGAACCAGAGGCCTATAAAGTATAAATTATCAGCTGATTAGATATTTAAACATTGATTTACTATCCCCATTTTATTCTGCTTAATCTCAGAATTGACATGGAATATAAACGAGCAACATTACTGCTTGTTTGAAATTATTAATATTCCTTCAAGTCTAGGCATTTTTTTGTCCCTGTCATTGTCTATTATTCTCATTTATTGAAATATAAACTGTCGCTTGAAGCATTATGACTAGATCTAGTTGATCACACGCAAACAATAATTGCTCGTGCAAACACTCCTCATATGGCGGTTTTTGCTCGCACGAGATAATTGATCTATCAACAAGTGAATCAACAGTGATAATTGTTGTAAAAACGATCAGACAAATTAGCAGCTGAACTAAAAACGGTATCGTTTTATACTAGGAAGTGGAATATGAAATATGACAGATGATAATGCAAGTATGGGTATATATATTTCGGGCGAATGAGACTTTTATCGTAAAGTCATTGAAATGATGAAGTGAATACAGAAAAGTACATAAAAGAACACCAGAAAAAGGTAAAGTGAGAAATGATCACAGAAACACTAGAGCTTATCACAGACGTGACAGATACCCACACACGCCATTTTGACACAGACATGTTCATGTTGTCATTCCATCATTTGTTCTTTGTATTTCAAGTAACCTAATAGTTACCGCTCTGAGCTTTGCGCCCAACACACCAATCCATACAAGCAAACTCCATATATGACTTTTGACCTTCAAGTGTGACCTTGACGTGTCCGTGTCTTGCGTGCTGTACATTGTATATTCTAGGTGAACAATCATGGCAAGCCATTTTGAAATCCAACAATAAACATCAGCCTTAACAGGAAATACGACTCGATGCGTTTTTTTTACATTTTACGTGATTCCAGTATAGCCGTCAACAATGAAAGTGGTTGGGGTATAATAATAAACTAAAATAGTCATGTCGGTACGCTTTTACGAATTTACGAAAATAAGACAAACGGTGTTTACCGTATCTCCACCCCGTGTAACACGTCCTCCCGGAGAATCCAGTGTTATTGACAATGAAGGAATCTGTTCGAGGTAATCCGAAGATATGACCTCATAACTGAGCTTAGTACAATCTTTGTTGACATCATAAAACACGTAGGCTTGCGTTTTGCAATTTGTTGATCTAAGTATTACGGATTCGGCTGAAAATATATTTATGCATAATCATTAGAGCATTACTATAACTACATTATCGTCACATTTAGCTGAATATTATACTGTCAAAACTGCTTCTCTCATTTCTTCCGACCTAAAGCATCTCCACTCAGTTCAAACTTCATGCAAAGGGTGCTAAATATAATAATTTGGTACTGCTGTAGAATTCAAACATTCACATCGTGTGTCGTGGCAAATATCACACAATCCTAAGTACAAAAATGTATTTGTACAAATACCCTCGAGTAATCAGTTTCCGCGAGGTTAAGGAAACACCGAGGGCACTCAAGAACAATATTGTTTAAAAACAACGTATCAATAACACAACTTAATATGTATAATCTCGCAATATTTTTGAAAATTGTATTGTAATATTGTCCCTGCAATGCATTCAAATGATTTACTCGCGACAATACATACCCTCAAACAATTTGTCTGCACGTATATCCAATAACTGCAGCTGTGTATATACGTTGTCCTTATCATTTATAACTATTTTCATTCGGATGCCGCTATTTAACAGTAGCACGATATCTCGGGCTCTCAACTTCTTATACAACTCGTCTTGCTGAAAAATAAACAACAGAATGTGATAATATAGTAGTACATAACTTAGTGACCACTCATGTATTACAACCACCGTATTATGCCGACCACTTGAGATCTTCGACCGGTTTAAACGTTTCTTCAATAATTTAGCATTGGTACCACCTTAGTACTTGTGACCCGCCTCCGTGGTCGAGTGGTTAAGGTCGCTGACTTCACATCATGGTAACCTCTCACTGATAGAGGCTCGTGGGTTCGAGCGCAGTTAGCGACCATGTCTCTTTATGTGAGAAAGTAGGTAGTTGCTTACGGAGGTTGGGAGTCTAGTACTGGTTCTTCACAAGTATGATGGTTAGGTGAACTGTCCGCCTCATAGGACTCTGACTATTGAAAAAGGGTGAAAAACTCAAATGAAACAAACAAACAAACATGATCTATTCTGTTGGTACTTGTCCTTTACACCAAGACCCGAGGTACAAAGACTAGTTGCATGTCTAATGATAATAAAAGAGATTTGTTGATGACTCATTCGATCCAGAACAATAAAGAACGTTACAGAGCGGCACTAACCTAGAAATGTCTTTAAATATTAATGTCACTAAAGACGGAACAGTTAATTCAGGCATTCAAAAGCTCTTTAATGGGAAGATTCAAGCCAATTACGCGTGACAACTGGTTGTTAAGGTCCGTCCTTCAGAAAGTATCAAATATCTATCATGTCGGAATACATCTAGACGTAGTCTCCTGAATTATCCGACTTTGATACAAACTGAATCTCGATGCAATTAAAACTACACTGACCACAGATATAATGTTAAATGTCTCATCGAATTATGGTGTAAGATATTGTCCCATGGTGTTTGCAGAAGTGGAACATTTACACTGTCTGTCTTACAACATGTAGTCTGGCATGAAATGTTAAACTAGCATGATACTATTAAGGGAATTAGTTGAAACTTGTACAGACAGTGCAACCTCTCCAAAGTAACACCACTTGGGAGTAGCGAAATCCGGCTGTTGTTGAAGGGAGGTTGTTGCTCAAAAGAGGGGCCGCTCTGGAGAGGTTGTACAGTTTATCAGCATAAACTCCATAGTAAATGGTCATGGACGCCTTTTAAAGCAAGGCATATCGAGGGTTCAACGCAACAGCGTCGTAACTCATATTGAAATAAGAACAAGTTACGACAGTGTTGCGCTGAGCCCTCGATATGTATATTCATTGCGTCCATGGCAACTTGAAACGAACTTCATTTGTATATCTAATTATTAGAAATCCTACAATGGTCTATTTTATGTACATCAAAATACTTGGAAACATGGTCAGTAATATGTTCTGTTGATATAATTACTGTCCATCGTATCAGTATATTAAATGAAGACTGCACAAATTAAATAACTTGTCAATTTTTCATTTGAGTTCAGAAAGAGGTGACAACGTCTTTACTCGTTAAATCCCCATAAAATATAAATTACCTCTCCTAAAATGTTGCAATATGAAGACTAATTAAAAGACTCTACTTAAAGCATTAAACAGTCAATTGGTCACATAAATAAACGTGTACCGCTGAGTTCGTTGTCAAGTTCTCTGAAAGGATATTAAAGTCTTTCCATCCCTCTTTAGATTTGGCTGGTCGCTGTAGGATCAGATTCACGGTTATTTCGTGCGACACGTTCATTTTAACCTGCAAAAAGCGAAACAAACAATTAGAAATTTACCTAAACGGTATACGCTGGTAAATTTAATTTAACGGACTTTTCTCGAAGTAAATGAGAATTGTCTTATTAGAAACCTTTAAAATTCTGAAATAACGCGATTACTAGCAAATGACGCTAATAAAATTTATTAAGAAATTACGGAGGCTGTAACTAGCGAAGCCATACTTCAGAAAGCTCTAACAAACATCCTGGATGCTGGCTAATGTACTCGGGAGAAGTTTGAACGAACTAAATTTCTTCTTTATTTGTTCAAAACCACATCCACAGCCATGGCGTGGATTGAAGACCCGAACGTACACCTGACATCGCCCTGGCGTACGCCATTTGGACATTTCCCTAATAATCATTAATTAATCTTGGGGATTTATTTCGTGGATTTCGTGGATCGGCTCATCAACGAAATCAAATCCCCAAGAATTCATAAAGGCATAGATAAGGCATTTTTCAAAAATCAAAATCCACGATTTTATGTCTCCACAAAATAGCCATTTTAGTAAAAAACACACACACAAATTGAGCCCAACGAAAATAAATGAAAACACAGTATGTAAAATTGTCAACTCCTATTGAGATGCTGTAAACCATTGGGTTAATATTAACACTATTACCAAAAATGCATCTACTCCAAAGTTTAAAGGGGGCATGCCCTGGAACTGAAGCGTCTCGAATAGAAATCCAATTGGTATCATTTTAATACCTAAATCAATTAATGAAAGTCCTGTAAAATATTTACAGAATATCCCGCTAGTTTACTCAAAATACACATTTCACGATTTACGAGACCTGCCGATTTCGGCCTCAGAAATTATTCGTCATTTTCAAAACTCGACCCTTTCGGGATCTGTCAAAACCGAAAACATCGCGAAAAAAATGTGAACAAACTGAAGAGGTAAGTATTGCTCATGTTATGTTCACTTGAAAGGTAGCGCACATGCTCAGTTAAACTCTCAGATGAATCGGAAATATCGTTGTCGTCAATAAACGGCTGACAGCCTTTTATTCAAATCGACATTTACATATGCAAATGTATATAGTTATATAGGGTCATTTTTGAACACACATGCTTCTTTGACTTTTCGGTAATAATTGGTTTTACAAGTGACAAACGCAAACGTACGTGAAAGACACAGCAGTTCCTGGGCATGCCCCTTTAAGCAGTTATATTTTGTACTAAATAGACTTTTTATTCCATTGTCAGTAACTCCTTGGCTCATGTTTTTATAAGAAACTACTACTAGCGAGTTATAATTACATCCGTTAATGACAAAGCAGCATTCGTTTAGTCAACTTATGTAGGCGCTAATATTGTTGTTATCGGATGCCATATTTCAATTATAGACAACAAAATGTACTAGATGAAACATTTTTGTTCTTAGTGAGTTTAATCATTATAACTAGAAAATAATGGTAACTTGAATCTACTATATTAATGTAAATGCTTCCTTGAACAACTGTTATACAGACATTGTCACAACATATGATTCCTATTTGTCTTTGCTTTTTACCAATTAGTGATATTCCAAATCGTTACTCTGTGCATTATTATAAAAGCATTGAAATAATATTTGTAAACACTGGTGCGTACTTGACCTTCCTGTGACATTTTATCAGTAAAACCATCAGAAATAGAATATCCTATTTATAACAGATTTCTCCGTTCTAATTGTTATGTACTCAAGCAGTAAGCCTGAATGATTTTTTATCAAGATTTTACATTATTGGAAGCCATGTTTTTATCTTTTTTTTATTACCGAAAGCCATGTTTTTAATATTTTTTCCATTACCGGAATCCGTGTTTATATTCAGATTATACATTACCGGAAGTGGTGTTTTTTTTTATATTAAAATTTAACATTTCCGGAACCCATGTTTAACTAAAACCTAACATTACCGGAAGCCATGTTTTTACCTTGTAACGTAGACTGCCGTTGTCCAATAACGATAATAAAACGTAACCTGCTATACTACTCGATGTTTCGCCAAACATACCAACCATATCTGGAATATAACGAGATAGATGAAGGCCAATTACAGTGTTACTAATAGAAGAATACACTGAAGGACATTTTTAGACATATTCGGGTCATAAATTTTAGGTAAGTATTATCGTTGAAAATGACAATATGCATGAATTAACATTACATGTTGTCTGTAAATTTCATTTTAGTGAATTTACAATGAACCAAACATGATTGGAAAGGAAACATTCACAACAGTGTGCGAGCCGTATTTTCAGAGACGGAAATATCCGGAAATGCCTGAGTAGTTACAATTGGGATGCATAGTATTGCATACTCACCCTGACGAAGTAATCTCGGTCTGAGTACGCCTTTCATTGTTTCTCCAGATCGTGACGTCACACGCACCTGCATTCTCCCACGTGCTATCTGCTTTGACCATCGACTACTCACTTGAACTTTCCCAACAAGCTGGTTTTTCTTGATCATTTGAAATTTAATGACAAAATATTATTCAAATGTTTGTAAACAGTTTTTGGGGCCAATTGTTTCTAAAGAGATTTTGTGGCCAATTGTTTGTAAACAGATTTTGTGGCCAATTGTTTGTAAACATATTTTTGGGCCAATTGTTAGTAAACAGTTTTTGGGGCCTCCAATTTCGAGTGGTTGTGGTTTTTGACAAGGCCCATATCGCTGTATGTTCGAATCTCCACCACTGGGACCAAATTTCAACTTTAAGGAAGCCGTCCAGCCAGCTCACGAAAGGTATGACAAAGGTCTTCCCCGACCCTTAAAGCTGGAAACGAATGAATCTGACTGTTTGTGCGACGTTAAATCCCAGTTTAAAATAAAGTTTGTTTTCAATACAAAATGCCATTCGACGTCTTGCACAATATTACTGATTATTTAAGGGTCTTTAATTTATTTTATGAAACCAACTTTTATTACTGATCATATAATTTGTAAAATGTTTAAAGATGAAACATTGAGAAAAAATAACAATATATGAAGATTGCTGTTTAGTTCTGACACAATACGTGTTATTATAGTAGTACCGTTGTACATTTTATTTGGTCCTTGCAATAAAGGATGGACGAAACAATCCCTTTCTTTGATTTTAGTGTCATTACACACGTGCTTATACGCGTATCTGCTTAGTATAATTCATCAAAGTTCGCGATTGTAGCTATCTGTAAATTCAATCTTATTCTATCACGTTGTGGTCAATGCCCCGTGTTTTGACGCTATATTAATTAACTGACGATGTAAAGAGGGCTGGTTTCGCAGATGTTTATGACAAGGACCGCAGGTCACGTATTAATTCCTTAATTACAGCTCGCCTCACTTTCTGATCCAATAAGTGATAAGGATTTTTAAAAGTATCTAACTAGAATATAAAACTGGCGTTCGTACTTCGAAGAACGACTAAGTAAACACTGCTCATTCGGAGCAATCAGACGATTAGAAAATGCATATTTGGGCGTTCTTCGTGGTAAGATAGAACGGGTACCAGAAAACTCAAATATGCACTCTAACGGTGTTTCACTAGTCATTTTCTACTGCGGTAAGGATATGTTATTTATCAAAGTTGACAAAACAAATTTGATGGAAAGTTGAAGTTGTTTTACCTGTTTGGAAAGTTGTAACATATTCTGATGAAGGATTTCTGTATCTTTTTCCAGCGTAACAAAATAATCCCCTGACGCTGAAATCCGAATGATTAAAAGTTTTAAATGTCATTAGAATAATTCGTTATGGTACGTATAACCAATAACGCATCATGCAACAAAATGGACATATATGTACGAAAAATCTTGTTGAAAAAAGAGGAACTTTAGCAGTTTGTAATAAGCGTAAATTGCTTTCCTTAAACGTTAAGTTATAATATTTCAACAATAATAATAATCTTTATTTAACGAATGTAGCATGCACAGACACATTATATACGAACATTTAGGATTTCATATATCACAACATGGCCTTCAAACAACATAATATTATGCAAAAACTGAAAATAAAACACGAAAACAATAGTGAAACAATAGATATTAAAATATTGACAAATACTTAAAAAATCATAAGCCCTTATTTGTAATAAGTGGATATTCAACCATTTTGTATTATGTTTAGGTGCTATCACGTTATTGTTTGAAATGGAACGTGAATTATATGTACTGTTAATAGAAAATGTTAAGAGTTCATAAATATACTCAGAACACAAGTTATGCCGCAATTTGAAAATTAACAATGCCACGTTATTTTAATTATTTTATTGATTTTTCTCGCGGTATCCGAACTGAATAACAAATTAAAGACAATTTACAATTAAGCCAAACAACTGAAACATGACCTTTTCTAATAAATTGAATTAATCTATTATTCCCCCGCCCTGAAAAACGTTTTAAGCTTATAATTTACACTTTGAATTGTGCAGTAAATAAGCAAAAACCTGAAAAGGGAAAATTTAGTCAACAACACACTAGGGACCGATAGTAATCCTAATATTGTAATGAGACTTTTGGTAAGAATAAATTGATATTTGGCCAAAATACATTAATGTTAATACGGTTTTCGAAGCAACCATGGAACGCAGAATGTTAATAATTATGTGTAGGAAAACATCCCGGACATCAAAGTAACTTTAATTGACTTTCATTTCAATATGGACAAGAGCTATTCAGCAAACGCGTTTCATCTCATCTTGTTATTCCGACAGAAGCCAGGTTATTTTCTTAGATGTGTTTAATTCAATGAAGCTGTTAATCTATGTTCGGTCCTAAGAGCACGTGACAATTGTTTAAAAAATCTTGAGTTTGAGACCCGGGCAATACATACCTATTTAAATGAAGGTATTATAAACTAACTTATTTCATTCCTTGTTCGATATCCAGATGAAAAGTTGACATTTCAAGCTGACTACTTGAGTGTGGGTCAGGTGAGGTTTGGTACAGTGCAGCCTCTGAAAAGCAACACCCTCTGGGACTAGCAAACTTATGTTGTTGTTGAGAAATTGTTGCTTTAGAGGATAAAAATTAATATTGAAATTGTGCAATGGAAAAAATCATGCAAAATTATGTTGTTGTTAAGAGGTTCTTGCTCCAGAGTGGTTAAATTAATATCTAAATCGTGCTGTGGTAAAATTATGCTGTTACTGAAGGGAGGTAGTTGTTCTAGAGAGGGTCGCTCTGGAGAGGTTGAACTGTATAGCAACATTAATTCACTTTATAAAATCTTACTTATTTTTGAGTATTTAAGTCCTTCTATCTGTATGACAAATGACGCCATCTTTGATGTGACGTCATAGTAGAACGTGACGAGAGCGCCTGTTCCAGATCTACTTGATGGATTCAACAACGCTTCAAAAGTCACTGAAAAGGAAACATTAAATCGAATGAACAAAAAAACTGGATTCAAGATTTCTTAGATAAAAAATTCAAGGGCAGATAACTAAAAAAAAAACGTTTACCCAACTTGAATTGTTTTCGCTTAAAATGTTTCTGTTATCATATGCTATGATTTTTTTCATTCTGCCTTTATGTCTGTGAAAACTGTAGCAAATGTCCTTAAGACAATCAATCGGTGTAATTTTAATTTAGCTATCAAAATGTACACACTTCTCTCAATAACTCAGTGTAGTGTATTTGAAAGTGAAAGAAAAGCCAAAAGACGAACAAATGAACACAAGAAGCGCACTTTCCACGTCAAACTGTCATATAGCATTACAAAGTCCACCGAGCGCGTTCGTCCATTTTTAAGATCCAATTGCTAAATTGTGTTCAAACAATGTGTATTCTATTGACAGCAAGCAAATCAACGCTACACATGGAAATTGTTTAAGACTCTCTGAAATCTAACTGGCATATGAGCCTTAGTTGTACCACGTGTTCTATTATGGATTCTCATTTCGCATTCACTTTTTCACAAGTACATGTAGTGTTTGGTCTATCATTTTGTCTTACCGACATTAGCCATGGAATTGTGACGTAACCTTCCAAATGTTTCCCCTTTTCTGTGACGTGATGTTGTTATGACGACATAAGAATGATGACGTATGATATATTCGATGTATCTCTCCGGAATATCTTTGACTTTTCCATAGATCTGAAATGAAGTGCTGTATTTTGAAATTCAATGACTCTTCCGTTTTACACATCTGAATGTTTTACTGTTGATAATGTTACGACGATGTTTATACAAAAATCTAGAAGCTGTTATGACCCGCCTCCGTGGTCGAATGGTTAAGGTCGCTGACTTCAAATAGAAGATCGTGGGTTCGAGCCCAGCTACTTACCATGTCTCTTTATGTGAGAAATTAGGCAGTTGCTTACTGAGAATGTGAGTGCATTACTGGTTCTTCCCAGGGACGATGGTTAGGTGAACTGCTCGCCTCACATGACTCTGACTGATGCAAATGGGCGTAAAAATCGAAGTATCCATTCCATTGTGTTACACAGATTAACCTATGTGATGAAAAGATAAAATCCAAACTTAAATACATTGTATACTTTGTTACTTTATAAATAGGTATACACACTATGTCACTAACTTAATACATACTCTGCCAGTTCGTGGCTGGTTTCTTGGCAACCGTTCTTCTATTATTGGAGTACCGTATTCGTCTGTTATTTTTAAATACGTCGGATTTTTTAATCTGCAAAATGTTAAAATTTGTGATTGAAATATTGAAATATATACTGGTGATATTAACATCATTTTTGGGACCAAATAAATTGGTCTTAATAGGACGTTCATCATTCGTGGAAACATGGAGTAAAAATCATGCAAAAATAGGTTCGATAATAATTATGTTCTCATTAAAATGAGAAAGTTGCTAAGTTGGGTCTTCAAATACTGCAGTTATTTTAGGGCAGCCTGTCTCCAGTCGATTAGTGATTTTAACCTTGTTTACAAAGGATCAAACTTAAAGTGTCACTTCTTACGTAGAATGTTAAATATAATTCCAAAAAAAGCTGATGAATTATAAACACTAAATGCAAACCACGCATATTGACTCCAAACTGAAACACAATACCGGAAGTCAAAAAAAGAATCTCTTTGTGTAGGTTAAAGAAAAAAAGGTTAATAATACAAAAAAGTCATATAAAACGCATCTATGTACAATATCCCAGAAACACTCACCTTGAAAATCTTATAGCGTAGTTAAATGAATCTAACGTGATATTGGTGAGATGTATCATAGCAATAGCTCTTGTTCTGACTGATCGTTGTCCATATTTAGATTTCCCGCCACCAACAAGAAGAGCTGACATATCTAAATAAGACAAACAGATAGTTGTAATAGTTACTGATTAAAATTTAATCGCCGATCCGACGGTGTATATAACACATGAAGGATCCGTGGTCCGGCGGTTATCGTGCTGGATTGTAAACCGGAGGTCCGGGTTCAAATTCCGCTTGCGGCAAACTGGACTAAAATGCCGGTTTATGTGTAACTTAGGAGAGGTTGTCTGCTCCCTTTGGAATGGTAAGTTAGGACTGGTTAGTAGACAGTCCAGGAAAACTGCAAAATCGTTGAAAACAAATATGTTCAAGCCAGTGAAACAAACAAGATAATACCAAATATTAAGCAGAAGATAAGTAATTTTTAGACATAGTTCTCCAATAATTGGAAATGACAAAACAAGTCCCAAGCAGATATGCGGAACTGTTTATATTGGTTAACAGTACGTGAAATAACAGCCTAAGGTTAGATGTGGTAACATATCTTCCTGCTAGGTGGCACGTTTAATATGTTAGAAACAACTAAATCATTGGCAAATTGGCATAAACCTTAGATTTAAGGTCCCATATCGGGAACATTAGTGTGCACGTGATCCTGTTTTCTACGTTTGTTTTGACTTTAAGTATTAATGATAGCCCCAATAATTGTTTGCTAGAAATCTCAATTTGTAACTTATGTACGACAATTATCTGTTCCGAATATTTTAGTATGAACATTATGCAAACAATAATTGTACCATTATAAGAAATGGCATTGTTTTGTAGATATTACATTACATTAGAAGTACAATAAGAATAATAATACAACATAATATTAGTACTATTATGTCCTTGGCTTGTGTGAATAACATCGAATGTTGTAGTCAGGTAATGTACACTTATTGATAATACAAATGTATCTTGATAATATCGCCATTAATATAATCAATGTCCGCGGCCTTGTGCAATGGATTTGTCGCGGTAGGTCATTCCAGGAGAATTTGACAACAATGTTTAAAGGTATTCAAGTTTGTACTGGTTAGAATACCATCCCGGAAAACTGGTATGCCAAATTGGCCGCCGTATGTAACTAAACTATTAGTATTGACAAACGGCGTTTAACCTACAAAAATAAATATTTTAAGTGCCTATTTTGTGTACCTAAGCTTTAACTATAATTTGTTCGACCCACACCAAAACAAAACATCCATAACTGGTAGTATATTTACAACTAAAATCAAATCTACGAATTTACCTTTTACCATGAAATCTTTTTCATTTTGAGATGGGGTAGAATCGACACCAGGAAGTGTATGCAGCTTGTCCGTATGGAATGAATCTTCAAAAGATGTATCTGAAAATGTACATTGGTTTTATTATTGACATGAAACATATCGCAAATAGCATTAGGTGTTGTGTTTAAAAAACAGTTTTTCTATTGCATGTATATGTAAAGAGCAATCACTCCAAAGCAACACATTTTGGGAGAGGCAAAATTGGTGCCGTGAGTTGGTTGTTCTAGTGAGGTTGAATTAATAGTCTCATCGTACATTGGAAAAATCATGTTGTTGAAGGGAAGTTGTTGTTCAAGAGAGGGTCGCTCTGGAGAGGCTGTACTGTATATTTCAGATTGTTACATAAATGTGTAGCATTGTATTATGATATCAGTGTCAGATATGGTGTCAGACATTAGTCAAATTAAGTACAATGGTCGCCATTCTTAAAGTAATTGTCGATCTACCAATGACGATGACACCTGAATGTCGACATACTAATAAGCGATGAGGGGTATTCTATCAGTAGAAAGAAGTGAACTGACCAGTGGTAAAAATTAAATGAGATTGTTCTGTACAATATTTAAATAACATGTAGATCATTACCCGTATTCATAAAGCTCCTAAGGGGAAAATGGTCCTTAAGTTTGAGGATTTTCCTTAGATTTCTATGATTTTTTCTTACAAATGAGGGATTTCCTTGCTTTATGAATACGGGCCCATATACTTGCACACGTGTAGCGCCTTTCATGTCGCAACGCCGTGATTTGTTGCGCTTGCCGTTAAATGTCGAAGAAAACAATTGCAAAATTTAACGGCAAAATTGCTACGCTTAACGGCAGAGGATTTTGCGACGTTAATTTTAGCGGCGGTTGCAACATACGTAAAACGGTTACGTGGTAAGTGCGACAAATCACGGCGTTGCGACGTTGAGACCATGCGGAGTTTCAGTGTGTTACATGAACAAGTTAGAACCTGCTCGGGGTATTATAAATCTCAAACGGATCTTATTACAAAAAAATGACAGTCACCTTCGTAATGTTACAACAATAACAAATTTCAATTTCTCAAAGTTATGCTCCAGAAAATGTCTTGGTCACGTCAGTGATTATCCAGACCTTCTGAGGCATTGTTTTATTTAAAGTGTGATTTCATTAAACTGTCAAAGCTGCATAATTATACGTACAATGATTGCATTTATGTTTAGCTTCAGTGAGGTTCGATAAGTTATGCGATAATTTTCGTTTTACCTTAACGGTTACATAAACACGTTGATTGGAACATTCCACAACGGTAAAATAAACGAAAACTATCGACTGTGGTACGAAGCTAAAAATAATCGCATCCAGCAACCGTGTAATTATTCAGCTTTGACAGGTTAATAAAATCGCACTATGCTGTATAATATATTGAAGTCAGTAACCAACATTCGGTAATGTACCATATATATAAAAATGTAATTAGGATATTTTATATTGCATTTGCAGTCAAACTTGCCAACAAAGGCCATCCATGGGAAAGACAAACTTAGGCATTGAATGACACGTTGCCATTATTCGGAGGTCAATTTGTGATTAATGATCATGGACGGTACTTAAAAAAATAGCCTTTATTCACAGGGTGGCCGTTATTCAAAGGCTTTCGTAGGCTTGACTGCACATTTTAATCGTTACATCAAGCTAATCTATATATTGCTTATTCTTAAAATGAGAGAAATACCACACACAAAATACATTTTGTGTAATAACAATTATCTATAGGCCTACTCTATAAAACATCCATCAAATAATCAAATAAAGACAACCAAAATGCGTTTCTACAGCAAAATTTAATGCCTGGCTGACATTCTTGTTAGCATGCAGGGTAATAGTTCTGCATTCTGCGTGACTTTGATTCGAATAACGAAAAAAACAAATACGCGTATATTCAAAATTAGCTATCGTCAGACATTACGAATCCATGGAAGAATATGTTAAACAAAAAACTAGTACATGACTATATCAGATACAATTTGCATTAAATTCAAAGATATTTCTTTTTTAGCTGACACCTGAAAGTTTACCCTCTACTTGACGTTTATAATTATGTGTCAACAGAGACAATGTATTTGCTATGGTAAACGGTAAAAGCGAATGAATAGAATGATACGGTAGTTTGAAATAACAATATAATCATTCACACAGTATTATTAATCTCATAGGAAAGTTAACGATATTTCAGCTTTCTAATGGCGTCACTAGCTCGATGCGCATGAATTTTTATGCGGACTGTAGTAATATTTATCTACATACGCCATGCAATTGTTAAACTAGTTCAAGTTTCTTGTTGCAGTGCAAGTCTATGTAAGTCAAGTTTCAAAGAGTACGTTCAGTACTTCGATATCATTTATGTTGAAGCAACTAGCTTTTAAATCCTCGTTCGGGCCGCGGCTCTGGTTCAGTTGTTAGTGCGCTGGATTTGTAACCCGGCGATCCATGAAAATCTGACAATGCTGATTTTCTTCTACATGTGGAGAAGTTGCTGGTTCCTTGTGGAAGGGTCAGTTAGTACTGGTTAGAATACGGTCCAGAAAAACTGGTTAGGCGAATCGGCCGCCGTATGTAACTGAAAAATTGTTTAAAATGACGTTAAATCCAAATAAATAAACAAACCTCCTCCGGGGCATACAGAGCAACATGACCCGGGTCTCAATATAGGCTTATCACACAGTGTTGTAGGGCAATCTCGACGGATATTCTTACAAACAACTCTCCCATCTAACTGTATCACGTGGTTTTGAACAACCTATCAGACGAATAGAAAACAGTATGTTTTAATAACAAGTTAAACAATAACAGTGAATTTCTCGCAAACAATCCGTTTTTTTTCGAGTCGCTTTCAAAATCTGTCCACTAAGTCCTATACGTATAGGTGTGATTTTATATACTTTATTTTTCATTTAGTAAAAGAGCTTATATCTGTATTTAAATTCGTGGGGATTTGATTTCGTGAATGAACCGACCCACGAAATCCACGCCGTGTTTAAATTAAATCCCAAACGAAAATTAACGATTCCAAAGAATGGCTTGGAGACGGGAAGTGACAGTAAGAGACATGGTAACATGCATTAAAATACACTTGTCTGGATTCGCAGATTCTTCCTTAATATGATATGTCCGTCATGTCTTTTATTGATCAACCATTCATATTTATTACATGATTTATAAATAAACACATTTTGATTAGCTTAAAGCCGGATCCATCGTATACCATAAATATCATATTCAACGGTGTAACTTGATATTTAATGGGAATTTCGGAATTACCTGTTTTAAAAATAGAACATTAGTTGTTATTTGTGATATATTCATCTTTCTTTATAGTAGATATACATTTCTGTTTATCAAATAATGCAGTAAATTTCGACATGAATCAGAATGTTATCCACAATGGCTTGTCATATAATAAAACAGTTGTTGACTACTGTGACTAGTAAAGCATTAATACGATGTGACATTCACTGGCATAATACCATAATTTATATTCTATATGTACAGCATTCATCTATATTATAACGCTGCCATGTATTAGAGACATATGTTATTAAGATTCATATTAGAAGAACATCAACAAAATCCGGAAGTGACGCTTTTTACGTGTTTATTGTTTTGAGTGCTTGATGACAAACGGAGGCGATCCCTTTTAAATGGCTGAACTATACTAAACTTAAAAATTATTGTAACGTCCAAGATTTACTTTGAATACTTGATTTCCTTGTGTAAATCGAGTGTATTACATAAATATAGCAAACTGAATCCCTGCGTGCACTGCTAAAGACAATATACAGTCGTAATAATTGGGAATTGATTAAGCGCAACATCTCGGACATAATTATACTAAGAGAATGATAATATCAGAGTATTCCGCTTGATGGTATTACATGTATTATTGTACGGAGATATTTTATTTTCGTGTGGCATGGATCGGAAGATCCGGCGCAAAAAATGTCACTTTAATAATTAACTCTTTTATTCCATTTATTTTTCAGAAATTACGACCGGTGGGCTTGTAAAACGATAGATAAAAAACTATGGCTTAAGTATTATACAACATGAGAGCTGATTCATTCATTCGGGTTCTTCAATGAATCGAGTTTTATATAACGATGCACGTTTAGAAATTCAATTCAGTAAAATGTTAAGAGCGTCAATAAAAGAGTTCAAAACCTGTTTGTTGGTTAGTATTTTATCAGGGGAAACAATGACACTTGGTATTGTTTCAATTGAAGGCCTTCATAACGATCACAGAAAAAACACAATCAATAAATTGTCCTATTAAAAGTACAATATAACAACAGAAAACACCATTATCATTGTTTGAGAAGTGGTGGTGATAAGACAGACTGTCTCACTCAAGGTTGATAGACTGGGTTCATACAAATAACACTTGTATGGCACTTCACAGCAGCATGTGGAAGATTACCATGAAATGGACATATTGATAGATATGTTTACTCGGTATAATTTGAAGCGTAGATTGTGGTATATTGACAACACACTGGCAATAACATGTCATTTACGTCAGTTTTAATTTGTTTTGCTACAATAGCGAATGAAGGAAGGTCCTTTAAAATAGGAAAATACACATAAAATAACTAAAAGACAGTAATTTCGAAGTCTAAAACAAGAAATTCCGATGTCTAAAATACGGATTTTCGAAGTTTAAAATAAGACTTAAATGCTTAAAATCCTATAACAAATCGCTGCTTACAAGAGCATTAGGTATTTATTTTTCAAACCTGAGCACATTGACACTTTACACAGGGCATCAGACCATGTGGGTCTATAACAGGGCTCCAGCGGTCTCCAACCATATAGAACTGGTTCCCCAACCAACATCCTGTAAAATAAAGATAGTAGATATAATGCTATATCGAAATAATGTACTTTTGAATAAAGTCGTATTCATTACAGGGTGACCCCCCCAAAAAAAACTCCACTTGGTCAAACCACTATTGGTTTTAAAAAATAGCATTGTGGTCAAAATCCCTTCAACAGAAATAAAATCACGGCCATAATACCCTAATAAATAGACAAAAGTTTCTGGAATTTGGAAGTATATTTTCTTTGAACGCATATTTTCTTTAAATCAATGGTGTTTTCACCTATAGATAATATTTTGATACACATACTTAATTATAACTGGTTTTGACAAATATTCAAAAACATATATTCATTGTATGCTTATATACTTGACTTTCGAACCTGTAATGTGAGAATATACAATTGCTCGTTTAAGAAGCGATCACCCTGCTTGTCAGTGTACAGAATGATGACGGTAGATACATCTATGAGCTAATTATGCAAGGATTAGATTTCACAGTGAACTAATATTAAATTTATTAGCGATTTCATGATGTTTGGAGTTCTTCAAATAACATTATCGACATTGTAATTTCAAAACTACAGGATGCTTGAAAAGTTTGTCATCTTGGCTGTCATCCGCTTCCGCGATATAAATTAGACCAGGGTAATATTGCAATATTATTGTTCCACCTTCTGGAAAATTTGCAAGTACATTGTACCTATTTACAAATTTTAGTCCCACATAATAGTTGATTGGTAGCATCGTGCTTATCTACATGTTTGAGACAGTATGAAATTAAAACCTGGGTAGATCGAATTATTATTGTTATCTAACTTTTGATTGGGTAATCTAAACATGTTGCACGGAATCATTGAGTGCACGCATGTATTAACCTTTCCTAATCACATGACATACTTTTATTTTATTCTATGAACTAGAAAACATTAGTTTGATTGTATTTTACGACGTGTTCAATTTACGTTCTCTGTTGTTTTTTTTATCCATTATAACACAGAAGCAGTACGTACTGACTTGGAATAAGGGAGTGGGAAATTGAAATCGGCCTGGGTAATATCATATCGCCATAAGGTATTAGATTAGTAATTCTACTAGCCACGAGTGCCACAACGAATGTGGAATTGTTAAAATATCCCGCGTTGACTGTACTGAAAAGTAATGCGTATATAAGGCCGAAAACAGTTGACGATCTTTTTGACAGTAAACTACACGTTCATTACACGATTTACTAATACAGTCATGTAGTTCAGATACTGTTCTAAACGTGGTAATGATGTATGTCACTAACAAGAAACCGTTATGGAGGCTAGAACTATGATTTAAATTACACCAAATGTCTCCTAAATGAACCTTCCTAATTCGCAACATGTACCGCTATAAACTATTAGAACGAATGAATTCGACTGATTATCTCGGTAAATTCCCAATTCATGATTACTCGGGGGAATGTATTATTGTTACAGAAAGCAAACCGGCACATTGCGTACAGTCAGTCACACGGTACAGTGGCACATTACGTACAGTCAGTCACACGGTACAGTGGCACATTGCGTACAGTCAGTCACACGGTACAGTGGCACATTGCGTACAGTCAGTCACACGGTACAGTGGCACATTGCGTACAGTCAGTCACACGGTACAGTGGCACATTGCGTACAGTCAGTCACACGGTACAGTGGCACATTGCGTACCGTCAGTCACACGGTACAGTGGCACATTGCGTACAGTCAGTCACACGGTACAGTAGCACATTGCGTACAGTCAGTCACACGGTACAGTGGCACAGACAAATCACAGCAAATCGTGACAACGGATAATAAGCGTCGTTGTGCTGACAAATCTAACTGTTGAACCGAACATCGCTATTCAAAGAGACAGGCATTAAACGGATCGTTCATTCAATGAGATAAGTTCTGCCTTCATCTCGCACAATGTATAACTTTAGAAAAATGTTTACATTCGCCACAAGTACCACATACATTAGTTTAAAATGCGGAATTTAAAAAATGCATAACATGCATCGCAGATTTACTGTAGTAATAACAAGGAATTATTTTTTAATTATTCTTGTATCATTACACACATGATATAATCGACTTAGATTTTGTCATAATAAAATTATTGATTTACTGTGACACAATACTTATGTTAAGAATTGTTTGTATGTTAACTAGATAATATAATATTTTTATTCGGCAATACCATCTTTTGAATTAAGATATAAAATATTTTATCTGATTTATTTCAATGTTGGTGAACATGAAACTTTATCCTATATTACATCAAACCACGTGACAATGTGACAGCACAGAATGATGTCTACTAAACATGTATATTACGTAATTACTTTTTAATCGTGATTAAAGGTGATTGTCAACTCAGGTTCGACAAAATACCTTATATGAAATGCAGCATAAAGAATTGTCAAGTATTTCGTAGTATTTTATTTCAGCATCTAATCATTAAGAATTACCTGGTGAAGTTTGGTTAAACAATGGTGGTATGACTTTACTCTTCAGTATTTCCGGTCCAATTGCTTCCCAGTTTCTGGCCTGTATTGGTTCCCTGCTGGCGATGTGAATAATCAAAACACAAAAAGTTGAAACGCAGTCTAAATATCCCGCCATATTATATCATTTTGCAGTCATTGGTTAATAAATATATATACCGTTTTTAATATCTTTGTTAAATTCTTTTTTCTGTAAACACTTATTAATTATTAAATGGACACTTTCTTTTTTTGTTGTCAGTATTCAAAAGAACATTATTTCGATTGTTTATTTTGTAACATTCTTACAAACAAAACACGCAATTCAAATTTGTACTCAGTTTGTTCATTATGACGTAGAACACTAAATTACATGGTACTGCCGTGCACGAAAACACACTAATTAGCTTCCGTAACACCACGAGATATTGGAACTATTAGGAAAAATGAAAAAAAAATCCTCAAAAGTGATTTTCATCGGGTGAATAAAATCTAAGCTGACAATAATTGCTTATCAAATGAATGAAAACGAAAATAAATAAACTGAACCCTCACGATATTATCACGTTTTTTTTTTCATCCAAATGAACACGTTATATCTAAGTATTATATCCATATAATTAGATAAACTTTCACATTAAATCCACAGAAATCATATATAATTCTTTAAATTAATATCAATTAAATACATAAATTCAACAAATAAGCTATGTTTCAGGAATTTGATAGCACAGTTAAAATATTTTCGAATAATTTATTTTCTCTATATTTACTATTTATGTACATCTAATAATATTTCACACAAAATTCAACAGCCATTTATTTTCTAAATTGAACGGATAGATACAGTTTGAGAATACATTGATACATTATTAGTTAGGTTTGAAGGGGACCCTCTGAATCTAATCACTAGCGTGCATGACTTTCCTTAACTTTCAGGGATTAGCACCTACAACGACAAAAGTTTCATCTAGCTATACTTCTCTACAAAACATGAATACCTTATTTACACATATTCGTGGCTGTGATTAAGAATTGGTATAAAACGCGTACAAATCAACACTACTACATATCATGGGCGTTTTATAGGATTTAAATAATTATAATTTCGGACGCTGCATATTTTTTAATTCGGATTTTCTAAAAAATTCGGTTAGATATTTATTGGTGTAAAATTATATGAATGAGCTTTTAGCGAATAAATATGCCTAGTCACATACTAAACGCATACTTCGCAGTTGTATATTTTAACGTAATTTTAACCGTATAGACAGATCTTTATGGAAAAAAAACAACGTATATAGATATATTTGGATGTTATTTCCCTAGCTCATCTGAGCGACAAATTCATCAGTTGCTATAGCAACAAAATGAAAAAGATACTTTTTTGTTCAACTATCAATTTGTGAGACCTGCATTAACTCATAACCTGTGTTTGTGTACATGTACTACATGTTGTTGCGTTTATCAAATCTTACCTTATCTGTTTCGGTACATACTTTGTCAACATTGCAAGCATTGGGAACTTAAAGACATTAATTGACTTAATGATATTTTAATTCTGAATCAGTACTGATTAACGTAAGTAATATTGGTAAAATGTCTGTTACAAATTCATATGATAGGAACAATCGGTAAACGAAATCGGCAAAATTACTAACAATGTTGTATTGTCTCTTTATCTTTTCTAAGAAGTATAGTAAAACTGAATTAAAAGAAAACATTTGAAACATTTTATTTGGTCGTATTTATTCGTACAGCAAATAGTAGCAAATTGTATACTTTTCCTAAGGTAAGCAAATAACGCCTATAAAAAGACGGTGAGAAATACCAGTATTTATTTCAGTCCGTCATCAAGTGTTAATAAGCCACCATTGTATCTTTAATTCGTCGGTAAATAGTCGAACTTCTGCTCAAATATTTGTCTATTAGTAAGTTAGATCAAATAATACTTGAAGTTGGGTTAAAATACGTATTTCTGCAAATGTAATACCCCGATTTAATCCGCCCGGTAGATGCTTCGTCACAATTGAAAGAATTTTGTGAAATGGTTTTTCAAAACGAAATGCAAATACGTCAGTGTGTACACTGTTTGTCATAATCCCACAAAAATGTGAAAATGTAACGAATATCGTAAATCATAAAGTGCCTCTGTAAATATAAAAGTACGGTCAAGATGATTGTTATACTTGACCGACCGATGATGAAACGAGGCACAAGGTTTTAGTCTAAACTTTTTTATCCATATAATTATATCACTATGATTATCAAATATTAAATATTTATTTATCTATTCAAAGACAAACTCTGCAGAGTTAAAAGTATTAGAAAGGCATTTTTATGTGTAGTAGAAACGGCATCAAAATTGGACTAGTGACACCGGAGCTCGGACTTCTGACCCATCTTCTTCTAGTTTGAGTCACACAAGCGTTTAGAATTCACCTCATCTTAAAGTTAATGGTACATATGACATTTTTGTACACATATATATGGACAGAAAACGTATCGACAGAATACTTTCTAACTTTGCATGATCATAGCATATCGTAACAGAAAAATAGCAACTCAAAAATGAGCACCGTGAAAATCGCTTAAAATGTTTCTATTATTATACGCCATGATCATCAAACAAAACTCTGTCTATACGTTTGTATTCTGCCAGTATGTCTGTGTGAAAACTGTCAGATATGTCCTTAACATGTTTAACGTCTTCATCGACTGCTATGGCGATTTCAGTGCCGTTCCCAGATGTGTAGAAGACAAGATACCACAGAACCGGGCATTTATATCCCTATATGTATACACTAGTTTCGAACATTTTTTCCTTTAATGTTATCGTGATCAGATACATGCCCTGTATTTAAATCGGGTTCTCAAGCTGACGCAAGACAGATAATCTCTCGGGAATGTAACACAATACACTACAGTATTATTTTATCAAACAAAACATTGAATATACATGTAAACCTTGCAACAACTCAGAATTACAGTACTACAAACGTACATCATGAGTTTAATTAAAGTTTTATTTCTGTTTGTTTGTTTGAGTTTTACACCCCTTTTCAACCGTCAGGGTCATATGAAGTGGACAGTTCACCTAAGCATCATTCCTGGGAAGAACCAGTACTAGGCTCCTGTCCTTCGTGAGCAACTGCCAGCTTTCTCACATAAAGAGATATGGTTGGTAGCTGAGCTCGAACCCATGACCCTATATCAGTGAGAAGTTACAGTGATTTGGAGTCAGCGACCTAAACCACTCGACCACGTAGGTGAGTCTGATTTTATTTCTAACTTTGTAATATTTCCCACACATTTGTTGTAAAAAGCCTGTTGAGTCGATTTGTTAAGTAATGTTCCGAAGTGTTATCTTTACTAGAAATGAATGTATGCTTATTGAGTATGTTAACGATTATGCTGAAGTTACCTTATTTTCATCAGCGATGTCTTGAATTAAGCGCGTTAATATTTCTCTAAACATTACATCTTTTAGCAGACCCATGGCTTATTCAACCCCATTAAAAAGGCAACAACATCACGAAACCATATTCATGTAATAAAGAAGCCTTTATCCAAAGACAAAACGAACTATCTCTCAGACAAAATTAAAGATATTGAAGAGCAGAATAAAACTACGATTTTTACACACACAAAAAAAAACAAGGACAGCATTGTAGTAGTTGGAGAAGGAAATGTTTTAAGATTTCCTGATGCATCTAATACTGATACACATATCTCATTCATTGTGTGTTGTTAAGTATTCCCATATGTTTCATTTCCATGTTTGACATATACGGATTACACCATAGAACCTCTCGAACACGGACATATTAATCTTGAAAAACTTAGTACCGATTTTCAATCAATTTCTTTTTAATTTGAATATTAAAAGAATAAAGACTATTTCGATCCAGATATCATTTAAACCTTTTTTCACTCTTCAGAGCACGACCAAACATGAGATGATCCACTCTACATCCAATTTCATTTTCATTCTGTTGTTCCGTCATATACGAGTTAGACCCGCCTACGTGGTTGAGTGGGTAAGTTCGCTGACTTCAAATCATGGTAACCCCTCACTGATAGAGGGACATTGGTTCGAGCCCAGCCACCAACCATGTCTCTTTAAGGTAAAGTATGCAGTTGCTTACGGAGGATGGGAGTCTAGTACTGTTTCTTCCCAGGAACGATGGTTAGGTGAACTGTCCGCCTCATATGACTCTGGCTGTTGAAAAGGGTCGTAAAAAACGAGTTTCCAATTATCTTTATCTTTAGCATTAGTGATAGGTTCATTGTACGAGTCCCTTTCATTTGTGTCGTTTCATATTTTCAGTTATTGTACGGGAACGTTGATTTTGGGTGTGGGACTTACGCTGCTTTTAGCGCTTACCAATAAAGGTATTTACTGATAATCAAAACGTTATGAACTGACAAAATTGGGCGAAAAGCCATCTTCGACATATGTATGATATATATGACTTGCATGATTAAACCAATCAAATGCTTGAACGAAACATGAATGTAACTTCTGCCACGAGTATTAAACACCATTTTATAATCTTATTTTCAAAAATAATTGATCAAATACAATGTCTGAAAAATCTACGAGTAGTTAGGTGTTACAGCAAAGCAACCACGTATCCAAGTATGATACATACTGTGGAATAATTAATTTTTGTTGGGGATTTAGTTTCGTGGATATCGTTGGTCGGCTCATCCACCAAATCAAATCGCCTCGAATTTAAATGCAGAGATAAGGCATTTCTTTTAAAAAATCAAAATCCACGAATTTATGTCCTCATGAAATAGCCATTTTAGTTAAACCCACGAAAATTGAGCCCAACGAAAATAAATGAAAATACGGTCCATAAGTACATTTGTAATTTGAATATTTCAAGTTTCCTATATCAAGATAATGTTTATCAACGAATTTGTCCATCATAAACAGATCTTTCTTTCATAGTGGACTTTGTTTAGTACCATTTATAATTACATACGCTTGAAATATTGTGCCAAAATCATTCTGACTTTCAGATGTACACCGGTGTATTTATAAGGACATTGCACTATCTCAGCGGTGTCTGTTAAGATGTTAACATTCCTTTGAGAACAACAATTATGCTCTCAGAAATTCAAACAGCGTAATTTCAATTTTTATCAATTTGGAAATGGTTGAATCACATGTCTCACGTATAATGAATGTCTAGCTTGCTGGTGATGAGCTAAAGGCGTCGTCCTTATAGAAACAGTGGCTTTTATAGAAAACACTTCCGTGAATAGAATTGTAAATACTTCCGCTAGAAGACTAACATTTGTTATAAAGATTCAATTTCGACATTCAAGTTTTGTAAATTTGTTCCGTCGAATTCCACTTTCCCAACTCAGACTACCGTGAATTATTCTCTCAAATAGTTCTCATATTTAGGGCATTTTAGTTCATTGAATAAAAAGCAAACTTATGTTACATGGTACGTAATGAACATCGGAAGAACGTGCTTCTTCTCAATTGGTGCGTTCGATTCACTGTACGAATGTTCCGAACTGAAAGAACATGAAACAGTCTTCTGGAAATGTTCTGACTGTGCCTGCGGTGTCGTGGCGAGAACAGTAACGTCATAGCTCGAGGGGAAAAAGAAAATATGAAATGTTGTTCGCCACAGCACAAGTCGCATAGGCACATAAAAGCGCAGAATTTCGTAAACGTGTCGACGACTGACAACTTGAATTGAAAGAAAACATTACGTTTATACCTCATTGATGTACAAATTCCCTACTGCTGGTGTAAATGATAATTAAGAATGATGTTTTATTCAAATCACGGGACTGTTCTGGCATAATATTATATATAATAAGGTTATCAATAACATATAATGAATAAACAATCTTTTACGAGCCCAATTGATAAGGCGCACCAGTTTGTCAAAGTCAGTTTTAAACTATTATATGGCTAACAACTGAGGAACCATAAAATCACTTTGATTTCTACTTTGCAATTATAATAATACTGACTACAAATTTAACATCATATGGCGTCATAATGGTTTCATTACTTCTACATCAGGTTCTGTACAAGTAAAGCACAGTGGATCGAATGCGCCCAATATCTCTGCAGATTGGTTGACATGTTGACGTGGTTGTTTCATGTTTACTTAGGGGGTGTTCGGTTGGCTAGTGGGAATGCACTGGACAACTAAATGAAAGGCCGGGGGTTCGATTCTCGGCTCCGCTTTTTTATATTTCAGGGACGTCTTGACAGTGTCCCTATCCCATCCACCTAACCAAGTACTGTGTTAAGTTAAATCACAGGGAAGGGATGAAGCTTAAAATCGGTGCTTCACATCGAGCACGATAAAGGGACAGGAAGAACTATCCGAAATAAGTGTAGGGACTGAAATGTCCGAGTATCCAGTATCTTCTTTTCCTTCTCACTGGGGCGACTCTGAAAAATGTCCATAGCTGTCGAATGACCGTTAGACAATAGATAAATATATAAGTTCATGTTAATTGCTGTGATATGAAAATGTTAATTGTTTTTTTCCTACGTTGGTTGTTTACAAGGAGTAAAAGCCTGGAAATACCAGACGCTCGACTGTTATTGAAAACAACCATCGACGTCAAGTAACTTGACAAACATTCCTACTGTCCTCAGTTATTCTGTGATTGATTCTTCCTAGAATGTGTTTCTCTTTGTTACCTCTTCAATTAAAAGAACGAGGTATGATATTATGATATGTTAACTGTCTTATTGTTTATTTCCTTTCAAAACATAAATATATTGGGTTTTAAATATGGCATTTTCCATTACTTGTTGTCTTTAATAGCCAAAAAGCGTTGAATTGAACAAACCTAAGATTTTTTGTCACATTATTTTCTTAACCAAAAAACGTTCATGGAAACCTTATGCTTAGGACGTTTTATTGACGGATTAAGACGTTTTGTGCAACGTAATTTACAGTAACGTAATTCACAACTAATTCATTAAATAAGTAATACCAAATGTTGTAAACATGATATTACGCGGTACTTCTTAAACCTTAGGGAAATAAGGTCTGAACAGATTTGAAAGTTTCATGGTACAAATAATGCGTTTTTCTGTTGTGTTATTTACAAAACAACATGTTAGGCAATACTCTGTTTTAACAACAACGAGTGTGGTACATACTATTAACATGGTCTGGTAAATTACATCCCAATTTCGCAAACTATATTAGCAGTGATGTATAAACAAATGTTTTATTGGCTTTCTGTTTTTCATATAGTGTTATGGTAGATTTTCTTTACATTTTAATTTGTTTTAAATATTGTATCATTACATAATTATTTTCCTTTTTGATTTTCACAAATGCATGGGTTACATGTACGTTCGTATGCATTTAACATAAACATGCATCGTCTACGTAAAGTAATATGTTCATTCATTACATTAACCTAGTAGTAGTAGATTTTACTTAAAATGTTACGTTTGCCAGGAAAAAATAAATACACCAACACGAACATTTGGATCGTGTACTAAAATACAATAATAAGTTTTGAAATACTGTTTGTTTGTTTCATTGGGTTTTCAACCCTTTTCAACAGAGTCACATGAGGTGGACAGTTCACGTAACCATCGTTCCTGGGAAGACCCAGTACTACACTACCATCCTTCGTAAACAATTACCTTCCACCACACATACAGAGACATGGTCGGTAGCAGGACTCGAACCCACGACCCTCTAACAGTGATTTGAAGTCAGCGACCTTAAACACTAGACCACGGAGGCGGGACTTTGGGAATAAAAGAATGTTTCATGTCCACAAATTGATGTGCTACGAAGTATGATTAATCATTCTACTTAAGCAATTCGGTTGCTAATATCAGTTTTGTTAAACTTTCTTCGTCAGTAACTTTTTTGTGTCGGTGCGACATTATAGAACACGATTAAGTTGTGTGTTTAGTGTCCGTTTCATTTTCTGCAGTCCTAAGACACCAGTAATATCATATTGTATACGACTGTGCGGGAAAGCATAGTTAGTTCGACTTTTTATTTGTTGTAAAACTAAACTAAACTGCGAACAAGATAAAACCATGGCATCACATTATACACTGGGAATTATTCTATCAATTATAAAACAAAATGATTCCTCGGTTTGCAATTGTATTTTGCCTGTCTTGTACAAAATTGAAGTACTATAAAATACGCCTCAAAATGCATCAATACGATCGTTAGCAGCTATGTGCAATCATTTTCTTTCAGTCCAATAGTGACGTACAATTGATTTGTTACAATGTTTAACATTCTTCAATGCAGTTCTTGTCACGTATAAAGTATTCACACATGTTAATATACATTTTGTACATATGTATGTGTATTCCTATTTGGATTCTGAATCTGGTGGCCGCGGAACTGGACTTGAAAGTCGGCGATCAAGATTCGAATCAGGGTAAGTTAGTACTGTCCAGAGTAAAGTCCAAGAAAACTAGTTAAAACTAGGTATACAGATCGCCGTATATGACTGAAATATCGTTGAGGAAGGGCGTCAAATCCATTAAAACACAAATGAATCTGGTACAATTACAGTTAACAAGTATAGACAGATCACAGACAATATTAAGAAGAACATGTCGGTGCACTTGCTACAATGAAACATGTGATATATGTCATACACAACATGATTAAATTCTTAACAAGATGACAGGTTTTTTGGAGATTTGTAGACACACACAAGACGTGAATACTGTCAATACTACTATACAAGTATAGATAATGTAATTGGACTGGACGTCATATTCTTCTAGTGAACAGCAGCATTAGAATGTTTGAGGAAAAACGTGGGATACTTCATCCTATTATTACACATTGCATATTTAGGGACCATTCTACCCAAAGCTCTGGTTGATACTGGCTGTTTAGGGGATTTAGGTAGAGACACTTGACCAGTTGGAATGTTTTGTTCAGGGACAATCACAAGTATTCGTAAGTTTCATCTCTTCATTCGAATGGTAGACATTTTCTAGAGTTTTCAGACGGTGAGCATGGCTCAACATGTAGATAATATACGTATCTCGGGGTCGTGGGTTGGCAAAATATTCTCAGTCGCGATATGGTGAAAGAGAATTCGTAGTTCACAGCAGATCCGAGCGACTTATATGAGTAGGTTGTCATTTGCTTGGGAATAGGAAGTTAAGTACTGATGCAGAATCTAGAAAACTTATTATGCTAGATATCCGTAGGTATTTCACTGAATTTTTCTAGTGATCGGTGGTTTCATATATTAGAGAAATACAGCACAAATGAACCATCGTTATCATTTCAGAATCAGTCTTCTTCTTGATTATCTTTACTTTTAATCTTTATACGTTCGTATTGTTCACTACTATTATACATGTGTATACATTTTGAAAACCGTGTCTGCCTCGAGGCTTTGGTTTCTAAATATAACAGGTCAGGCTATTTATTGTGTCATTTCTGTTCCAGACTTTAGTCAAATAACACGTCTCATCGTAGCCCTCTTCAGTGGCATTCATCACCAAGTGCGACCTCCCTACTAGTGCGACCTACCTACTAGTAGTACATTTATTTATTAAGCTTGTAATTACCAAGTTATCCTGTACCTTCTACTAATATCATCATAAAGTCTCACAGTACATACTTATATTGCCGATAGCAAGCGATACAATCACACATAAGCTGGCTATGATTGATGTATCTCAGAAAATGGAAATCTTTAGACGACTTGATACAACAAATAATCTAATACATGTCTACACATTTAGCAGGGATAATCCATGCCCACACTTTCCTATGTCGTCATTTGGTTCTTCTCGAGAGCTGTAGCGAAGGGATCATTTACCGAGACTTGAGATCCCAAAGGTGTTTGTCTTGACAACCAGCATGGTGATATCACGTGATTTAGGCAACTCGTAAGGTAGACCGAGGTTATTATATACTCGTTGGTGTATTCATAACCAAACAATCAGACACATCTTTCATCTAAAACACTGTCTTGTAAACAGTATATCAACAAAAATGTGACACAAGCATGGATCACCAGACTATTTATAAGCCTATATATTTAAACTAACGAAAGGTCAAGGTCATTTGTCAGACTTTTCAGGGTGATCTATCGTGTTCACACGATGCGTGTACACATTGAAGGCAATTGGTTTGTGTAATGGATATTTACTGTGAAAGTTGAAGCCCACGACACCATACAAAACCTCATAATTAGACACAATGGGCGTAAATGGGAATATGATAACACCTAACAACATAATGTTACTGAATCTGTAGAACGTTGGCTCGTGTAACAAATTACCGGAATAAAACATTAAATCTTAACGTACTATGTAAAATGAATATAAACAGTGTGCTATCGTCTTTACAATCATTTAGCAAATAAATATAAATTGTCTGGTTTAGATTTTTCGACAGAATTTGATGTAATAACAATAAAATTTGTAAAGAATAAGTTTGTTTTTGATCTTCTTTGTTTATTTGGGTTTAACGCCTTTTTAACAAAATTTCCGTTCCATACGGCGACCGATTCACCTTACCCGTTTCATGGTCTGTATTGTAACTAGTACTTAGTCTAAATAACCCCTTTACAAGGAACAGACAACTTCTCAACATGTGGAGGAAATTCGACATGTTTACCATATACTCATGGAAGGGTAAGACTTGCCGCCTCGAGAATGGAACCCGGATTGCCGGCTAACGTGTCCAGCGCACTGACCATCGAACCACGATCGCGTCCTTTAGATCGACTAATGGTATGTAAATGTTGAATACCATGGTACAATACTCGTATCATAAGTGCCTCACATAAGTAGTTCTTGACATGATGATATCGGTGTATTTAGTCTAGATGGTGTCTAACAAGAAACAAAGCATTGAATGATGTGACACAGAAACATAGGACAATAAACATGAATTATTCTATCAGTTTTACACGAATACTTTAATAATACACGTGAGTATTAAGTTACGTAAGTGTCAGCGTGATTGATAACAAGTATTGTCAGATTGTAAGACATAACATGATATAGTTCGTAAATAATTTGATACAGTATATAAAATATACGCTCCTCTCAAGAAAGAAGATTAGAAAAGTACCCGCGGACATAAGCAGAACAAACATTCGCCGAAGAACTAGCCATGGATGTTTTATTTATTACCTACATAAGTGTGAATTTACCAAACTTGAGCATACACATATACATGTAGTTCGATGCGTCATTTGTTCCCAACGTTATCGTTAAATGCAAAACATTTGTAATCATTTGATTCTAATGTTCCAATGTTCTTTGATTGCAAGCAATGTGTTAAAGGCCCATTAGCTTTTTGAATGCTAAAGCTAAAATGATAGTAAAATATAAGAAATGTGTATTATTTGCTCTAAAACAATATTTACATAATGCTTTTGTTTCTTTAGCCACATCTCTTTAAATGTTTTCAAATGCTTTTTCTTTTTTTTGCAATATCGTTGAAAATAATACTGTGCTAAATTTCTATATGTACTCTCTGATGAGATATCTTTTTAGGTAAAATAAGACCTACTTTGATTTTAACACCCAAAAAGCTAATGGGGCTTTGAGTTACATATATTTGCGTATGGTAAGAAAATCAAGTAGATTAGAACGGAAACATTCTTCAATCTAACATTCTCCGGATAAACAACTAGATGACAGTCGTCAATTATACTTCGCGCTTGAAGCTCACGCAGACATTAAAAACGTGGCATTGGATATACCAGCAATAGTCTGTATAAGTATGGTGAATGATATCGTAACGCAACTATTAGGTAACACCAATACAATGTAATAATTCGTTTCAGTCTAAACTAGTCCTGATTTCGGCACACATCGTAAACGCAGTCCAATCAATGGAAGAACTTTGATGCAACCATTCTTGTAACAAAGACCAAACTTCTTGTAATAATAAAAACAAGACTGATTTTTATTACAAAAATGGTTGCAATGTCAAACCAGTCTTGTAGTTACCAGTCTTTACATTTATCACAAGAATGGTTATTACAAGAGTGGTTTGACATTGCAACCGTTCTTGTGATAAATGTTGCAAGTTGAAGTCAACTCTCATTAACCTACTGATGTGTTCCGCTGCAAAATTATGTCAACACTTAAATTTACCTTTATTTTTCATTAACCATCTGTCCTTATAAATGATAATTGCCATATATAGGATTATTACAGGACTGGTTTTATTCCAAGAATGGTAGCGATAGAGCTTTGTGAGCATTGTATAAATTAACACCGTAGCAAGTGACACTTCTGTCATGGGGCTAAATTACTAATTCAAAGTAAAAATGAACAAACAGCAATTGGTGCCACTTGCGATAACCTTAGTGAATAACTAAAGCCCAGGACACTTAAAATGGCCTCGCATGGTAAACAATGCCAGTGAAGTTAAAATAATTGATCGTGAAATTAGAAAATTGTTTTCTCCTTCAACACGCAAAAACCAAACAAGCAATAACAAGAGGAACAGGCAAAATATATATATTAAAGTTCAAAGGAAGCTCTCAGTGAACGTTAACATCCGAATTGGACAGAAAAGAAGCAAGAAATTATAGGGTGGCAGTAAAATTTTTTCGAATGATAAAATCTCATGATATTCACCTTACAAATACTCTAAATAACTGTATAACGAACGCCATACTTAAGCTAATAGTATTTCATTTAGATCAGCTAAGAGGAGCTGTTGATTAGTTTTTTCCAAGTCTGCAATTTTTACAACAACAACGTAGATCGAGACGTTAAAAGTGTATAATAAGAAACAACTGAAGATATGTTAGCATCTGTTGTTGATAAAAACATCAAAGGTCATAGGTATTTGAATGTAATGCCACAAAATATGAACATTGGTCGGTCATAACGTATCTTGTGTGTGTGAGAGAGTGTGCGTGCGTGCGTGCGGGTGTCTTTTTTATTACATACCCTCACAGGAAAATTAATTCAGACAAAGTAATGTACGTTTTGTATACTGTACTTGTTAACTGTTAACCATATTCTTGGCTCCTGTTTGACAGATATTTTAAAATATGTCTTGGAATATACGCACGTCATATAGCTGAAGTAAATCAAATCTAGGACTCTGAGACTAATATTTCAGCGGTATGCCTTTTTGATGTAATAGAACGTGTTTAATGGGAAGAAGCAATTTACATTGAAAAGAGACTTACCGAAATACAATCTAACACTTACCTACAAGGTTTTGTTTATGAAATCTTCGTTCAAAATGACAAAGATATATCAGATACACAAACTATATTTAAGCGCAACATTTACACAACAATAGTCGAAACGGAGAAAATTTTAGAAAAAACTACTTAATTTTTATTTTTAAGCACTTCACGTCGAGTTTTTAAATTGTCCATTGCTTAACATTCGAGTTACTGTTCAATGTACAATGGTTATTGTTATTTAGAACAAAATCATTTTTAGCAATCGTCTCTTCTTTGGCTGAAATTCATCTTACCTGGCTTCGTGCTTGCCTTTCCATATTCTAGCTTAATGTTATTGAGTTGATAAGCTTTTGGGTTTTTGATTTTGAAGCTACTTTTACAATCACATTATTTTAATGGAAGTACACCACGTCACCGCGCGTCTGTCGCTTCTAAGATGAAATGTGTTTTTTTTATTATTATAAGATTTTGTAAAAGTAAAGGTAGATAATATAGCGCACTAAGGAATGGCTAATGTTACTAAAATAATTATAATTATTAATGTCTCATCTAGGCGTGAAAACATGAAAAGTATTGTTCTGAATGGTTCCACCCGGGCATTTGTCACAAACATGGAAAAAATCATAGTTCCGTTTTCAGGTCTTTATCAAAGATTCTAACCACAAATTTTCTTCACAACACCATAGCATGCAGTTTAAATTACTTAAATTATTTCACTGTAAAATAAAGGCAATTTACCTTTGAGTCAGGAGATGATATTTACAGATGTAAGGTCCGGCGAGATCAACTGGTAACGTAGTGTACTTCCGAATTCGAGGGCTCAACGCAACAGTGTCGTAACTCATGTTGAAATAAGAACAAGTTACGTCAGTGTTGCGCGCTGAGCCCTCGAATTGTATTCACCAATGCTTCCATTAAAGGAAAATTAAAGGTATCAAGTTGTACATTGTCGTGATGATTATATATGGTCAAACCGGGCAGTATGCGAAGCTGGGGGTCTTATAAAGCCCAATTCAAGGCTTCGTTCTTTATGCAAGTTTTTATATCATTTTTATTTGTTTATAGCTATGTTTTCAATTCTAGAACCGACATTTTATTTATTTAAAGAAACAAAAGCAATCTCTAAAGGTTTTGCACTAAAATGACGTCATGAGAGCTCATTGTTCATTCTGACAGCTGCATATTTGTAAAAGAAAGTAAAGACCCATTAGCTTGTTGAATTTAGTAATACAGAATAAAAGATAAAATGATATAAAAAAATATGTCCTACATTTCTATACGTACCAAGACCTACTTTAATGCTAACAACCAACAGGCTAATGGGACTTTAAGAATTAACATAGTCTGAAAAGAGATGTATTACTCGGCCAACGCCTGAAAATTCAAATGCAACAATAACATGATGTCAGCCTCGTTTAGAATCCAATGTCCAGAATAAAGAATGCTGAGATGGAACGGCCATGAATACATTGTCGATTCCATATACACACTATTAGAATACTTCATTGACACCTTGTATTATCTTATTCGTGTTTCTCAAGTACTGACCACACTTTCACAATTCCTGCTCCAAATTTGTGTTTTTCGTGTATAGATTTCCTTAATAGCAAATGATCATCATAATTTCAATGTATAGATAAACATTTCTATTTTAACAAGAGCTTTTTATTATCTATTTGTCCAATATCTTACCTTATACGTTAAACATCTAGTTTCAAAATAATTGAGTACACTCTCATTTGAAATATGTGCAAGTTCTGGTCAACTGTCTGTTGTTGAACTATGCCATAGTCACGTGACTGTTGTTAACCTTTGTCCTTGTCCATTGTTGACCACCGTTCTGGTCGTAGGGCTGTGGTTGAACTCTTGTCCTGGATAATTGAGTGTTTTTTCGCGAAGGTGTCTAATCTCACTTTTAACCTTTATTTCTTGGCATGACGTATTAATTATTCAGAAGAAATTTCTCATTCTATTGGATGATTCAGAGGCTATCCTTCCTTCCATTGGGTGAAATCTACAAGCGTAGAAAAATCAAGACCACGCCATTTTATAGCGAGTCTGCAACTGCTTAATGTGGGCTACTTGTGGTTGTAAAAATATAAAGTAAAAATGTAGGAAAATGTATTCTTATGCGGTCGAAATAAAGGTATATACCGTTCTTCACAAACATTTTACATTAATGTTATTGGAATTAATATACAGTATATATGACTAAATACGCAATTTATTTAGCTGACCAAACATTAACATTTTAAGGCGCGACCTAATTGGACTGCTTGCGATACTAACGACAATTTAAGAATTTCATAAAAAATATACTTTTGGCTACAACAGTGTAAATAACATTAAAGAAACTTCGCGACGGTCTTTTTAAAGACATTTCTTGTTACCTAGTCATATGGCTGTGGTTGAACCTTGTCCTAGTTAACTTAAGTTTTATCGATCACTGTCCTTGTCTATTGTTTATTGTTGTCTACTGCAATGGTCAAAGGTCAGTTGTTTACCACTGATTCAGGCTGTTCTAACTCTCTGTTCAGGGAGGCAATACTTAATAGCGTTGCATCAATACAAAACGATTTAATTTTATCCACTTAATGTTTTCATTTAAAAAATAGTGTCCGCCCTATTTGAGATGTGGCGGTAATTTTAGAAAACGATCATTCAACGTTCAGAAAAAGATTAAATTCCAGGCAGCGGTGAATGAAATTTCACATGAAGGCCTGTCATTATGTTAGAAAGTCTGCTATATTGTCAGATTTATTGTCTAGATGATTTTCATTCAAGGATGGGTTTAGCAGATTAACATCCGGCATTAGAAAATGACTGAAAATGACGTCAAGGCCATCTTTGCTTTGACTTTTTTTTCAAAATACGTTTTAGTTACAAAAGTCTTTATTGAGTGTCACGGAATAATGGAATTAATATCAGAAACCATTTATTGAATTTGCGTCTACTTTGTCTGTATTGCTCGAGTTTTCCCTCGAAGTTTCGGAAGTAATTATTATTTGAATTAAATTCACTTTTGTCACATTTAACCGTATCCACATAGTGATATATCTTAACGGATAGAATAGTTCATCAAATCTCCGGCATTTATTTATTAGAACAACAGGTCTAAAAAATGTTTGTTTACGGTTACATGCACATCAAAAATAGATAAGGTAGGTCAGTGTTTTTTTTGGACTTGATTTTTATCAAAATCAAGTCCTTTGTAATCGTTGACTTATATTTTGGCGCTGGACTCCATAACAGCTTGGTTAAAAGAATGCCATATAAAGGAAATAGTACGCAACTAAAAGGTGTGTTTATATAGAAGTATCTGGAATATTTCCCCAATTAAGTGTGTCAGATCTAAATATATTTCAAATCATTTTATTGTAACTACATGGAAAGAGTCATGTATCTAAATAAGTGCTTGTCGGTAGATACATGAGATATTCAAATGCGTAGAATTGAAACCGCGTATTCACTGTCCAATGAAATTTCTTGCCGTAAAAGTAGTTCTACTTTCGGTTTTCGTTCGATAGTTCAGAAACATCTCTACGGACGTATTCATGCATTTGCAACAATCTACCATCGATGTATGTGTTTTGTGCCTTTCTAACATTTCTTGATATTACAAAGCGAATTTGTATTTAATCGTATTTCCGTGATATTCACACCAACTAGTGTTAGTTTGATGACGGAATCGCTATTTATAGACTCGCTCCCCGCAGTGGCTAGTAGCAAAGCGTAGCCGGTGTGGGGAGTTTGATTTATCGAAGGTTGAATGTTTAAACTGCGGCTTACGAATAATAATTCGAGTCGCTAAATACGAACGTAAATTACTGGATACGTGCTTTTAAAAATTGCTGTTTAAGAGTTCCTTTTACGCCAGATTATTTAGAATTACACAATCACGTCTAAATTTCATGCAACATCGGGTTAACTATAGGTCATATAGGTCTTACTCTACTGTGTCAGGACCTTTTTTGATTTAAGTGACCCTGAATGTGTTCAATGCGACGATGTTCTGTTGTGTTAAAACCAGAAGAATCAATGTTTGTATTTACTGTTACTGAAGTGTTGTTTACTAGTTTGTGTACAATAAAGAGTTTTTAATGCAATTAAATTGTCTTCAATTAATGTGCTAATCATCAAACTTTCCAATATCAGACTTTTTTCATCTTAAAATTTTAGCAAAGGGACTATAGTAAAGCCTTAGCGTATGTCATTTACGATAGTACATGCATATGACCTGCATTACAATATGAATGGAAAATAGGTCCGTAATTTTAAATGTTAAAATATTTGTATGGGCTCGAACGATGTGGGTACACATTTCTCTCTTTTGCCTCGTACGGTAAAAATCAAGTCCGACAGTACTTTCAGTACTTTGATTTGTTCTTGAAAGCGTGTACTAGGGTCGCGGGAAATCATTAGGACAGGTCCGGGAATCAGTAACAAGCACATTGTTACGCCTTATTAATAGTTTCCATTTTTCTTGGACCTACCTCCGTTTTCAGTCCTGTAACAAATAAATATCCAAGCATAACGGCAATGTACACATGTTGCTCAATTGTTTCAATTGTTATGTTTCGTTTTTTTATCGATACTATTTAAGAATACGTCGTTTTCACCATGACAACCAACAACAGTTACATATTCCTGCACAATAATCATGATGTACGATCATTTAGTTTATTACTTGTGACTTCTCTTGAATCAGATTTATTGAATGCCATTTCATTTTCAGTCGCATTATAATGTATAATTCACGACTATTTATGACATATATTTGTGACAGGATTTACAAGTCTTATTAATACCATCTGTGTTAGTACAGTTCAAAATAAATATGAGCCAATTGAGTTGTTTAAATATAGAATTTGTTATTTTTTCATTTTGATGTTAGTTTATTCAAGCTATTTGAATAAAGTATGTTCTTTAACTGATTCGTGTACAGTACAACCTCTCCACAGCGGCGGCCCTCTCTTGAGCAACAGCCTCCCTTCAACAAAAGCATAACTTTTATCCCACTGTACAATATATTTTACTATTCAGTATTCAGTGAACCTCTCCAGAGTGGCCCTCTTTAAAGCAACAACCTCTTTTCAACAATAGCATGATTTTTTTCATTATTGATTTAACTTCTCCAGAGCAACAACCTTCCAACAACAACCTAATTTTGTTACTCCCAAAGGGTGTTGCTTTGGAGATGTTACACTGTGGTTTTAGCAATATTTGCTCCGATTCATATTTTGTCACAGACATCAATACAATGGTTTTTTCCTATTTAGCAAAGCTAATGTACACATTGCACTGTGTAATACCATTGTGGTCGTTTTGCTTTGCGATGGGTGCTTCACATGCAAGAGAAAAGAATTTTATACAGGCACTAAAACGTGAGGAGCATAAAGGAATTACGATTCTTCTTTTGTTATTGTTAGTTATTATTTGACGGTAATTTTATATCGTTGAAATAATATTCCTTTCTCTTCTTAAAGTTGATCGTGCCCAATGTCGAATGCACGTGCATGATAAAAGCTATCAGTGACCGATGTTTTTTACAGATTTATAGCATTACTCGTGAATGGTAAAACTGAACATTGACAAGCAATTACAGTGGTCGATTGAACAACACATGTAATCTGTTTAGAAGATGACTTTATTTTCACGACAAAATCATTAATAGATCGAAGAAAGGTATTCGTAAAGTTTTAAAAGCACAACAGGAAAATTCACCAAAATATTTAGATATAAATTTTAATGTGTGTCATCACAGTGATTTATAGTCGCCATTAGATTTCTGCTTTACCTTCCTCGGTGTTATCATTACGCTTAAATCTGTGAAGTCCAAAGCCTCCCAGTGAGTCTAACTCACGTTTTACATAGTCTTCACCGTTGTCATCTTCGCTGCGTTTGTAACCATGGACATTTGTCCCTCCGAGAGATGAGAGCGTTCTCTTATATCCGCCATCGTGAATGTTGGTGCCACCCAAAGAGCTGAGGAACCTTTTCTTGTAGCCACCATGGAGATTAGCCCCTCCTAAGCTGTCTAGACCCCTTTTATAGCTGAAGACATTTGTTCCTCCTAAAGATGATAGGTAGCGCTTTTCCATGTCGTCTCGTTTGAAACCACTATGTACATTGCTCCCGCCAAGTGAGGATAAGTAACGTTTGTACGGATGGACAAAAGCGCCACCTAGACTGTCAATCGCTCTTTTAAAACCATGAATTTCCGTTCCTCCAAGTGATGACAGGAATCTTTTGTAGCCACCATGTAAGTTAGCTCCTCCAAGTGAATCTAAACTTCGTTTGTATCCATGGATTTGCATATTTCCTAGAGTGTCCAGAGCACGTTTTGACACCACATTGTTATCAGCATCCAAATCATCAGATCCTTCTAAAGAGTTTTCGTCGGTCATGAAATCTGAAATATTTTTACAGCAGCTTGAACAACTAAATCGTGATTTATCTATAGACTTTGAACAGCCACGTCTACAAAGAGTGCGCAAACGTGATGTGAAGAAAGTTAGCATGTGATGAAATTGAATTAGATTACACAAGGCTATCTAATGAAGCCTTGGTTACATTAAAAACATATTGACAGTATATTTTTTTGTAAATAACCCTTTTAAAATATATGATCAATATAACGGTGTTAATGCGACAACAAACGAAATTCTGTTCCAAAAATCAGACATAGATATAATACAATTGACTATGATAGTCGTCAAATACATAAAAGACATGTACCAAAATGGATTGGGATTCCCTCGGTCTGTTAAATGATCAAACTCACATGTATGATAAACGGGATTTGTATTATTTACGTGACCTTCAAACAGCCCAATCATTTAATTATGTCACTAAATTTAATATAATTTCAGATCGTGTTAAACATCGGTTCACCACAATTTTTTATCGCTTCAGTTGAGATAGAAAATGTTCTTAGATTTCAACAGGACAAGTCTTGTATTAAAGTCCTACCTTCGTACTCTCGTTTGTTCCAGCCAGGTGGAGTTCTATAATCATGCAGAAAAGCGTCACCCAGCGAATCCAACTGCCTTACTTTATCATCCTGTATAGACATGAAAACATCTTAAAAATCTTTATTTCTTTTGTTTGTTTGTTTCATTGTACAGCCGCTTTCAACAGTCAAGAGTCATATGAGGCGGACAGTTCACCTAACCATCGTTCCTGGGAAGAACCAGTATTAGACTCCCACCCTGCGTAAGCAAATGCCTACTGTCTCAAATAAAGAGACATGGTCGATAGCTTGGCTTATTTGTTTGATCGAGTTTGTAGTTTGAACAGTGTTATCATTTGGAGTTAGTTGAAAGAATACAACCAAATCTAACAAATATGCATCTGATTTTAGAGACTAGTTTGTTATGGCATTGTGTGTGCGGCATGTTTGAGACTCACGATGTGTTTTCCATGATTTTGGTTCTTGCAATAATAAGCGAACAAATATCAGAATAATGGTTAGATTGTAAAGTCGAAGTTCTGAATGTACACATGGAAACTGAACATGCAACTACTTGTACTGCAACATGAAACGGGAACTAGTTTAACAAATGGCAGGCGGGTGTAGATAAACGTAGTACGTAGGTCCACATAGAATCGTGTGCGCCGAGCGAGTGACGGCTAAGGAAAGCTGAACTGTCGCACAGTTTCCAAAAAATGTAGTGACGCTGACATAGAAGGCATTCATACTCAGTAAGTTTAACAGAACATTGGTGATGAGTTAGCGAGCACGTCAGTACGCCGCTGCCTATCCTGCGTCACGTACATGCATTACCACATAGAGTGTGGTATGAAACGTGCAATAAATCATTCCTGCTTGAATCACCATGACAAGGAAACTAAATATAAACGTTTACTATTCTATACCGCTTTATTAGTTCTAGATTTTGCACCAACTACGAATATAGTTTTATCGTGCGGGTAAAATTGATCTTTGACTCGCTTTTGTTTTGGTACGCGGTTGTAACTTGAGCAATCACATTGCTTTTCCTTCCTTAAAACATCTCTCTCAATATAACATGTTGTATGCGGGGTAATATAAGTTAAATTGGTTGTATTAAATTTGGTCCACGAGGAGGGTGCCTTTCAGTATCAGTGGCCAGTATATCAGTTTTGCATGGTTGTCTGTTAACCTCATCTGTACCTACGGTTACCAATGTTACGTAAGCCCTACATAAGTTACTGAATACTCTTCGTGTTTTGCTTTAATCAAAGAACACAGTCAAACTCATTTTAAATACACAGTATATGTCATTTTTGAGCAATAAGTAGATTACCATCTGACTTCCATTGAAGCCGAGCAGTAGAGATGGAAGAAGAACAAGCGTTTAAAATAATGAGTAAAAAGCTTACTTACCCGTTTTAGGAATTCAAACCAGTTATTTGTCGGTGGGCCATCTGTTGGTGGTGTTTTATGCAGGTCATATTGATGAACGAGCGATTCTTCCACGTTGACATTAGTTTCCTAAAAATATAAAACGGAACTTGTACACAAGTATTCAACACCATCTATACAACACCATGGTTACAAAACACCATTCATACAACACCATTATTACTATTTGCTTTCAAAAGTGAGATCGACTGTCTCTTGACATATCTTGGGCTGTCGAAATGTACCATTGTCTTTCTACAATCAACTGTAATTGACTTTTTAATTCATCTACGTGATGTGTGGACCAGAAACCTCCTACAAATTTAATCAGTAATCAAGAACATCTGTTAATTTCGTCTGATTGGAGCAGATACTTAACATAACTGATCGGTTCTAAAAGCTTAATTATGTGCCTGTTTTGCCGAATCGAGGCAAAGCTTAGTTTCTGAAGTGAAACACAAACTAATTTTATTGTAGAATGGTTATGTGTAGTCATCTACAAAGGCGTAAAACTTTTAATAGTGTTTTGATATTGGATTATTTCCTGCCTATTTAAACGAAGACCAAGAGTGTTTCCCACACATCGGAAATGACGAGAACGATATCTCAACCAGATATTATTAGCGTATTACGTAACTTTCCTATTCATCCGGCAAGGAAGCGTCGTTAAATCATATACCAGTAACATAAACTATATCAAAGCAGCGGGTAATCACATTTTAGGAAGATAAAAACAATCTAAATGGACGTAGTACGATAATGACTATTCAATGGCATCGTTTAAAAGCGTGCTAAGCTCAATGATGTCAGTTCATTGTCTGTGATAGTTTTGTCGGAGTTAAATACTACATATCAAACTATTGTCGGCCCCTTACGTCATAATTATTTTCTTGCTTCTTTCAACAGCCTGTCACAATCATGTATACGTTACGGAAAAAACGTAGGATGTTTGATAGCCACGTCCACCGACGTTAGTGTAAGTCTAATCGCCTGATTATCCGCTGTCACCGATTTAACGGCCACAATTACAAGCAAAGGAATTATCTATTCAGCACAGTTGTCTATTTGAAAACTAATTTGCTATGAAAATTTTACAGCCGGCCACAACGTTGAAAACACTCTGGCGACACGCTATTTTTGAATACAGATGAAAGAAATAAGAAAATCGCTTTTAAAGATAAGGGACAAGTGGATTTAGAGCACGCACATGTGTACAATGAAACTGACTCGTAAAAGGTTATGACTAAATCATTGTCCGCAAATTTTTTTCTATCGTTATCGTCTATTGACTTTAACATTTATGTGCAACTATAAAATAGATTAGTTTATTCTCTGGACAATTGTGAAACAATAATATGATCGTTATCTTAACCATCAATATCAGCATCACACCACATCCTTTACACCATCAACTACAGCAACAACTACATCAGAAACAACAATAGCAGCAAAAACAACACAACACCTATTAAAGTATTTACGGAAGCAACAGAAGTAAAGCGCCGGTCCCAACCCGCCGTACTTGTCTACTTGTACGTGGTTAGTACCGCCTCCGTACGGATTTGGAAGCACGCAGAAAACGCCGTACTACTTTTAGTGCATGAAGCGGTAACCCCAATCCCCCGTACTTGTAAATGCGTGCTGTCTATGTGCAAAAACGTGGGCAAAACTTGGCGATCCGTACGTGGTGAGTACCGCCTCCGGGCGGTTTTGGATGCACGCAGACACGCCGTAACTCTTTTAGTGCACGGGGAACTTTCGCTGCGTTCGGCCTGCGGTCGGGCTACGGATTTACCCTAGCACTCGCGTGCATCGTACTTGCACGCACTTACAACATATGAGTGAGAATGGACACGTTTGGCAAACAGCACTTGCAAGTGCGGCATTCGTACGATAACGTCGCAATCCCACGACGATAGTACGTTGTAAGCACGTGCAAGTACGATGAACGCGAGTACTAAGGTAAATCCGTAGCCCGAACGCAGGAAAATTTCCTCATGCACTTAAAGTCCTACTGCGTGTCTGCGTGAAACTGCTAATGGCCAGGTGCGGCGTGCGGGCACGTTCGTACACCTTACGCAACCGTGCGAGTGACGTGCATGCACAAACTACTCCCTTGCTCTTGCCTTTCCCTTCCCGCGTTGTCAGAAAAACGTGGCGACCGTGCCCCCCCCCCCCAAAAAAAACACGCACGGTGGGTTGTGACCGAGCCTTAAGTGAAATTCAATAAGAAGGAATCTTCGACATAAAGAAACAAATTAGACTATAAAAGTCAATGAAAGATCAGGACAGTCTGGGTGTACTGAACGGTCTGAGTGACAAGACTTAATTTGTCATAAACTAGCCATACTAAAGACAATATACGTTATCACATATAGACAGTGCTCCTTTGAGTATATTTTTATATATAATGTGTATGGTTAAAGTGAATGATACACGAGTATTTTGGGAGAATGTTGGCCTTGGTGTGTACTAAAGAAATCTAAGATTCGCCACCAGTACATTATTACATGATATACAATCACTCAGTTTCTTAAGTCCATCAGGTAGTGCAGTATTCCATACATTAGAAACCATACGATTATTACACAATTGACTAAATTACAGTTATTGCATTACTGTGGTATGTGAATGAATGGGTTACAAAGATTTATAAGATCTTATACAATGTTAATGGCTTATTAAAATTGCTGTATTACACATTGGTAAAATAATTAGACTTGTAAGAACAGCACTCCATTACTGTTGCGATGTGATTTAAAGTGTTTGTGTTCAACAAACATCAGAGAAAGGGTTTCTTTCTTGTTATCGTGATTAGGTATTCAGGTGTGTCTGTTTGTTTTTGTGTTGTTGTTTTTTAGTTTTACGCCCCTTTCCAAAAGTCAGAGTAATATGAGGCCACAGTTCATCTATTTATCGACCCAGGGAACCACTAGTACTAGACTCCCATCCTCCGTAAGCAACTGTCTATTTTCTCACATAAAGAGACATGGTCGGTAGCGGGTCTCGAACACACCACATTCTATCAGTGAGAGGTTACAGTGATTTGAAGTCACCGTTTTCAGATTGTACTGATAATACCGATCTGTTCCTGTAGTATTCTGTAATACTTTGCCTTTAAAGACATTGAACCAGGAATGCGAGGGACCAGCAAGACTCCTATTTCCACAGTAGGGGGAAATAAAACAGACAGGGTCATTGATAGACTAGCTTCTGTTTACATAATCAGTTACTCTTTGCTTATAAAAACAACAGGAATTTAGTAATATACTTATCATCACCATAAATCAATGACACTTATGACCCTAGGTGTCAAGTCTACAGACCGTGACCAGACTTGATTAATCTGATTAGGGGCAATAAAACAATTAAGAGATAAGACCACATGTGGATTTGGGGGGGGCACTTATATAGTAGCTGTTCAATGTCCTTAAAGATAACAAAATGTCCTTCAATCATTTCTGTATACGTATCTTCATTACCACCAGGTCGCCGCTGAAGTGTTCTTTTTTTACAAAGATTTTGTTCAATTAATCGGAATGTATCGGTGCATTTCAATTAATTATCCTCATGGTCTTATCAAATAAACAAAAGGTTATATTTGATATTGTTTCTGATAGACCTTACGCAATAGCAGACGATAAATTGATAATAAATTCAGTTCAGAATGTATAAATTCTTGTTCTATGAGACTGGTTTACGTTTAAATCAACTACTTGAACAGATTCATTTGAATTAAGCTGTTTTTATTGGTTCCAAGCAAAATCATGTGATATGATACACTCATGCGTCTCGGATTTAGAAGATATTCGTGATGATTATTGAACTCACATTGATGTCATCCTCTGTTATACGATTGACATCTGCGCCGAGGTTAAGAATCAATTACTTAAAGTCCCGTTAGCATTATGCTATAAAAATATGGGAAAAAACAAGCAATGGCTGATATTATCCCAAGATAATAATTACCAAAGAAACGAGCCCTTTTTCTTCTTAAAACACTCATTTCGCTGTGATTTTTGCATTTGTAAACTGGAAATATATAGTGCGCCTGACGTCTCTTTATGACGTATGCATAACATGACTGCGGAAAACACAGCTAGAAATAGATTTATGATATTGAAAAGAAATACGATGGTGGTTTCGGAAATATTTTTTCTTGCTACATGTATAAAGTATGCATGGGAGGAAGTCACACCGGACATAAACAAAACCTATTATGACTGATAAACTTATTGTACGGCGGCCGAAGGCTCTCTGGGATGCTTATTTTTAATTGGCAATGCAAAATCGCAACTTCTTGCGCGAAGCAGATTAGTGACAGTGCCCGAAATATTCCGAAATATCCGCAATGGTCACGTGATATAAACAAAACAGAGATAGAGCGAGGTCACGTGTTACTCACACCAACCAGTGTTAGCTTGATGATAAGCTTATGGGACGTTAATTAATTTCTTACATTGTGTTAAAAGATGATAAATAGTGTTATACGCAAAACTCCCATACCACGTTCTGTACAAAATGAAATATTATTTACTTTGTGTTTAACACTCAGCTCTCTTGACCTCTATGTTTTGTTTTATCGCATGTCTTGTGTTAGTTAGTGATGATAAGCGGTATTAAAAAGCATTCGGGCAAGCACTTTGAGGACTGGACAGACAGTCAGACATATGGACACGAGTACTCTATGTGAAACGTCTTCAGTTCTAATCATTTTTGGAAAATGAACGATAGCTCGATGCGCATGAATTTTAAACCGACTTAAGCACTACGTGTATCTGCATCCGCCATGTAATTGTTAAACTAGTTCCGGTTTCATGTTGCAGTGCAAGTCTATGTAAGTTCAGTTTCCAGTACTTTCAGTACTTTGATTATTCAAGTATCTTTGCTGGTTTCCGATTGTTTCAATGGGCTTGATTCCTTTATAGAAATATATTGTCTGTCTTGTCAAATACCTAACTATGTTTAAAATATTGTCTTAAAATGGTATCGCACGGTACTTAGGGTATACATTGGAATGATCTACGTGATAACACGGTAATTATTTAAACACGTGACTTCTGGGAGAATATATATCAACACAATCACTTTGCACTCAGTTAAAGTAAATAAAACGATCTGTCACCGCTTTGCACGTAAAGATACACCAAGCTTTTTTACAGTTCAAAAACTATTTTTTTATGTGTAAGTCTCCATGGAAGATATAATTATACCCAAATAATGTACAGCAAGACTAGCTATTGCAATATTTAGTCATAGCGTTAGTTCGCATTTAGCAACTTATTTTCGCGACGTATAAATATCTTAATATTTGTGACTGTTTCTCCCAAATACATTAAGAAATTTATATTATATACACCTCCACTTTTCACTAAATAACAATTACAAATATCAAACTAATTTAATTTTACCTAATATTATTTAATTATTGACCGACTAAAGGAATTTGAATTATGTAATAATGACGAGGCAATTATTACCATATAATGTCTGAATGTTTTTTTCCAATTACGCAATTTATTTCCTAAATTTTTTTTGTTCAGCATCAAACTACTAATGAAATGTTTGCGGAACATAATACTCTCATGTGACCACAGCGCTTCTTCTTCCGTACTGATTTATCCCCTACCGCATCGAGCGTAATAAAATCATGGTCATAATTTGTTATTATCACGTGATTTAGTATAAAACACGCAGATAGCCTCGTTTACGCGATCACAGTGATGTAATTTAACGATATTAATTGTAAATTAATTGTAAGGCTTGTGTGTTTTTTCTACGCCAACGTTGAGAAATAATGAGGAAAAAATGTCCTGATATTTGGTGAAGCTTTTAATGTGCTACCAACCGGTACATGTGTAGGATAATATTCATTTCCCATTGTGTTGGTTCAACTAATTATATTAAGTTCATTTAATTTTGTAGCTGGATTCGTTCAGTCAATGTCCTGGAACTTGAAGTTCAAATCAGAAAAGTGTACGTAATATACGCACTTGAATTGTAATATTGCTTTTTTATTAGGTTGAAGTTACTGCATAGTCTGAAAGTTATGTTTATGTTAGTGATTGACAATCGTAAAGTTAATAATTGGCTTTTTCTTAATCAGGCGTTTGATGCTGTGGGTTTTTATCTTCAACTTCTTATTAATGTACGTCAGTATATCATAAAAGTTTATTATTAACGAGATATTTGATGTCAATGATATTTTATAACCTTTCCCTTCTTTCAAACCAAAGGTATACACATACGAATGGCAGTACGAACAAATTGAAACAATTGTCTTGCTTTACCTATTGACATTGCTCATATACGACACAACAACCATCTTACAGAAAGTGTTGTCTTCATTGAAATGTTCAGCTTCAATTTCAAGGAGACCTGGACGGACAGCGAAATGTCTGTCTATCAAATACATTGCAAGCAATGCGTACTTAACGGCTTAAGTCGACCAGTGTGACGGACCGGAACAAATAAATGCATTGGTAACAATGGAACACTAATGATACTAGTCCATTACGTATTGCTGTCTAGATATATTAATGCTTGCGACCTATTACACAATATCAACTACATTAATGTAATGGATGTATCACTTGGTATAATAAACAAATGGTTCTATTGGGTGATAATAGTCGTATCACTATCTATTCCCCAGTGCCCTTCAGTTCCAACATGACTAAATGCACACGTCTAAATGCATTGGGGATGTCAAAATTCGACAGAGCATAAACCACTTATGTTGTTACAATATATACAGTGTGATACAAAAAATATGTCCCACAAGCAATACTTAAATATTTGTGTAGAACATTCATAAGTTCGAATCTATAGACGGAATGTAGAATAGTTTTATTGGACGTACAGAAGAACGTCATCAAGTGTCTTCGTGACGTCTTCATAATAAAACTTATGTTCCAAAATGGTTGAAAAAGAAGGAAATGAAAACGCAGAAACTATATGACTTCTAACGAATATCCCGCATTAGTCAGAAGAAAACTTAAAAATAAGTATTCCATATAAATATTGCTGTTTGGCAGTATCTACAGCTTGGTAAGAATGTTTAGAATTTAAGATAATAATTTTTTGGAAAGTAGAAATCATAATTATGTCGATATTCAATCATCCTTACAATGCTGAGACCGAAACAGCGAAGTTCTTGGCACCAGGAGCCTGTACACACATGCAGTCTGACCAGGCTCTTTACTGATGGATGCCTGACTGACTTCTCAATTTTCATTGTGATTTTCCATTAAATTGGTAATAGAATGTTTAGAAATGGAATTTTAGGAATTCAGCAGGTTAATGCTTGTTTGTTTGTTTATTTTGGCTTTACGCCCCTTTTCAACAGTCAGAGTCATATTAGGCGGACAGTTCACTTAACCGAACCAGTACTAGACTCCCATCTTACGTGAAGAACTATACGTGGGCTCGAACCCACAACCCTCTATCAGTGAGAGGTTAAAGTAGCAGCTGGTTAAGGGTTAAAGAAGTTGACTTATACTCACCGTGTACATGTATAGATAATAAACGATTCATGGAATGCAAATATATAAAAAATCAAAGAAACTGATTTGGAAATAACTATTTGATAACATATATGTCTGGTTGTTACTATGGATACTGCTATATATAACAAGGAATGAAATATAAAAACAATTATGTTGTGTTTCTATTTATATCAGTTGTGACTTTCTTCGTTTACAGTTTTAACTCAAAAGTCCTGTAAATAGTCATGTTATACTCCGCGAACTTCCAGGACAGCCCTCGTATAGGATATAGATCTCATCTTCGTATCAATCATTGTTTATGTATTAATAAATTAGATATTGCACTGCGATAACAATTGTTTTAAATAATATATAAGTTCGTTACACAACTGAAGCGGGAACCAACAAAGGCAAATTCTACTTGAAGATCGGTCATGTATAGCCTCTCTCTGATATATTGTGTTGTGGTTTATACCTTCATACTCGGTAAATTGTTTGAAGTGTCAACATGTATCATATTATTGTCCTTTGATTGCTTGTCAATCATACGATTCATTGGTGCGGCTTTTAATTAAGAATATCATAATGTAGACTGAGAATATTGAGCCACAGTCACATGGAACAGACGAAGATCGGTCTTAAATTTTTGGAAAATAACTGCAAGCATACAAATACAATTGGAAATAATTACGAAGTAATTTGTATTTATACTTGGTATCGCCTGACGGGAAGTCTGCACTGATGGTCATATTGCAACTTCAATTGGGTTAGAAAAGCGGTTATCATAAATAAAATATGACTTTCACAACTAACAACAGGTCCAACTTTCCATTGTCTCTTACATACACATTTGGACATACTAGACTAACATTTACATATCTATATGTCATAAAGCGATCATTCAGTTAGTATAAGTCAATGTTTTCTTGACATTTTCGATTTATAAGCAAACTAATTTTACATACAAGAGTGCTAGTGCTGTACACCAACAAGTGATGACAGATACTTATTGTGAACAACCTGACCAAAAGCAGGTGATGAATGTGATACTCTGTGACTTTTTTAACATTAATTAGCCACTACGTAAGAAAATACCCATCTGTTAGTTTGACAAACACCGCGACTACTTCTTCATATTCATACGGGGGTAAAAAACAAAACGATTATCGTGTGTCAGAATGTGATATTCGAGTACAAAACCATAAAACTGGCAAACATGAAAAGCACCGAAGAATAAGGAATGATTAAGATGATCTTATCGGTGATGGGTTTGTGCGCATATAAGGGTAGGTAAACAGAGCACATGATATAATTTACCTTCTCATGATTGTAAGGGTGAAGGCTTGTCTTCCTGCAATCGTACATTATGACTTTAAGCGAACTGTTAAACAAAACTGCTTAATTTACGATTCATTTTGTTATGTTTATGTAAAAGTTATGATTTTAGCAAAGTCATATCTTTGGAGTGACACCTTGGAGTTTATGTTAACGCAAGATGGACATATTGCTACAATATAATGTTACATAACAATAAAAGTTATCCGAACTCTTGAATGTAACAAAAACCGGATATGGTTCCCTTCTTAACCTTTGGTACTTTTATGGAATCATGGCTTAGAAGTAGATGTTTACAATGAAACAACTACGAGTAATTAAGATGCATCTTCCTTGATATCCGTAGACGAATTATAAACTGAAAAAACTAGCACAAATAATTTATATATTACGACCATAGACCAACCAATGTGTCCTCTATTCATTAGACCCAACAACCTTGTCGATGCTAATGTGGCACCTAATAGCTTTCGCTTTTGTTATTTCCGTTTTGAGCGTTGGTACCATGTTATTTATTGACACACACAGAGGTAAGGACACTTATATAATACAACGCGTGGATTTCATGCTTTGAACATAATTCCACTGAAGTAATTTTCTAGAATAATTGTAACACTAGTCCATGACTGATCTATTTTATGGTACGTAATAAATAGAATACATTCGTGAAGTAGTTTTATGTGGCAAACGTTCTTTGCTTTTGGGATGATTCCATCCCGAGTGTCGATTATAATTCCATATAAGGTCGTTGAAACAAATCGATCGTATAGCTCGGTCGGAAAGGACAATGTTGCTGATTTGACTATCTTGGTGTAGTAAATGAAGAGGGAGACATCTGGCTGCATGACTGGTTTCACTAGAGTAACACCAAATCTTTATTTGATGTCATACAAAAGGTTTATACCTAACGCGAAGGATTCCTTATTTTTTTTGTAAGATCTATTTTCTGTTTAAAAGTTTGAGATTTTAAGAACCAAGTTCTGGGACGTACAACAGAGGCGTAAATAAGAGAAATGGACGGTTATACACGTTTTGTGTACTGTACTGTTAATAAACATCACAACACTCAAATGTTGAGCTAACCACGTCAGTCAGTTATCTGTTATTTCAACACTCACTACAATACCTTTTATCAAAAAATCGTAATTCCTGTCTAAATGAGATTGGTGTCGTCTTACATTTACGCACAATTCAATAAACTGCTAGGTTTTATGCAAATCATTTTCCAATCATTCTATTCTCGTATTACTATAGTTACAAATGCAGTTTGATATACGATTATCATAAATATTCCATTGATGTTATTTGATGTCATTATAGTCATTCGATACTGTGATTCATTATGTTTGTCATGCAAAAAGTAACATTAAATCTCTCTGCATGTAGTATTTAATCAAACATACTTTCTGGATACAGTATGGAACAGACCAGTCAGCCGTTTACAACTATTGCTCGTACAAGCACAGAATGGATATTGGACGATGGAACATTCAGATTGTAATCAATTGACAGGACCTCATGAGAAATAACAATTAAAGCTGAGTATTGTCATATGCCATTATGTTATCATTACAGAATACGAAACAACACTGTCCTTTTTATGTGGGGTTTTCTAAGGACAATCTTTACAGTGTATTACATCGATAATATTATTGAAGCATGCATTCGCCTGTTTAAATGTTTGAATATTAAGACTTACCCTTTTCCATACAAAAGAATCGCAACGAAATGTGTATTCAGAAGAATCCACTTATATGGAGTAAATAGACAATAAGGTTGTGTAATGCATTTGTCCGCACAGCCGTGATGAGCAATACCCCGATACCGCTTCTCATTTTGGCATAAAACATTACTGCTCCTCACTTTGGCATGAATAATAAGGGGACTAAGGTATTAGGTATTCAAGCTTTAACACACAGACATTGACTGCAAAATATCCTTTGTTTTAAACTTTTCAAATAATTGCTGAGTGTAGGCCTGCTATTCGCAAAGGAAGTAGCAAATATGAACGATTTTTGTTTTTGATACTGGAAACAGATTCTAAATACTTTGTTTCTATATTCCGCTCGCAGCCAGATATTATCTACATTATAACGGTTGACAAGATTTGTAAACTGTCTATTTTCATTTTTCATAGAGTAAACAAGCATTTTCAAAAATGTTTTATGATAGGAAATTGCTTATTGACAATTCAAACGTTGACGGTAAATGGCGACATAAGGACCCAATAATGCGTAATATTTCAACCGGATGCAGTTCCTTTATAGCTATCAATTGATTTTTGTAAAACTCATTTGTAATACAATGCTTACTGGAATTTCGAATTAGGGCAGCGAACGGTGGGCGGTTTTATCTAATGTAAAGCTGAGTGACCTCATGTTTGGAAGCACGCGTAAAAGTCGATTGGAAATATTTGTGAAGCCTTCTTCGATTTTATTTTGAAGTTCTGTTTGGACAACTACTCTAGAATGGTGTAGTGGAATGAACAGTCTGAAAGACCATTATAAACATTGGTTTTTAAGAGAAAGATAAATCACCAAATTACAACAAATTGTAAAAAAGGTCAGGGAATGGACTCATTCTAAAACATTTAAAAACGTACAATTAGTATATCTTATGATCTTCAAGTAGAAAGAACAATATCTTGTAAATGTTTTTAAGATGCGGACAATAGAAAAAGAAAATACGAACAAATAAGCTGTTTATATAAATTATATATACAGGGTAGTGCTGGAAATTCCATGCTTTAGTCAGGTATGTTCAGGTAACTTCAAACTCTCTATGATCAAGAAATCAATTGTAAAGAATACGATTAAGCACCAAGTATTACATTAAATTTTATTCTGTCCACCTTGGTAACAGTATATTCGTCTGTGAAATGTCTGCCAGCCTTCCTAAATTATTGCCACTCGTTTAGTGCGGAATTTCTTTATGGTGTGGAGCACACAGGTGATGACGGAAATCTTAGTTTAGATATCGCCCATGCTAGCACACGAGCTGATCATAATATGTCGCGTATAATAAGTCGATATTCATATACAATATAGTATTATTGTATCTAGAACAAATAGACAGACAATAATTAATAAAGAGCAAACCCCTATCTGACTGACATTGTGCTTCATAATAATTCCCTTCAGAGTATGAAGATATCACTATCCACAGATGTAGATAATGGCACGAATAGTGTTTGATAAATCGTTGTATCGCATTCTGACTTCAATTTGTCTAGGATATAGATTAAGTCATTAGTTGGTGAAATTGACCAACACAGGAAATACATAAAGTTTCTAAAATTACAATTTTTTTTGCTTTGTAGGCCATTTGAAATACCAACTTGTAAAAACGTTCTATTCATATAACTGAGTGTATATTGAATGGGAACCAAACATCAATTTCATTTTGATACTTTTTTGTTTAATTATTTTACCCATCATTGCACTTTCCAATAGCAACGTCGTAGTTTGCATACGAGAATAAACTACAATATCGAAAATGTTTTTTTCTGGTTATGTTCACTTGTATTATATTGATTTATACCAGATATTCGTGGTTTATACAGCTGCTGGTGACACTACAATCATTTTTGTCTTCAAGCATAACACATTTCATTATTATCTACCGAAACGACATAACGATAGTCCCCAATTAAAATGCCGAACCTACATTTTTTTGTCAAAATGAACTTGAGATGAAATGACGAACCGTGGTTGAATGAAATCAGATGAAACAAAAAGACGAAGTTACTGGAACTTCGACATTTTGCAAATAATAATAAAATGTGAACAGCCATGAAAATGAATTGTCGAAATTGCAATTTCATTTTATAATACAACCAATGTGAGTATTATGATACAAGTCTTAAATAATGAATATATACCGAAATAAAATTTAAGACAATATTCTTTGCAAATGGTGGTATTACTGTAAGTTGTATATTTCTGTGAATGTAGGTTCGTCTCTTTAGATTATATAAATGTGAACAGCTCAAGCTTCGTCATTTTGCATGCGTCTCTAAATATATGATATAATTATATAGATAATATTATAAATTATGTAAGATTTATTATAAAAAAGCATCATTCCATAGTTGATAAAACTAAGTCTTGAGAATATTAGTTTAAGATAAAATAGTTTTGGTTGTTAAAGATTTTTGGTTTGTTTTTGTGTCGTGTCTTGGTTAAATTTTTCATATAGATAATATGATAAATTGTGTAAAATTTATTATTTCATAGTAGCACCATTTCATTAAATAGATTCGAATCTTAAACGTTTATATTTTTGTTTCGTGTTCAGTTAAAATTTCATATAGATCAAATGATAAATTGTTCAAATGTTGATGTTGAAATTGTTCAATAGATGAACATGTTCGAATAGTCAAATTGTGTTGTTTCTGCTTTCATTTTCCTTCTTTGTCTACTTTTTTCACTATTCAATTTTCCGCTACATTAATCAGTCCACCAACTCTGCTCCTGCTCGAATGTTGATAACCAGAGGTTTTAACTTAAATATTGTTGAATATTCCATTCAATAGTTTTAATGAAATAGGAACTGTAACAGATCCAATAGGTATTACTGTCGAAGTACACATACAAGACAATCTAAAAGTCGAAGTTACATTTTAGTGGCCAATAATTTATTTGCAATAATATTTATATCGTACGAACGTGTGTCATGATAAGACATTCTCAAAGACACAAAAACAACGTTTAAATGTTATTGTGCATTGAACAATTAAAAAAATGCGTCTCCTGAAAAGTTAGGATTTTGTAGGGTCGGCATTTTAAATGGAGACCATCGAAATGATGTGTAGCAGTTATCGCTGATAATTCTTGTCGACGATACTAGTAGTTTGACCGGTAAATTTTCTTGCATTGTGTCCAGACTGACGTTTGATGAAACAATACATCTTTGATAATCAGATTATTTTTGTAATCGACTCTTATAATTCAATATTAAATGGTTGTGTACTTGTTGTATTTGTATGTAAATAAATGAGACGGAAATAAATAAATAAAAACAATCTTTATATCAATTCTTTTATCATAATATTCATCGAGATTTAGAAAAAATGTGCTATTGATATGCAGTGCCAGCGGATACAAGATTTGTTTTAATGAAGCAATTTCATACAGTTTTACAGTGTTACAAAATAAATAAAATGCTGTTAGCTTTTCCGATTAAATATCTCAAAGAAAGCAAAATACTTAGGCTGCCATTTAGGAAAAACTGTACTGGTCTGACTATATGAAGAATACCATTAAATACATCCGTCAGCGCATTTCCTCCCAACGGGGAATTCTGGTTCAATTAAGACAAAACGGCACGTACCTAACCAATATCTTCATCCAGTTCTGTAATGAATTCATGGAAAGAAAATGTGCTCCGTAATATAAGACGAATGGTTAATAATACTTAAATATAGTGTTGCGCAATAATGTTTTTGTATAATTTGTCCACTGAAAGACATTTTTTTGCCGAGTAACTTATGAGTAAAGCAAATGACGCTCAAAGTATAGAGTTAGTGAATTTACTTCTGCAGAATTAGGAAACATAGTGGTTTTGCCAATTATATAAAAGAGTAGGTGTCGCTTTGTGTGATTTGCGATTTACGTTTGTATTCAAAAAGGCAAAATTGAATTAAAAAATCGCATCCTTTATGATTTACAGAACATGAACATCTTTGCCTTTATCACCAGACTAGCATATGATAGAAGCACATTTAAGAGCCATACATACATCTATGTTATTTGATTTACTTTGGATATTGGGAACACCCTAAGTATATTTTATTGTCAATCAAGACTTGAATTGTTACAGTAGCTAACAATCTCAGTATCTTTAACGCGGGCTCAGCCGAACTCACCGTCAGTAAAACCATCAACCGTGACATCAAACAGACCATAATACGTTTTATAAATACATGTTAGTGGACAGTAACGTCACTCCAATATAACACCATGTTCAGTCAGTGTCTTTCTTATTTTTATGTTGTTTTTTAACTGGATTTTATAATTAGTATTACTGCTTGGTAGTACCATAGCCTGGGTATAAAACTTGCTCTTTTTCTCTTCTTGTTGTAGGCGCCTTTATACCAAATGGAGTAACACATTTTTATTGCCATGTTTATTATTGAGATAAAGTCATAAATAATGAGATTGCTACATTAAACATTCTCCTATTGGTTATGTTGCCCTCATCAAAGTGGGAATTCTATTGCCAAGTAATGTTTTATTCACTCTATCAAATCTCATATTTGATGAATTAAATTGCCTAAAAATCATGAAAGTTGGAACACAGCTGAAAATAAAACAATACAAAACAGACATTCAAACAACGAACTGCGGCTTACGCTTACGGCGTTATGTTGCAAACAACTTCAGACGTGGAACTATTCAGTCATATGAATGTAGTTTATCGTGTTTGTTCATTTAGTTTTACAGAACGCTGCAACATCATTTAAGTTAACTTCCGGCAGATTTATCTTTTGCGGTAAACACTCTCGCAATTGGAACAAATGTCTTATTCTTTGAAAAGCATAGACTGTCAATTGCTAATATAAAAGCAAATATGCAAATAAGTTAATTATTCTATTTGTTTTAAGAGACAGATTAACTAAAACTCGATCAAATATAATCACAAATTCAAAGAACCATTGCTTGCATTTTGTTCGGAACAACATGTGCAAATGAGTTAATTATTCTGGTTATTTATAAGACAGATTAATTAAAACTCAATACAAAAATAGTTATAAATTCAAAGAATCGTTCTGTGTATTTTGTTTGGAATTTCAAACTGAAGATGTTGATGTATGTTCATGCTTTATCTTTGATATAAAAAAGGACGCAGTACAAGAATCTGCACTTGTCGATCATCATCCATTAAATGATTAACAGATAACGAATACAATCCAATGAAGGACATTAGACATTAGAATATCCATTAAAACACTGAGATGAATGACGCCTTTCATCAAGTTTTTGTTGACAAGAAATAAGGCTTAGTATCCGTAATGCGACTAGTTTGAATAAAACTAAGATATTTATGCTATTTAAGGGGTTAAATGATTACAATAAGACTTTGGTTTACATAAAAATGTTCCTGGCTTTCTCTAACCCGACAGAACCAACTGGACCTTTTTCGAACCTTGTCATTCTTCTCTCTCGCAGATATATTTTCGTTTTGATATGAACTTTATCTCCTGTACAAAAAAAAACGTGTTTGAGGAAATAACTGACTTTCCGATCCTACAGTTTTGGGTATGTTTTTCAAAACCAGGTACTTTGTTTTCCTGAGTGAAAATGTGCAGAAAGTTAATGCATTTATTTCGTGTCATCTAAATCTGTTCACCTTGTAAATTCATTATGGAATTTAGATTAGTAATTATGAATATCGATGGTAAAGGTGTACTTCGATTGGCATACTATCGCTATAGCTGTTGACCATACATTGAAGATTAGTTGTGCAATTGAACAGAAAAGAGTTTTAAAATTTGCTGTTTAGGTGTAATGTAGTCCAGTTTTGTTTAATTTAACAATAGTACATTCTGATAAACTTTGTTTAATCAACGATTGCTTTGAGTTTCATTCATGGAGTCAATTATTATATTATCCAATCTAATTATTCATATTATATATCGTCTATGATATGTCATTCTGTTTCGCAAGCACACACAAGGAAGGCCTTACTATGGGGAATATGTCTGACTAGTTCTGTTCATTAACAATTCGCCTAGGTCTGTGTTACAATTTTCTGAGTCGAGATTAACCTCGTATATATTTGTATAACAGAACATTAAAACGTATTTTTTTTCTTCAAGACAACTTTAGAGACACGCAGAATTCGCATCTGTTCACAGCAGACTTCTCGTTAACCAAAGTGACACATTACACCATTGTCTTACATGATGTCTGTCGTAGATATGTGTAGCTGAATAATTTGAAAAAGAAAAAATGACAAAAAATGAGATGAACTGTGTTATTTTAAAGAAGATTAATGTCTCATTGGAATTTTGTTGAACCATTATTGCATTAACCTTGAAAAAAACAGTTTACCTATATTCAAAAATGGCAATGAGAGCGGTCATTTGTAAGCCATTATGAAAAAAACCCATAATATCATATCATAATACTAAGCAATCTGTGTTTAATTAGGGTTTAACGTTGCACCAATAGTAAAGTCATTTTAAGGCGACTTTTCCCATTCAGAATATGTCTGTCCGTGATAAATCTTTTCTTGTCTTGTCCAACCTTATGTAATAGAATAATGATGGTGTATTCGTTTATAAATGTCTCTTTGGTGAAAACGGCGTTCTGATTCCTTCAATTGTCGATGATAAATAGTACGTTTGCTTGTTCAATGACCTTCAAGTGATCATTATAATCATGCATGTTCTCTTTGTGTACTTTCTTGTTCGTTGGTATATTGGTGATTCTTTCATCAGCACTGGCCAAATTGATAATGTTCAAACAGACGTTATTTTAACTATTGTATTGTTAAGTATGTTCTTGTCAAATGAACACAAAACTTAAGTGCGTGCAATGATCTACCCACATTAAGCTATATTCCGTGAAGTTCACGACTTAAGGTATTAGAATCTTAACACTCATTTTTTCTGAAACAGGGGCGGTCAGATTTAGAAAATATTATTTGTTTGTATAGGTTTCCATAGTAGAAAATGATTTATTGCGAGATCTTTGACCGATTACATTTCATTCAGTTATCTTCTCTTTATTTATACATTAAAGTTAAAAACATGAAGAAAAAACACAAGTTTTAATAAAACCTCATGGTAAAAAGATGCAAAAGTACAGTATCAATCTAATTCGATAAAGAAATGTAGAGGCCACCATGCAAAATCTAAAGAAATCAAGGTCAACAACAGTTACCAAAATTTCAAAATGTGCCGCAAAATCGAGCAATTCTATTTTTATGTGATATTAAAGTCCCATTAGCTTTTTGCTATAAAAAATACATGCAAAAAAACCAAACAATTTCTGATATTATCCCTAGATAATTATTACCGACGAAACAAGCCCTTTTTCTTCTAAAAACACTGACTACGCTGTGAATTTTGCTATTGTAAACATGAAATATATAGAGCGCGTGATGTCACTTCATGCCGTGTGTATAATATGACTGCGGGAAAACACAGCTGTTCTATAAATAGTATTTTTTCAATGATATTGAAAAAATACGATAGTGGTTTTGGAAACATTTTTCTTGCTATAAAGTAAGCACAGGAGGAAATCACACCGGATTCCTCTGTTATAGAACAAACAGAAACTGTAAGGACCGATAAATTTATATGCTTATGGGACTTTAACACTTTTGTGTAGCATGGAACAGATACCTCAGAAAGGTAGAGTATGAGTGGTCTGCTACTTTAAAAGAAGGTTTAAGAGCAGCGATGGACAGTGAGCCTGTTCTGAGTTGATTCAAATCTTTGCAAATGTAGCCTGCTATATATTTTATTCACTTGCTAATCACTATCACTAATGTGTATCATCTAAATTTAAGATTTTTAAACAAATGTGTGCCCAGAATTCCATTAATATTACTCGTACTTGAGTTTTAATTATGCTTGGAATGGTGACTAATAACTGGTTGGAACTCACATCATGCTAATCGAATTTTTTGGACTCGCTTAAAATATTAACAATGAACAAACTGAAATTTTGTTTTAACGATAAAAAAGAATTTAAAGGCAATCATCGATGATGAATTCGAAGATGAAATTAAACAATAGATTTTTTCACATTTAAGTCAGTCATTTCACACCAGCATAATTATTCAAAGTATAGTCAAGAATCTAACGAGGAAAACATCGAATGTAGTAAGACTGAAAGGATATTTAATAATGTATCAAAGAAGATACCACGCAATGTTTCATTATTTAAAAAAAAAGAAGTAATTAAAATATCAATTTGAGAACTTGCGTATGAAAATTATAAATCTAATGCATCTGGCATGTTCACCAATAAAATACGTCTTTTAAAGGTCTTTTAAACAGAGATAAATACGCAATGTGCACTTTCACAATTTTAGAAACCCTTTTTAGTCATACAGGAAGAAATAGTTAAGCGGTATTGTACTCTTTTAAAAGTTCGAATGAATGAATTTGCGGAATTTTTCTAACTGGTTCAAAACATCAAAGCTCGGGGTTGTTTATCGTTTCATTTATATTCTAAACGTTTAATGATACTGTACTAAACACAGTTATCTATCTCACCATGGGCATTGCAGAGTATGGTCGGCTTTGTTTTGATATCATATTGTTAATGGTTATTGTATAAAGCATGTTTAGTGTTTTCTGGTGACATTAATGAAATCATAATGAGACTCATGCGTCCAGTAATTCAAATGAATTCTTTATCGCATGCCGCTTAATGTTTGTATTATTGCTGTGTGATATAGTAACTATAAACAATAACCGACCGAGTCCCTCTTCAGCAGATACAATCAAGAGTTAATCCGGAGTCGTGTTTGATCTGTTCACTTAATTGTGTTGCAGATTTCACAGATCATAAGTTCGAACTAACAAGCAGGAAATAGCATGGAAAGTGAATTAATCTACAATTAAGACCGCTTGACAGAGTACACTTTGAAGCTTTCAGACAGATATGTCCACGTGGGTTATTGATAGTGAGATGTCCTCAATCCGTTTCACATTATTGAGAGATGTTTTTATACAAATCTATTATTAAGCGAGACAGATTCAACAAAGATATTTATTTGTATAATTATGGAGTCGAACGATTTGAGTACGCTATATGAACACATCAAGACGTTTGATAGGACGCGTACTGTTCATATAAACTTCTGAAACCTGGAATACTTATCTGCTTGGATGAATTGATGACTTAAAGAAATGCTTCAACACGATTATAAGATCAGTTAAAATTATGAGAAAAAAGACAACCGCCGTACAAAAAATAAATAGTACCCTTGTACTGAGTCTAAAAAGTATATGGACCTGGCACAAGCAAATGATTACAATACAATTCATAATAATGCCGATCAAAACTACGATATATATATTTTGGTGTTGCCAACAACTCCCTTTAACCTATTGCAGTTGATAACAATTAACTTCACGTTAAATTTTAAACTTTCTAAACATGATGCGCCAAGAATACGAATTAGTGATGTAAGAATAGAAGACCAATTATTTTCAAGCTGTACATACAAATATACTTCACAATAAAAGGGTTGATAATGGCAAGATAACTAATAACTTATAACTCACAGAGTATCAGGACAGGTGATTTTTAGCTTTGCAAACGCAGACATGGAGTTTTTCAATGGGATATAAATTGATTATTTTCACAAAATTATGAAATGCGCTGCAAGCAAATGGCTGATAAATTGTCAAATGTCATTTTATTTTTGAGATCTGTCATTCTGTTGGACATATTATTCATGTAGTTGTATAATATTATATTACCAACAGTTCAGACAAATTTCGAAATCTCTACAGGGTTATAAAATTTCATTAGATAATGTCATCTAATACACGAAGATACGATATTGTAATTGTAAATGTACGAACCAATCACGATTGTAACGTCTTGATTTCATGTACTGGGACGGTGTGCACGTTTCAACGGTAATTTACAAGTCTGTAGATATTCTCAAGCCACTACTGAAACAATCTTTTGAGACAGTTTAATGTATTTTACGTCCAAATCTTTATCTTTATTATTCCAATAAAGATTTAAACTGCCACGTATATTGGTGTTTCAGAACCAACATTCCACTTGGTATTCTAATTACATATGCAAATTACTCATACACCTCAGGCGTAATTCATATCTATTGTATTTAAATATCTAATATTTATTTGAAATAGGGATTGAAGAAACATTAAATCGTATGTTTTCGTACATTCATCTAACTTATTTAACAGTTTGAACAGAATGATACAAGGCGTGACATTTTTATTTAAATTCCACATAAAAGTTGGTTATTAGCGTATTGTACCATGGTGTGAATACATTAATCTTAGTTTAAGTAAAATATATGATGCAGAGATCCTAATTCGGAAACCGATTATAAAAGTAATGGTATGTTCTTATCGTTGTTTGTCGCTTTCAGAAACTTTCAATCTGTTCATCTCAAAGATTTATGTTGATCCATTCCTTTTTTTCTAAAACTTAAAACAGAATTGCTCATACTTTTTAATTATTTCGAACTATCTCACGTACACGCACTATGTTTAATTGTCTAGTCTGTCAATGTTTAGTGTTGCACGACATTCAGTATCTAGGTATATGGTTCATAGTCACCTCATCCAGGTATCTTAGTATTAGGTATGTCTTACAGACCACCACAGAATACCAGTATTTCTTGGACTTGCCTGGTTTATGTGGCGTTTTTCTAAAGTTTGCGAAGTGACTTAAATATTCCATGTCTCCATGAATTTATTATCCACAATCACCTGGCAACATGCGATTGAGACGACTGTGTGATTGTGTCGGCATTAATGTTGTATTGCGGTATTTTATCATCTTAAAATGTCTGAACCTCACTTATGATGGACTATAATTGCATTTTGTGATGACTGCAATCACACTCTCGAGTAGTAGGAGGTGTGGTGACCTCTCGGAAGCATCAGTCCAAGTCATTTCATGTTTATCACAAATGTGAAATATTTTGCCTTTAAATACAGCAGCTTGATCAATGCACACACTATTTATGTTGAATATTTGAGTCGTGGTACATGAAACTAGGTTAATATATTTTGTGAGTAACCCAAATAGAGTCAAATATGCTATAACTCAAGACAAAAGGAACAGCCTCTTCAGACGCGTTTGAATTATTGCACTTTGTGATTACTAGTTTTGAAGGAGAAAATTAGAAAAATAATAATAATAAAATAATTTGATCGGAACTTTACTTTTGGATCGGAACTGTTCACGCATTGTTGGCAGCTCCTCGATTCAAATAAAATTGATATTTAAAATACTCCAAAGCGAATCATTATTGATATTCAATGATAAACCGTTACGATGAGAGCTTCTAAGAATACAAACAAATTCTCGCACTAAGCTAATGAAGCTGTCGCAGCAACAGCAACGATAAAAGTAGATTACATATTACACGACATCAGTACCCAAGTAAGTGTTAGTGACTCCTTTCTGATCATGTTGAAAACATACTGGAAATTTTCAATAACCAACCATACCGACTAAGAAAAGAAACGCAACGAAAGACATGAATTAAAAAGCATTAACCACATACATGCGCATTGTATCTATATTATGAATATATGTATCCTTGTTCAATCTACGACATTAAACTCTATAGTTTCATGTAGTGAGTTAATCAAAGCAATTAAAACATCTAGTTATTATTGAGATACACTTGTCAGTAGCGTATAATCATAATTATACAAGGGTACACATATCTAACGATATGCTGTCATGACTCTGTTCATTGTACATATTGTTTGGTATTCACCGTTTGGTTTTAGACAAGCTGTTGGTCCTACATGATGAGATCAGTTTTCATTTAATGTATTCGATATCTCCAAATAGTAGATACATTGTTTGTTCCCATTGGACCATTTTGGACGTTAAGGAATTAATAACTTCGTCCAGAAACAAATTCAATTCGCTATTTGGACAATTGCCTTATCAAACCAATAACATCATAATTATGTAGAATATCAAATATCTGTTGCCTTTGTTTGGCTGTTTGAAACTGCCCAATGATGATTTGTTTCAGTGGAGTGAACGCAGTATTTTCAGCGATAATTAAGGTATATACAGCGGCTGGTTCACTTAACCAGTTTGCTTACTAACTTGCCCTTCCACTGTTCCATATTTGGAGGAAAATCTACCTTTAGTCAAATTACCAGATAACAACAAGTTCAATAATGATTTTAAAGATAAAACAATACAGTTGATGAAACTAATCGTATGCGAATACCACATTGTTAAGTTACCCAGCTTAAACAAGATGTGTTTTTGAAACACAATGCCCCATCCGGGTGACCTTGATCGTTGATTTTAAAATGCACAGGTCCTGTAGAGATTGCCATGATGAATCAATGTATGAAGTTTGATGACTGTAGGTGAAATCGGTTTTATTTTATAGACCATGTTAAATTTTGAAACAAACGGACAGACAGACAGGCCAAAAACAATATATCCCCGATCTATCGATATGGGGGCAAAAATACGATGGAAATTTCTAAACAGGTTTGATCTTATTGTGGGCTTACCGAATAAATGCTTTTTCTTTGAAGTAGTTGTATCGAGATACAAATGTATATCTAATGTTCCAAGCGTCTTTGGATGGGCTCCACATTGCTTTTAATTGTCAACAAAATACAAGTTCCGACATGTGTTAAAACAGTTACACTGTCGCTAGTGTGAATTGTCTAACATAAGTAATTGAAGTGACCGATTAATGTTCACTTATCCGCTTGATTTACTTCTCAACTATCCAATTTCATTTTATACTTTATGAAAGAGCTGCTTGCTTTTAACTTGTTTGGGATATTAACACCTAACCAGGGTGTTTGATTGCAACAACATATATATTTGATGTGTGGTGAAATTGTTGGCTAACACTTAAATCATGATTTGTTTAAAAGTTTTTTAATCTGGTCCTCTTCTATTCCAGAATTTATACACTTGCTCATTAGCAGAATGAAAAAAACATGATATATTGCAGCTCAATTCAGTTTGACGTGTTGACCTAAATATTCAATGTTTTCACATTTTATTAATTGGCTATGGATAGAATCAATTTGTCATGAAATGTTAGATAGCCTATACTGTCACAGACAATCAAGTATGATAATAAAACATGAAGTATGTTCGCTTTTTCTATACTTCGTCTATTTGAACACGATGATATTTCCTTTGTGTTTGTCAGTTGTACGCAAAACATTCCCCAGTGTGGTATTAGAAACCCCGGAAATGCCTCCATACAAACTCGTTAGTAGTAAATTGTTGTTTTGATTGTCTTTGAGTCATTGTCTTCATTTCATCACGTAATTTTATTATTGTTCTAACTTTCTATAATGTATTTTATTACTGTCGGTGGACCAGACATATTACATATCAAATTCGTTTGGTGGTTGATTGAAAAGTCTTTGCCATGCATTTACGTATATCCTTTAGAATTAGTCTCATTAACAAAAAAAGGTTAATTCATCTTCCTTTAACTAGCAAGATGTGAAAGAATTAGTTCGATTTCGTGTTATCATGGCTGTGCTAATTTTCATGTAAGTTCGTTTTGCAGTACGGGTATGGTGATAGTATTGTATTACCTTGGGCCACAATAAACGTCCTTTGATAGCCATCGCTAAGATTCCGGTACGGTTAAGTGCAGCGGGTGAAGAAGATCAGACATACCAACAGAGATTTATGTTGAACACCAACTAGACATTACAACACAGAGAACCTTAAGGAACATCCAGACGGATCGCAAAGAAACAGATAAAATCATACAAGACCCTAGTGAGCTAACAAGGGTGATAGCGGAAAGGGATGGATGGTTCTGTTTTGTTAATGTCCCATGCTACATTTTGGAAAAGGTAGGATTTACGAGAAGCTGGGACTTTTTGCCATTGATTTTTTTCTGCCAATCCAGCCAGTGACTAGGAAGACAAAGAAATTAAGATTTCACTTATGCAATTTGATCGAATTACAGTTCAGAGTAAGAGCGGTTACTAAAAACATAACTTATAATGTATCACTTATTTCTATTCTATCTATTCTTATGTTTTAAGCAACATGGATAAGAGTTTACTAATTACATTGATGCTTTTTTCAGCTTTACTATGACTAAAATACATTTGATGAAATCACTGACTGTTAATAAAGTACCAGATGCATCAGTACACGTACCTCACCATGTACCTTCGACAAACCGGTATGCTAGTAAACCCTTAAAGACCTTTGACATTAACAACAATCAACAACAATAATAAACGTCAATTGTTCCTTTTCTAAAATTGTATAAGAAGCAAAGGTATATCGCAGCATTCGTTATGTCAATGGACAGTTCGTATTTTAGAACCATGTTAATTGGACCGCTAAATGTTAAAAGTTGAATTTTTAGAATCCACGACGTCAGCTGTGTATTATTAATATAAAATCTTATTTGGACAATAAATGTACTATGTTCTTTTGCTTTCATCTACATTTAAGATAAATTTAACTTTTAATAATAACCTGTTCTGATGTCAAATATGAGTACTAGTTCAACGCACTGTAATTGTAGAGAGTTGAAGGGCCGAAGCCAATGGTAAACATGTATGGTACAAGGTTTTATAAGATAACAAAGTTATATTGATAAAGGTTTAGCTTCTGAAAGCTGAGCTAAATTAACAATGACTATAACAGATACTTCCGGAAGTAATATTAGATCTTGCCAAGACGATTTCTTACCCGGAGTAATTAATTATATCAATAGTACCTACTGGTCAGACAAATATGAGATGGTAATCATTAAATCCGATGAAAAAGTAATTAATTGTAGAAAAACGTGACTATTTACCGCCGTCGTGAACTTTCGTGTCTGACTCTGAGTCTAGGTTTCAGAATTGTTATACCGAATGTCTGAGGAATTGAGAGGCAAAGATCGACAGCTAGACAACTATACACGATTCCGACAAAGAAAGACTTGTGCCGTTGTAAGACGCGGCTCTACAATTCTAAACATGGAAAAAGCGAATCACTGAGACTGATTATCGACAGCGAGCAAAGATAAATAAAACCAATCAAATATAGAGCGAACAAATCACTTATTAGGCCTACTGTCAAGCTATTAAACCTATAAAGCTTGTCATTTAGAATACAAAAATCATACAGAGCTGATCTTCTCTCGTAGGATTTCTCACTTATTTGGGTTTTTTTTACGGAATCCATGTAGTGCCGTTTGATAACTCGGATATCGTTACATTCACAAAAACACGATTATCTTTTTTCAAAATTTGTATTTTACATGGAAAACTAAGATTATCCATACATAAAAACAATCGATGTCTATTTAATTGATGCTATGTTACACGTCGTAAAACATAATTCACTAATACACACTTAGCTAGTGACACCCAGTTCAAATTGTCGCCTGATTATCTTAATTTGATATCATAACACGAAAAAGCGAAATTCGAATTCGAATTCCTGACAGGTGTTTCAGACACGATGTTTAATTGTTTCTCGTGTTTTAAATTACATTATAACAACCAAATATAAGAGATATCATGTTTCTACGACGCAAAAAAACACGATGCTTCAGTAATGGACGTTTGCTACAGGTTCCAGTTTTTTGCACATTGACATAATTATAAGGCACATGTAAACTCTTTCGAGATTTTTTAAAACCTTGCATAATCATAACATATATCGAAGGTTCAACGCAAGAGTGTCGTAACTCATATTGAAATAAGAACAAGTTACGATAGTGTTGCGCTGGCTGAGCCCTCGATATGATAACAGAAACATTTTAAACGAAAGGAATTTGGGAGTTGACGAACTCGTTTTTTTAGTTATCTGTCCTTATATCCCCATAATTTATTACGTCTATGTGGAAAAAACTGGAAACCGTAGCTAATGTCTTTAAGCATTATTACCCATTTGTGACAATGCTTATACGTGATGGTACTTACAGGAATCCGTATACTAATTGTGCTTCTTTTTATACGCTAAGAGGGTTTACTGGAAGATTAAATGTGATTTTAAGGCATTGAGTTATCATGTAGAGCTTGTGAATTTTAAAACAGTCCGTCTGGGAGCCGTAACATACATGCACAGCGTCATAGAGAACATCCTCCCGGGAGTTAGACATGGTAGTGTATGAGATCTTTACGTGTCAAAAGTAACCCTCCGTTTAAAAGATGGCTCATTCTACATGAATTTCATTTCTCTTGTTACGTTAGAACAATACAATAAAATGATTCTTTTGGAAGTGCCATTTAGTGAGAAAATCAGATTTATTATCCTATTTAATGTGGTAACTAGAACAATGTACGGCTGTTTTATTAGAAGAAACAACGAACATATCTAATAGTACTCAACAAGTCCCGGGACGAATAAATTTCTATAATATAATTCGATATTGTGGTAAATTCATACGTCATGATCCTTTCTTCTTGCTGTTAGGGGAATAAAGTCTCTCCATAATGGTGTACAATCGTATGAACTTTTTATAATCCAGGACACGTTCTATCAAATTAAAAAAATATTTTACACATTGATGCGCTGACAGATCTCATAAGGACGTTCCTATGGAAGTGTGGTAAAGGTATCATTTCTTGCCAATCTAATACGATGTACAGAAAAAAATCTTGAAAACCGGACACCTTCCGTACTAAGCCGAATTTCCGTTTTTCTGGGAATTCCGGTTTTCAGAGAACTTTTGATAATTACAGAAAAGAATGTGACTCGAATAACGGTCTGGATTTCAGGGGTTAAACTGTATCATAAAGAATTAACAACCACGAAATGTCAGTCTTGTGGTAGATTATAGTGATATAAAATTACGCGCACGGGTTTGTGTCAATTAGTGTTTAATAAGATTAGAAATTAAAAAAAATATTGGAACAGGAATAACTCCATGTTCGCATTCAGAAAGTTCCCAAGACCCCTCAATTTGATTGGTCTAAACTTTAGGGATTCTCTCGATCTGAGCTGTAAAAATCTGTTTGAGAAGGTCTTGTTTTGGTATAGTGACAATGTCTGCTTCAGCTTTGATAAGCCGAATGCTTTGTGTGCAATATATTCTCAGTAAATACTACAAGATCACAAGAACTAACACAAGCATGTAAGTTTTAGCCAGTATCAGTAAACTAGCACCAAAAGGTCAGCGAGAGAATCAGTGTTTCTTTTTTCCTTTGAATCCGTGAAATGCTTCTTGCCAATAAGATAATTCTACTAACGCACCTAATCGAGGATCAAGAATCAATAAATTGTAATCTGACTGTTTTAACTTTGAATAGATGCCAGTGAGAATAAAAGGTGTCCAGTTGTCAGACGGTTAAATGCATAACCTGGCTGCAATTAGGCCGCCGAGTAAGTGCATATATGTACGCAATCCTGTTAGTGCCATGTGGAATTCGATACGACACACGACATTGCGATACGGCGCGTGAAGTATCATGCCAACATTGGCAAATCGCGACACTGCAATGCGAAGCGACATCGCGAATTTGGACGAATGTCGTATCGCAATGATATGCGTCGCGTTAGGTGTTGGGTGCGACGGATGACATTTTACATGGCACTAAGAGGATTCCGTACTGATAACAATACTTCACCAAAGATTGAAATTAAGATCATTTGAAATCAAACATGAAATATATCAGTCAAATATTTATGGCGGAGAAGAAACTATTCAGAATTTGTACGCTTTATTGACTGATAATAGAGCCCCTTAGGTCGTCATTTAATTGTTATTATTCCTAAGTGGGTAGTTTTCAAATAGTTGACAGCCTTGGGGCATGGTTGCTTTCTTTTGTAGTATAATGTCTCAATACACTGAAGTACGTCTGTGAACGATAACTAGTAGGCGAACATGAATCAATGCAGAGCCTCGTTGTTACTGGCCTGGAAAACGATTCATGAAAATAATCATCTTCGAACCACTGGCTCGAATTAAATCATTAATTAATTGAATCTTAATGGAAAATAAAAGAGAGAAATATCTTAACTGGGTCGTTATTTTTACCATTCAATTAACGAAATAAAATGGAAAAAATGTGAAGACACGTCAAGACGGTGTTTCATCAATTTTTGACAATTACAAAACAACAGCGACAACAACAACAGACAGGATAAGACTGTAGCTGACATTACACAGTGCTTTAGTTATATCAATTAAGACTTTTTTGTAAATCACATGTTATCCCCTGTTTTTCATGGAAATTCGGTTACCATAGTTACTGTAAACAACGTCCTACAAATATGTTGTTTCAGTGATATAAAAGGATAATATATAAGACATTTCAGATTGCCGATCATGCCTTTTTTGCTGCGAGCATAGACAAAACAAGCAATTTTTCAACGAATATAATGATACAATCAGAATGATGTAAGAATGTTTCTTTCAAACATTTTTACATTTATATCATGAAAAATACAAACCAGCGAATCAGATAAAATCAACGACATTTCCACTTACAATCGTCAAAATCAGATACATGTATTCAGTGTATAATATTTTAGAACTGGCATGAGATGCTTTATATGTTATACTCATATTACCCGCTATATTATCCGCATAGTCTCACACAGTCTCAGTTCACAGGAATCTACTCGAGTTCCGTTAAAAAGTATCCCAGTTTAATACAACAAGCGTTATCAAAGCAACAAACAGTACATGATTTGGAGAAGACTTCTATAATTATTATTATACATGTATCTCAGGTATATATATCGCTCTTTGTTTTTTTGTAAACCCAACTTAATTTGGGATTATGAGAAAGAAATTTAACAGTACTGGAACCGTCATGAAATATTTAACTTGTTTTAAACGTTGATGTTGATAACATGTTATTTTGATACACTGATGCCAGGTAGCCTGCCCATGTCTATTCAATCATTCGAATTATATTGATATTACAAATAGATAGATAACGTTTAGGTTTAATTAGGAAACGACTGCATGATAAATATGGAAACAGATCTAGGAGACTTTTATTAGACATAACTTTTATTAGATAAGCTTTGGCGTGAAATGCATAACCAACAAGACAGAAAAAAACAAATTATTCGTTTTTCGTTTTCTTCATGGTCAAATCACATTTTTTATTGTATAGTATAATTATAAAGGAACACGTTCGATGAATTACAATAATTTCTGTTCCACAACTAAATACATGTAAGGGAAAAGAGCTTATTATTACCTTCAAGCTAGCTTAACTTATTTTTATTATGTTTATAATGAATTGAGGGAATATTCATTACAATGTGATAAAAGCTGTGATATTCATATTTTAGACAACTGGTTTACTGGTCTTACAAAAAAATGTAATCAAACGTAATATAAGGATGTTATTTTAAATTCCGATTAACACTACGATGCGCACTATGAAACAGTTTTCATCAAATCGCGTTATCACATAGATTATCAAATTATTCATGATTTTAGTGAGTGTACGTAGATTGTTTTTGGCATTTTTGCATTACTGATACAAAAGATGTATTTTGAAGTTTTTCAAATGTATAATTATTTCTCTTCAGCTGCTAAAAAATGAAAACTATATAAACTAAATTTAAAACAGTGGAAGAAAAATTATATATTTAACCACATTGTTAAATAAGTGCGAAATGTTTTCGTAGCAGACTGCCGTAAAGTCAACCTTGTTTCAATGCTTATTTATTTCATTATACAGCCAGGCCGACCGTAGTTTGAAATTTACGTTATTACAACAGTTCTAAAACACAGAAAAGTTATTCTTGAATATACCTTACCCTGGCATCTGTTCCAAATAGTAGTCCGTAAAGCAAATATGCCACAGCTAATGGTGTTGTTAGTTGGATATTTAGATGCATTGTTCTTCAGGCTCACAATTAAAAACCCAGTAGCTTAAATAAGTTGTTACGTTGTTATCCGAGTGTCAAATTTGATCAAAATGTCCATCCAGTGGATAAAGATTCAATAATGCTTGCGGAGTGTCTGCCGTCGTAGTGAAAAACCAATAGAACGTCGCCTGGACCTTCAATATATACTCGGAAGCCACATAGCCAGTGAACCAATACACGATACCAAACATGTCTACTGTGATACACTAAGTTCTTGTCACAATGTCGGGAACCATACCCCGGAGACTTGTAAGCGTGATTCATGATGTAAAAATTGCCGACTAACATGCTCGTAATGGGAAGCTATTTCTGGGCAAGTCTTTCTCTAAAACGCAGCGATAATTAGACTAAGATATAGTGCAACATTTATTTCAATTTGCTGGTGTGTCAAATTTATGCATTTTTACCTGCTTCCAATTTTTATACGCTATTTTATTATTTCCACATGTTTTATGTATGACGAAATGCCATGTTCAGTCAACGCACTGAAGGTTCCGCTATGTTCGGAACTACAAGTCAGTCAAAAGTTGAATATCTTTGTAGGGTGAGGAATTGGGCTGAGTTTTGGAAACCGAACAATAGTTCGCTCATGACTTTTATTGCAGACCAAAGTACAACGCTTTTTAACACCCCCATGCAATTGTTAAAGTTGTTCCCGTTCCATGTGCGTTTAGTACTTTGATTTCTGTTTCCCCAGCCGATCACCATAAGTAGTTCAGCAATTAGCATATATAGTCTACATTATCTGCCCCTTTGTACTCTCAACTTATACAACATGATATATCTCAATCATGAAGACAAGCTCGAAGAAAAAGTTACACGCTATAAGCATTAAATTATCCGATTAAACATTCCCGCTGAACCACTGTTTAGATATCTGATTGACTCACAGATATCATCGCATTATCCATGAATTCAAAGATGACTTCTATATGTTTACAATAGAAGCTAGGAACCAGACTGAATTAGCATATACAGCACGTATGCTTCATTGAAATGTGTGTACTGATAGTAAATAGTGTAGTAATACGAGGAAGAGCATTGTTGAGAACTTATACGACTGTTTTGTATTGCTCGTTTACGATTTTTCATGGCAATCTGATTTTGACTCGAATGCACGTAATATTTGAATTTGTGTTTATGTCATTGAATTGAAACAATGGAACTACGTATTTTCGTAGGTTCATGGAAGCTCTTCGGTATGCAGGACAATCAAAACCGACCGACTATTGCGAAAAAGTCTTAACTTTGTGTTCGTACCGAACAACAAAAATGAGATATCGCCTTATTCATCTTTTGAAAACCCTGGCTGGAATTAAGATGAAAAGAAAAAAGTTGAAGAACAATCACCGCTGTGCTTTTGAGATAAGGGAAAACATTCAAACACTATATGCCAGTTTATTTTTTTTCAAAGAAACAACAGGAGCACGTATATTATCGAAATTTAATTTAATTTAATAGGTAATGAACGAGAGAAACACGGTTTGCTTATCCGTACAGATGAAACATCTAGTAGCATCTGAACAAAACATGTCGTCACCTGATTCTTATCTCTGCTCTCCATTTATTAATGAGATTTATACAAAATTCACCTTGTTAGTCCCGCCCTGATCTACATGTTCGTGACAAGAAAATACCATATAATGACGTCATTGACGAAGCTCCCGCCGAACGATTTGCTCCATCTCCAAGAGGGATTGGGAGTGATTATTCTAAAAATTTAGAAAATTGTAGTTGGACAATCGCTCCAATGTGCATTATTCTGTAGTATTTTGGTGGAAGCAAAACAAATTATGTCAAGATTCTCTAAAGCGAAATAATTAAACGATCCCACATATCAACTAACGTAAAGAAATTAGGCTCATTAATCATGAATGACCCGTATAGGGTATTTCTAAATCATTATTAGTTACATGGATTTGATACAATTACAGTGCACTGTAAACAAGCATTACTTGATCAAACAAGGTGAGTGAGATCAATATTTGCGAAGCTCCATAGCTGCCACTCACTCGGCACGCATGATGTTTAATGCGGACCAAAGTGCTACGTTTTTAGCTCACCAGAGCACTTTGTGCTCATGATGAGCTTTTGTGATCACCTTGTGTCCGTCGTGAAGTGGCGTCTATGTTTACTTTAAACATTATCTCCTGCTTCATCACCATGCCAATTGCAACCAAACTGTGGTGTGAACCTTGGGTGGTCCACATGCAAAGTTTTTTCAAATAATTAAATTTCATTAAAATCTCTGGTTGTGTGCCTACTGTATTAAATTCCAGTTTTATTTGGAGAGGAATAAAGTACTCGAATTATTGATTGGCCATTTTGTTTTATTTGTCATCACAACAGCCTGGCTTCTCACCTGTCGAAGTAAAATCATCAGTTAATTCTGATAGTTGTGTTTCTACAAAACGACACTAACATGTAGCGCTCGTAATATGTTACAATACTAATATTGACAACAAATAATAGATAAGAATGTTAGGCACAGATCGTGTATTGACGTGTTACTAAAGTAATAACATTTAACGGTAAAACAAGAATGTCTATAGAACTATTATGTGAAAGCATGATGTAAAGAGATACGAGTCTGCTTTGGTTGTTACATAATTGATACTGAACGATCTGTATAGATCTATTTGTATATATAGAACACGAAAAATTAATAATGACCAGAAATGGCTTCATAATCCTAACACTAATGATGATTAAATTTGATAAGAATTTGGTCATATAAAAAT